>CM053336.1:925000-985000 GCA_028583605.1 Dastarcus helophoroides | reverse complement strand
AAAAATGAAGACAGTTTTAAAATTTACATTTTAATATTTCAATTTTGATTTTAAATTCGTCTTAACTCGAGTTCGTGCAGATTGCAGAAGGATATTTTGTTCAAATTCGTTGATGCGATAATGTGTAGATATATTTAGCTACCTCGCGGTTCTTCAGCTGATATGTTGGGTATCAAAGTTGCGCCCTATAGAGTTAGGTAGAAGACGCCGTTGCACCTACATTAAATTTGATCGAAAGAGGAATTGTTGACCAAATAACCAGTTGCTCAACATTAGATGGTGCGACAGATTGAGGTTAGGTTGTATGTTACGTCGAAATATTTTACTCTGAATTCATTTCAGTTAATTAAGGTTCAAGGACGACATAGACGTAGAGTTTCGCCTCTGGTGTGGTGGACATACTGAGTTACCGTGCTCTTCTGTCTAAACTTCTTATCCTTTGTACCAAATTTTCACAAGAGTTTCATTTCTGGTGTGATGGACATACTGCGTTACCGTGGTCTGATGTTTTGAAAATTGGCCTTTCTTCATTTTTCATTTTTGTATATTTCCATGTATTTTTCATTTATTGCTTCTTTGTTCCTGAAGAAGCCACCTACGATGGTGGGTGAAACGTCGAACACTTTTATTAGTTCTTTGACATGGTCCATTCCCGGAAGATGTATATCCTGTATAGACGTAGAGCAATTTTCTTGGAACACAGGAGCTCAAATCTCAAAAATTTCTAAAAATAACGAAATGTCAAGGTTAAAGTCACAATTTTGAGAGAATAGTCAACATTTCAAATATGATGAAAAAGAAACATCTTTGAGCTGAAAGCACTCGAGCTTTGACATCTCGATTTGGGCTTCGAAATTTCGACTCGAGCTTCAAAATTTTGACTCGAACTTCAAATTCTCGACTCGAGTTTCAAAATTTCGACTCGAGCTTCAAAATCTCGACTTGAGCTTTAAAATCTCGACTCGAGCTTTAAAATTTCGACTCGAGCTTCAAAATCTCGTATCGAGCTTTAACATCTCGACTCGAGCTTTAAAATCTCGACTCGAGCTTCAAAATCTCGACTCGAGGTTTAAAATCTTGACTCGAGGTTTAAAATTTCGACTTGAGCGTCAAAATCTCGTATCGAGCTTTAACATCTCGACTCGAGCTTCAAAATTTTCATTCGAGCTTGAAAATCTCGACTCGAGCTTCAAAATCTCGACTCGAGCTTCAAAATTTCGATTCCAGCTTCAAATTCTCGACTCGAGCTTCAAAATTTCGATTCGAGCTTCAAATTCTCGACTGGAGCTTCAAAATTTCGATTCGAGCTTCAAATTCTCGACTGGAGCTTCAAAATGTTGACTCGAGCTTCAAATTCTCGAATCGAGCTTCAAAATCTCGACTCGAGCTTTAAAATTTTGACTCGAGCTTTAAAATTTCGACTCGAGCTTCAAAATTTCGTATCGAGCTTTAACATCTCGACTCGAGCTTCAAAATTTTCACTCCAGCTTCAAAACCTCGACTCGAGCTTCAAAATCTCGATTCGAGCTTCAAATTCTCGACTCGAGCTTCAAAATCTCGACTCGAGCTTCAAAATTTCGACTCGAGCTTTAAAATCTCGACCCGAGCTTCAAAATCTCGACTCGAGCTTCAAAATCTCGACTCGAGCTTCAAAATCTCGACTCCAGCTTCAAATTCTTGACTCGAGCTTCAAAATTTCGACTCGAGCTTTAAAATCTTGACCCGAGCTTCAAAATCTCGACTCGAGCTTCAAAATCTCGACTCAAGCTTCAAAATCTCGTATCGAGTTTTAAAATCTCGACTCCAGCTTCAAAATCTCGACTCGAGCTTTAAAATCTCGACTCGAGTTTCAAAAATTCGACTTTGAAGTACCAGTCGAGATTCAAAATCTCGTATCGAGCTTTAACATCTCGACTCGAGCTTTAAAACTTTGACTCGAGCTTCAAAATCTCGTATCGAGCTTTAACATCTCGACTCGAGCTTCAAAATTTTGACTCGAGCTTTAAAATTTCGACTCGAGCTTCAAAATCTCGTATCGAGCTTTAACATCTCGACTCGAGCTTCAAAACCTCGACTCGAGCTTCAAAATCTCGACTCGAGCTTTCAAAATTTCGATTCGAGCTTCAAATTCTCGACTGGAGCTTCAAAATTTTGACTCGAACTTCAAATTCTCGACTCAAGCTTCAAAATCTCGATTTGAGCTTTAAAATCTCGACTCGAGCTTCAAAATCTCGACTCGAGCTTCAAAATCTCGACTCGAGCTTCAAAATCTCGACTCAAGCTTCAAAATCTCATATCGAGTTTTAAAATCTCGACTCCAGCTTCAAAATCTCGACTCGAGCTTTAAAATTTCGACTCGAGCTTCAAAATCTCGTATCCAGCTTTAACATCTCGACTCGAGCTTCAAAATTTCGACTCGAGCTTCAAAATCTCGACTCGAGCTTCAAAATTTCGATTCGAGCTTCAAAATCTCGACTCAAGCTTCAACATCTCGACTCCAGCTTCAAAATCTCGACTCGAGCTTCAAAATCTCGACTCGAGCTTTAAAATTTCGACTTTGAAGTACCAGTCGAGATTTAAAAGTTCCATTAGAGATTCGAACGTTTGAGTCAATGTTCGGCAGTTCGTGTTGGTATTCGAAAGATCGTGTTGGGAATCGGAAGTTCGTGTTGGGATTCAGAAGCTCGAGTCGAGTTTTGATGGTCGAGGTTCCGAATCCCAACACGAACTTCCGATTCCCAACACGATCTTCCGAATCCCAACACGAACTTCCAAATATTGACTCAAACGTTGGGATTCGGAAGCTCGAGCATCAAAACTCGATTCGAGCTTTCGAATCCCAACACGAACTTCCAAATCCCAACACGAACTTTCGAATACCAACACAAACTTTCGAATCCCAACACGAAGTTCCGGAGGAAGAGGAAGAGAAAGAGGAAAAGGAAGAGGAAGAGGAAGAGGAAAAGGAAGAGGAAGAGGAAGAGGAAGAAGGGGAAGAGGAAGAAGAAGAGAAGAAGGAAGAGAAGAAGGAAGAAGAAGAGGAAGAAGAAGTAGAAAAAAAGAAGAAGAGGAAGAGAAAGAACAGGAAGAAGAAAAAGAAGAAGAAGAGAAAGAGGAAGAAGAAGAAGAAGAGAAAGAGGAAGAAGAAGAAGAAGAAGAGAAAGAGGAAGAAGAAGAAGCAGAAGAAAAGGAAGACGAAGAAGCAAAAGCAAAAGAAGTAAAAGAAAAAGAAGAAGAAAAAGAAGAAGAGGAAGGGAAAGATGAAGAGGAAAAGGAAGAAGAAGAAGGAAAAGAAGAAGTAGAAAAAAAGAAGAAGAAAAAGAAGAAGAGGAAGATGAAGAGGAAGATAAAAAGGAAGAGGAAGAGGAAAAGGAAGAGGAAGAGGAAAAGGAAAAGGAAGAGGACGAGGAAAAGGAAGAGGAAGAAGGGGAAGAGGAAGAAGAAGAGAAGAAGGAAGAGAAGAAGGAAGAAGAAGAGGAAGAAGAAGTAGAAAAAAAGAAGAAGAGGAAGAGAAAGAACAGGAAGAAGAGGAAGAAGAAGAGAAAGAGGAAGAAGAAGAGAAAGAGGAAGATGAAGAAGAAGAGAAAGAGGAAGAAGAAGAAGCAGAAGAAAAGGAAGAAGAAGAAGCAAAAGCAAAAGAAGTAAAAGAAAAAGAAGAAGAAAAAGAAGAAGAGGAAGGGAAAGATGAAGAGGAAAAGGAAGAAGAAGAAGGAAAAGAAGAAGTAGAAAAAAAAGAAGAAGAAAAAGAAGAAGAGGAAGATGAAGAGGAAGATAAAAAGGAAGAGGAAGAGGAAAAGGAAGAGGAAAAGGAAGAGGAAGAGGACGAGGAAATGGAAGAGGAACAGAAAGAAGAACTCAAACGTTCGAATCTCTAATGGAACTTGCGAATCTTGCCTAATACTTTAGAATGTCGACTCAACATATTAATCCGACTCGGTCTGTCAAATTGTAAAAGTAAAATTGACACAAAAATTAATTTTCTAACCAATTAACCAATCGACAAAAGAAATCATATATAATACCGACTTCCTTTTGTAATTTGAACGGTATCATTAATCAAATATGAAAAATTCTTAAAGGAAGTAATCGATTACCTTATGGAGATTTTTACGTACAATTTAACATCGAATACAATCTTCAATTGCGCCGACGTTGCAATAAAATTTATTCTTTAAAACGCCTTTGATATAGATAACTTCCGTTAAAAAAAATAGCCACTCTAATGACCGTCACATCCCAGACTTTGATTAAAAACAGAAAATGCATTTCACGTTCGTAGCAGGCGTTCCCAATAAGATTATCAGGAGGCTAATCCCTCATGTGTTAAATACTATACTAATTGGTTCGATAAACAGCGATACAAGTGCGATGTAAAAAGGAGCAAAATTCGTCTAATTAGTTGGGAAAATCGACGTCAAATAGCGCACTAAAACGAACGTTTAAATAAGCTAATGACTTGTGTACCAGTTTTATGGAATGTAAAAAATGTCGCACAACTCCTTCCAGTGATCGACACGGAGAAATATTCTCTAATTGATTGATTTGCAAGTTAGAAGTTCCGCAGGAAGTGTAAGATAAGCAGCTCGGTGTTTTTGTGCTTCTCTTTGGTATGCATTAATTTCCATCGGAAGCCACTACGACGCTAAACATTTATATCAATAAAAATAGATATATTAATACCGCAAAAGAAAAAAGTTGAACTGATTAAAATTAATTGGATAGAAGTAATGTGTAATGCAGTTGGGTATAGCGTTTGAACGTTTTTCACCTCATTAAAAATAAAAAGAATTTGTCGTTCAAAAGAATATCATTAATTATACGCGTCATTATTCAAAGAAAGTTGCCACTAGAAAACAAATTGAGTTAAAATATATATTTTCTCCACATATATTTACGCGAATCCAAATTTGGAGAAAACACCACTGACAAAAAACCAGAGATAGGATAAGAAGTCGAAATTTCCTTAAAAAGAAGTCTAAATTTTGAAATAAAATTGAAATCTTAAAAAAATAGAATACTTCAAACAAATGGATATTTTAAAAAATCTTCGGTGTCGAGCTTTCTAAAAAATTTCGAAATGTCGAATTGTCGAAAGAGATAGATTTAAAAGTCGAACATTTGAAGAATTTGGCCTTTTTCATTTTTGTATATTTCTTTGTATTTTATTTTTCATTTATTGTTTCTTTGTTCCTGAAGAAGCCCCCTACGATGGTTGACGAAACGTCGAACACTTTTAGTAATTCTTTGAGACGGTGCAATCCCGGAAGAAGTATATCCTGTACTGACTCTGGTCCTGGAAGCCTTCGTTATCATAATTAACTCACTTATTCATTGACTTCTAACTAACTTACTGACTAATTGAAAGAAAGCCAAACGGACTCCCTATATATAGATCCCGTCTCGGGTTCTAGAAGAATCCAGCAAATAAGGCTTCTGTATATTTGATTTATTATGGCGGCCGCTTCCCCTTATCAAATTTTCTAGAAAATTCCCAATTAAACTTTATAATTACATTTTGTTACAATACGTAGAGGCCGCTTAATAGAATCACCCGTTTATAGAATCTGCCGTTTAAAGTAAATGCTTTAGGAAGGAAACGAATCATGATTTATAATCTATAATTTTTTTATGATCAATTGTCGGTTATAAGAATCAAATTTTCGGATAATGGAATCAAAAACTTATTTGGTTAGTAATCCTTTAACAGCATCCTCCGATAATCCTAATCTTTGTTAAATTTCTATTCTTCGCCGGTTATTGGAATCAAAATGATCTGATGATTCTACTAAGCGCCGCTTACTATTTGGAAACGTCGCCGCGATCCGAATACTCCGCCGCGTCGCCCACCAATTTCCCTTTTCAAATGTTAAGCCTAACATCATAAATAACCAATTCAAATCGTCTAACGATTAAAGATTAATTTCCAGCGATTTTATCGGGGTGAGATTCAAATTGTAGGTCGGTTCTCATTCAGAGGAAGTAGAAAATACGACATCCTACAACGAACGTCGATAAGTTAGTCGACCTAGTTTTGGTCGAATAGCACTTGTTTCACGCCGCCTTCTTTCCATTGAATTCCTCTTTTTTAAGAAAATATACCTTTAATTGGCGACAACAAAAACCGGTCCCCGCTATTAAGCATCCGTTTAAAATTTATTTGCATTTCAATCTGTCTAATACGAAGTTGATAAATGGTAATAGGTATGTAACACATGAGGAACGAGTAAGCTGAGGCTGACTCGTGTTGCTTCTTATATTGCATGGAATAAAACGCCTGGAATACACGTTTAATCTTCGAGATCTCGGCCGATTTAATAAGATCAATAGTTGCCAATGTAATTAGCTCATTGTATAACTTTATTCTAACAGGAAGTCTTAGTACAATGTTCATGTTTGTTCTAGTCATTAGTTTATTCATCATAGATGAGCTCATTAACGTGTTGTTACTTGGAAACAGTGCACATGGTGGATGATGTGCGGTGGACATTTTAAGTAAGCCGTCAATTATTTTCTATACATTTTAAATTTCTGTCAGTAAGTTCGGTGTTCAATTTTTTTTTAATAGATTTTAAATTTCTGTCTAATGTTACCTATTACCTATACAGTTGCAGACGGTATTGGAACCTGCCAAATTTAGATTATTAACATGTAAGGTACAGGCGAAGAATATGTTCGAAGAGATCTTATTTTATGCCAGCCAAACTTTTCTATAAATTTTTATAAAAAAAGTAATATATTATGAGGTGATATTGTGGATAAAATATGATTTCTAGGCGATAGCGTTTTTGTATAATTGCAATTTCACATCGTACATGCCACTGATGCTTCATTACGCACGTTAGGGAAACATCTTGAAGTATTGGCAGTATAGCAGCCCCACTACTCTTTCTAGGTACCTTTGGCTAAAGCTATATTGCGGGAATCGATCCCGTAAGCTATACAGTATTGTCTTATCAGGAAATCTACTGTAAATCGACTTCCAGATTAGTATTAATGTATCCACACGTTCGATCTATGCTAAAAATCGAGTTGTGGCGGTAGTGTGGTCCTTATGTCTCGCTATGCGCAGTGTGGAGATTTAACGTTGTTTTAGCTATGACCAGAGACTAGCTACGACTAATGTGTTAGTGAATGTCATAATTCCATTTCCAATTATGAATTGAATTACATCAGTTGCTTTGAAACTGAAAGTTTACCTTTGCTTCTGACGTTCGAGTTCAAATTGGGTTGGCACCTGAAAGAAAAAAATTGATTATATTTAATTTCCATTTAATTCTTCCTAAGCTTTATATACTAGACTTACAGCTAAATAAGAAAAAGAATTTGCAAAAATTTTGATTAATTCATTAATATTCATAACAACCTATTCTTGTTTAAGAAGGCGGTTCATCGCCATCTATCTTTGTTTCCGCATCCTACTCGCAGTGCTCTGAAAGCATAATGGGGTAACCCGTAGCTAGTGGATTAAACTTAAAAAAAAACCCTCGCCATTGCTCGTCATTTCTCGCCACTCCTCGCAATTGCTTGCCACTGCTCGCCAACTAATATCAGCCGATCCCCCCAAGGGGAAAGATTCTTGAGGCGTACTAGACAGTGGCGGAGACAGCAAATTCCTGTGCGGTCCAGCTTGACACAGTGAGGACTCTTTTTTCTATAGAACTTCCAAGTTATGGAACTTGTTACCGAAAGGAATTTTCCCCAAAAATTACAACCTATCTTTGTTTAAAAAGGCGGTTCATCGCCATCTATCTTTATTTCCGCATCCTACTCTGAAAACATAGTGGGGTTACCCTTTCCTACTGGATTAAACTTAAAAAAAATAACACACTCAACATAAATATGGCCTAATTCAAAAAAATCTCGACACAAATGACATACTCAGATACGCCGAGTATGTATTAAGAAATGAACTTCCTCCGAAGCAGATGTCTGCCTTAATTATTCCTCTTTAACAGCGGAAACGTAAGAAATCGACTTCCAAGTCCAAGTCATCGATTTTCAATGCTATGACCATTTCGTTAATACCAAGGAGAATGGTGTTATTATGGTGTGTAATCAGGTGGTCTTCGATTACTCGTATCCTGTGAGTCTGTGACCGAACAGGCTTACATTTATATTTAAATTCTCGATTGAATTATCCGTTTTGTTGCCAATACGTCTCGGTTGTAAACTGCCGGAAGGCGTATGTCATTATTACCAAGAATCATCTCGACTGTACAATTTGTTCATATAAAAAAATTTTATCGATCGCTAAATTATGGTAATCACATTATCAGGGCAGTTTTACGACAAAGAGACCGTGAAGTCGCGGAAATTATTAGAAAAGTTGATCGATTGAACGAGAAATTTAGCTTCAATTAGATGAGAGACCGATTTGCTGCTTCAGTTAATTTTGGTGGAACGGACCGCTCCTTGGTTATCTTCAAAAATTGTCTCCTGAAACCAAGAAAGATTAAAAAACAATAAACACGTCTCGATAGCCAAGCCATCATCTTCAGAGAGATACTGAAGGTTATAGTTTTCTGAAGATGATAGCTTGGCCATCGAAACGCGTTAGTGCAGCAATCTTGGTGGTGTTTTTTTATCTTTCTTGGTTTCAGGGGACAAGATTTGTATTTCAATTTTTGAACATAACCAAGGACCAGTCCGTTGCACTAAAAAAAAACCAGTAATAATCAAATGATTATTACTGTTTTTTCTTTAACATAAATGTGTTAACAAAAAAGTTTGAACGTTTTCCTGATTTGTTTTTTGGAACTGTTTTGCGTAATTGCAACCTAAAATTATACATCTAACCGATGCTTCGTTCCGCACGTTAGGGAAACATCCTGAAGTAATGGCAGCAGCTCTACTCCTCTTTCTAGATGCCTTTGTTTAAAGCGGAAATCTGCCCCATAAGCGATGCAATGTTTATTAATTTTATTTAACATTTCTATGACCCAGTTTGGAAATATTCTAAAATATATTTTCATAATTTATCAAAAAAACAAAATTTTTTCATATCTAATTTTGGTGTTCCATTTTTCATTTTTTCCTATTCCACGTAAAATAAAGTAACCTATTTTTGGTCAACTGTCATGAGGTGACGTTTTAAATAGATTTAGATATCACGTAGTCATATTTCAAATATTGTTTTAGAATATTGTCAACAAAGAATAAAAATTTAAATGTTTCCAAACTGGGTCGTAGAAATGTTAAATAAAATTAATAAACATAATTTTTCCGACCAATAACCATAAAGAATAAGCGATGCAATTTTGTCGGCTCAGAAAATCCATTGCAAAGCGACGTACAGATTGTCTTATTGTATCCACACGCACAGTCTATGCTGAAAATCAAGTAGTGGTGGAGCTTACGTCTCGCTCTTCGCAGTGGCGAGTCACGCCAGTTGTTCTTTGACTATTATGCGCCCTTCAAATGAGAAAAGATTTTTCACCCCTTTCACCTTTAAAAGTAGTCGGTTTTTTTGAATTGAATTGAATTTTTGAAGATAACCAAGGAGCAGTCCGTTGCACCAAAAAAAAGTAATCCATATTAAAATGCTTCTGTAAACTGATTTTTAAAATACTAGTTATACTAAATTTTTTTTTTTTGGTTTGATATTGAAATATTTACTATATTTCTTTTATTTATTTAGTTAATAGCTATAATTTTGGTGGGACGGACTAGTCCTTCGTTATCTTCAAAAATTGAAAAACAAATCTTGTCCCCTGAAAGAAAGATTAGAGGTTGCTTTAACGCGTTTCGATAGCCAAACTGTCATCTTCAGAGAGATAAATCTTTCTTGGTTTCAGGGGACAAGATTTGTATTTCAATTTTTGAAGATAACCAAGGACCCAATCCGTTCCACTAAAATACTAACTTAGTATTATTCCATATGGCTTAATTCCTATCTATCGATCCCTTTCAACCAGAACTTAAATAGGAGTCTTAGGACGTTAACTTCCACGATTATCTATGTAAGTGAATTTTAAGTAATCGCCAGAGGTTATACGCAAACGATTTCCACTAGATTAGTATATCCTACAGGCGATTCATGTACTTTTCTATCAGATGACAGCTTTGTAGTCTACGGATGTTGAGATAGCAGCGAAAGGCGAATCTCCAACGCTTCTACAACCTGAATTTAAAAAAAATTAACTTTTACAACTAACGCAGATACGTTCCAAGTATGGAGATTGAACGTGGTCAGCATGTTGTTCTTGCAAGCGTATATTAAACCGGTAAAAAAATATTCAAATGACACCAAAACCAACATAATTTTCTATAAACTTGGACAGACAAAGAAATACAAATCTTATCTCCTGAAACCAAGAAAGATTTCTTTCTTTTTTTGGTTTCAGGTTATTTCAGCAAATAATTTTCTACAAACTTGGACAGACAAAGAAATACAAATCTTGTCTCCTGAAACCAACAAAGATTTCTTTCTCTTTTTGGTTTCAGGTTATTTCAGCAAATAATTTCCTATAAACTTGGACAGACAAAGAAATACAAATCTTATCTCCTGAAACCAAGAAAGATTTCTTTCCTTTTTTGGTTTCAGGTTATTTCAGCAGATAATTTTCGATAAACTTGGACAGACAAAGAAATACAAATATTGTCCCCTAAAACCAAGAAAGATTTCTTTCTTTCTTGGTTTCAGGTGATAAGATTTGTATTTCAATTTTTGAAGATAACCAAGGACCAGTCCACCGAGATTAAGGCCATCTAAGGTTAGTACAGGATATACTGTCCGGACAGGACAAAAAAACTGCTAAAGTTCTTAAGTGGTCATTTTGTTTCTGCAAAAGTGCTACTCGACTATACTTTTTTTTGTAATTCACAGACCAATAGGTTTGAACATTTATTAGATTCCACCAAAAAAAAAAAGATGAATTGAAAAATTTAAGTACAAAACTTGTCCCCTGAAACCAAGAAAGATTAAAAAACACAACAAAGGTTGCTCTAACGCGTTTCGAGAGAGAGATATCTCTCTGAAGATGATAGCTTGACTGTCGTAATGCGTTAAAGTAACCTTTGTTGTGTTTTTTAATCTTAATTCGTTTCAGGGGACAATATTTGTATTTCAATTTTTAAAGATAACCAAGGACCAGTCCGTTCCACCAAAAAAAAAAAGATGAATTGAAAAATTTGAGTACAAAACTTGCCCCTTGAAATCAAGAAAAATTAAAAAGCACAACAAAGGTTGCTCTAACGCGTTTCGGCAACCAAGCTATCATCTTCAGAGAGATACTGAAATGAATGAATGAATTTTATAAATCAATATTTCAAATATTTTGTGGTTTTAATATTGTTACGTGCGTTATCGGTTCGAATTGATACACGTGATAGATTATACCCACTTTATTACTGAATTAACTCGGCACACTTCAACTGAACAGTAACTCACTAATTATTTACTAATTGCTAACCAACTTATTGCACTTGCTTCTAACTGACTGACTCGAGGGAAAACTGACCGCCTTTTTATAGTTTCGGCCCGCGGCTTCCAGAATTTTCGGCAGATAAGGCTTATCGAATGCCGAAATTTCTGGAACGCTTATCTGCCGTTTGTTTCGTTATCGCGGCCGCCTTCCCCTTATCAGAACTTTCTAGAAACTTTTTTTTATTTACTAAATTCTACAATTCTATTCTAAATCCTATTTCATCTATTTACATTGCGTTACAATATAAACAAATTATTAGTCGTTTGTTTTGTCCTTGTTATGTCAACTTTCAATTTTCCAACTTTAGATTTTCGATATTTCGAATGTACAAAACTTCGAGTTTCAATTCTTCATGGTAGATCCTCATTGACCGGTAATATTATGTTTTTTTCAATTTATTTAACATTTCTTCGGCCCAGTTTGATAATATTTAAATTTTTATGGTTTGTTGACAATTTTCTTAACAGTTTTTGAAGTGCGAGTTTCAAATTATCGAATTATTTTACTTTCAAAGCGTCAATGTTTCGAACTTTCAAATCTTCAAACATTTTTGTAGGAATTTCAAATTTTTAAATTTTCAAACCTTCAGCTCGTTCAACTTTGAGACTTTCGCACTTTCAAAATGTTAAAATTTCCAATTTTATAATTTTCACATTTTCAAACTTAATTTCAAGCTTTAAAATTTTGGAACTTCCAATTTGAATCATCAACTTTAAAAATTTTCGATTTTTCGAACATTTCAAATTTTCGATTTTTGGAATATTTCAAATTTTCGATTTTTTTTCGAATTTTTGAACTATTCGACTTTTAAACTTGCAATTTTCGAATCATCAATTTTCAAATTTTCGATTTTTCGAACATTCGACCCATCAATTTCCAATTTTTGAACTTTTCTTCTTTTAAGCTTCCAATTTCCAAACCATCAACTTTCAAATTTTCCAATATTTCAAATTTTCGATTTTTCGAACATTCGACCCATCAATTTCCAATTTTTGAACTCTTCGACTTTTAAACTTCCAATTTTCGAACCACCAACTTTTAAATTTTCGATTTTTCGAACAATTTCAGATTTGTTTTTTCGAACAATTCAAATTTTTCATTTTTCGAACATTTGACCCATCAATTTCCAATTGTTGAACTTTTCGACTTTTAAATTCCCAATTTTCGAACCATCAACTTTAAAATTTTCGATTTTTCGAACAATTTCAAAATTTTGGTTTTTCGAACATTTCAAATTTTCGATTTTTTGACCCATCAATTTCCAATTTTTGAACTTTTTAGTCTTTTAAAATTGTTACCTTTTAAAACTTTCGAGTCTTTGAACTTTCGTACTTTTGAACTTTCGAATTTTCAAACTTCTAAATTTATCAACTTTTCAACTTTGTTTTTTGGTACAACGGACTGGTTTTTGGTTATCTTCCACCGAAGACTTATTTAAGTTACCTTCTGTCGACCACACGGTAGATTCAAATGAGAGGTCAAAGCGATTGGGAAGAAAGAAAAATTAAAATACAAATCTTGACCCGTGAAACCAAGAACTTCAACTTACAAATTTTCGAACATTTCAAATTTTCGATTTTTCGAACATTCGACCCATCAATGTCCAATTTTTGAACTTTTCGACTTTTAAACTTCCAATTTTCGAACCACCAACTTTTAAATTTTCGATTTTTCGAACAATTTTAAAATTTGGATTTTTCGAACCTTTCAAATTTTCGTTTTTTCGAACATTTTAATTTTCGATTTTATTTCCCAATTCTTGAAACTTTCGACTTTTAAACTTCCAATTTTCGAACCATCAATTTTCAAATTTTCGATTTTTCGAACATTCGACCCATCAATTTTCAATTTTTGAACTTTTCGACTTTTAAACGTCCAATTTTCGAACCATCAACTTTCAAATTTTCAAACATTTCAAATTTTCGATTTTTCGAACATTCGACCCATCAATTTCCAATTTTTGAACTCTTCGACTTTTAAATTTCCAATTTTCGAACCACCAACTTTTAAATTTTCGATTTTTTGAACAATTTCAGATTTGTTTTTTCGAATATTTCAAATTTTCGATTTTTCGAACATTCGACCCATCAATTTCCAATTTTTGAACTTTTCGACTTTTAAATTCCCAATTTTCGAACCATCAACTTTAAAATTTTCGATTTTTCGAACAATTTCAAAATTTTGGTTTTTCGAACATTTCAAATTTTCGATTTATCGACCCATCAATTTCCAATTTTTGAACTTTTTAGTCTTTTAAAATTGTTACCTTTTAAAACTTTCGAGTCTTTGAACTTTCGTACTTTTGAACTTTCGAATTTTCAAACTTCTAAATTTATCAACTTTTCAACTTTGTTTTTTGGTACAACGGACTGGTTTTTGGTTATCTTCCACCGAAGACTTATTTAAGTTACCTTCTGTCGACTACACGGTAGATTCAAATGAGAGGTCAAAGCGATTGGGAAGAAAGAAAAATTAAAATACAAATCTTGACCCGTGAAACCAAGAACTTCAACTTACAAATTTTCGAACATTTCAAATTTTCGATTTTTCGAACATTCGACCCATCAATTTCCAATTTTTGAACTTTTCGACTTTTAAACTTCCAATTTTCGAACCACCAACTTTTAAATTTTCGATTTTTCGAACAATTTCAAAATTTGGATTTTTCGAACCTTTCAAATTTTCGTTTTTTCGAACATTTTAATTTTCGATTTTATTTCCCAATTCTTGAACCTTTCGACTTTTAAACTTCCAATTTTCGAACCATCAATTTTCAAATTTTCGATTTTTCGAACATTCGACCCATCAATTTCTAATTTTTGAACTTTTCGACTTTTAAGCTTCCAATTTTCGAACCATCAACTTTCAAATTTTCGAATATTTCAAATTTTCGATTTTTCGAACATTCGACCCATCAATTTCCAATTTTTGAACTCTTCGACTTTTAAATTCCAATTTTCGAACCACCAACTTTTAAATTTTCGATTTTTTGAACAATTTCAGATTTGTTTTTTCGAACATTTCAAATTTTCCATTTTTCGAACATTTGACCCATCAATTTCCAATTTTTGAACTTTTCGACTTTTAAATTCCCAATTTTCGAACCATCAACTTTAAAATTTTCGATTTTTCGAACAATTTCAAAATTTTGGTTTTTCGAACATTTCAAATTTTCATTTTTCGAACATTGACCCATCAATTTCCAATTTTGAACTTTTCGACTTTTAAATTCCCAATTTTCGAACCATCAACTTTAAAATTTTCGATTTTTTCGAACAATTTCAAAATTTTGGTTTTTTCGAAAATTTCAAATTTTCGATTTATCGACCCATCAATTTCCAATTTTTGAACTTTTTAGTCTTTCAAAATTGTTACCTTTTAAAACTTTCGAGTCTTTGAACTTTCGTACTTTTGAACTTTCGAATTTTCAAACTTCCAAATTTATCAACTTTTCAACTTTGTTTTTTGGTGCAACGGACTAGTTCTTGGTTGTCTTCCACCGAGTTGTTCTACTTATTTAAGTTATCTTCTGTCGATCACACGATAGATTCAAATGAGAAGTCAAAGCGATTGGGAAGAAAAATTAAAATACAAATATTGACCCCTGAAACCAAGAAAGATTAAGAAAGGTTGTTCTAACGCGTTTTGATCTTCTATCATCTTCAGGAAGATACTCACTCATGATATCTCTCTGAAGATGATAGTTTGGTTATCGAAACGCGTTAGAGCAATCTTTGTTGTGTTTTTTAATTTTTTTTTGGTTTCAGGAGACAAGATTTGTATTTCAATTTATCAACTTGAGAATTTTCGGTTTTTTTTGGTGCAACGAACTGGTCCTTTGTTATCTTCAAAAACAGAAATACAAATCAGAATCATGAACACGGAAGTAAGGATTCAAAATAACTCCAGATCGCCTATTAGTGTTATGAAGGTAATTTCTAAGCTGTTCAACCAAGTATTAAATCTTCTCACTTCCTGAATTCATACTCCAATTACCTCTAACATTATGTTTTTAATTCTTAATTTATATCCAATAATAATGGCGCGACCACCCTTAATTTAAATGCAAATTAGTCTCTAGTTTCATACCCATTAATTACCGAGTACTTTATTAATGGCTGGGCGAGCATTTAATAGTCTAATGGTAAACCTACCACGTTTACTTTTCTTCAGGAAACATAATTTGCCCAGATATTGTCTTTCAACGGGGCAGGGCGCTAATTAAATCTTAAATGGTTTAGATTGAGTCAAGATTCAAACGTAGTCTGTTCAAACGTAACAATTTTAACAGATGGGCGCAGAAGGTTAAAATCTAATCAGGAATTCTTCCTCGCCACATAAATCAGTAGCAACAGGCTGCTGAATTCCTGCCTTAAACTGTTTAAGCTCATCTTTATTAATAGAGTTGAATTCTATAATGCACAGACCAATAGGTTTGAACATTTATTAGATTCGAAGTTTGGAAACCAAATACCGGTTTCGATCTTGTTAGATCTCGTCAGTTTGGTATATCCAACTCGAATGCTAATAAATGTTCCGACAAGTAGGTACTAAAATATTCACAGACGTCAAGCGAGTGACTCTTTAGTACTACCACCTATTGGTCCATAGAGAAACTATAGCCATCGCCAACAATGTCATATGCAAGAAGAATGCAACTTAGACTACAAATTAATGCAGCCCTCCAGGCGGCGTGTATAGTGAATCATAGGTAGCTGAACTACCAACAGTTGAAACACTGCCACCTAGCGAAGCGGTTGCTTTCTAGGAAAGTTCCCAGAAGACAAGGATTCTAATGCACAGACCAATAGGTTTGAACATTTATTAGATTCGAAGTTTGGAAACCAAATACCGGTTTCGATCTTGTAAGATCTCGTCAGTTTGGTATATCCAACTCGAATGCTAATAAATGTTCCGACAAGTAACCGACAAGTATTAGCATTCGAGTTGGATATACCAAACTGTCGAGATCTAACAAGATCGAAACCGGTATTTGGTTTCCAAACTTCGAATCTAATAAATGTTCAAACCTATTGGTCTGTGCATTAGAATCCTTGTCTTCCGGGAAATTGCTCCTAGAGAGCAACCGCTTCGCTAGGTGGCAGTGTTTCAACTGTTGGTAGTTCAGCTACCTATGATTCACTATACACGCCGCCTGGAGAACTGCATGAATTTGTAGTCTAGGTTGCATTCTACTTGCATACGACATTGTTGGCGATGGCCATAGTTCCTCTATGGACCAATAGGTGGTAGTACTAAAGAGTCACTCGCTTGACGCCTGTGAATGTTTTAGTACTTACTTGTCGGAGCATTTATTAGCATTCGAGTTGGATATACCAAACTGACGAGATCTAACAAGATCGAAACAGGTATTTGGTTTCCAAACTTCGAATCTAATAAATGTTCAAACCTATTGGTCTGTGCATTAGAATCCTTGTCTTCTGGGAACTCTCCTAGAGAGCAACCGCTTCGCTAGGTGGCAGTGTTTCAACTTTAGTTCAGCTACCTATGATTCACTATACACGCCGCCTGGAGGGCTGCATGAATTTGTAGTCTAGTTTGCATTCTTCTTGCATACGAATAGAGTTGAAGTTGAAGAAATTTATCTGAAGTGAGAAACCGTCGGCGCTACCCTGACATTATTCAACGTCTTAGTCGAAAAAAGTTTTGAATGAAAACTTCTTTTTGAACAAAAAAAAATGATCATGTCTGTCTCAAAATTTGAACTCCTTCCCCCGCTTAATGTCAAGTTTTGGGGAAAAAGTCGAAATTTCGATTTAAAGTTGAAAAAGTTGAAAACTGGCAAACGGCACAACACTCAAAATTTACGTAAAATTTTGAAAAAAAATAACTGAAGAAAAGTGTCGAATTGAACGTCGAAATTTTTATTAAACAGAAGCTGCGATTCAAGAACACAAAAAGTAATCAAAATTTCACTTTTTTTTAAACAATTGGACTTACATTTTTGGGAAATAGGTTAGAATATTGGAAAGAAAACATGGAATACTCTCTTTTTTAGTGAAATGGACTAGTCCTTGGTTATTCTCAAAAATTATAATACTCTAACGCAATGTAAATAGATGGAATAGAATTTAGAATAGAATTGTAGAATTTAGTACATAAGAAAAGTTTCTAGAATGATCTGATAAGGGGAAAGCGACCGCGATAACGAAGCAAACGGCTTCCGAAATTTCGGCAAATGATAAGCCTATCTGCCGGATTTTTCTAGAACCTGGGAGCCAAAACTATATAAGGCGGTCAGCTTTCCTTCGAGTCAGTTAGAGTCAGTGTAATTAGTGAGTTAGTAGAAGTCAATAATAAGTGAGCTAATTGTTCAATTGTGGTGATCCAAGTTTAGTTTAGTAATAAAGTGGGTATTATTTTCAATTCACCTCTGAATCAATTTGAACCAATAAAACCCGTAACAAAATCTTGTCCAATGAAACCAAGAAAGATTTAAAAACACAACAAAGGTGCTCTTACGCGTTTCGACAGCCAATCTCTCTGAAGATAATAGCTTGGCTGTCGAGCAACCTTTGTTGTGTTTTTTAATCTTTCTTGGTTTCAGGGGACAAGATTTGTATTTCAATTTATGAAACAGTCTGACGATTAAACATATTTTTTTTTGAAAAATTTGTTTTACGTTACATACTGTGAGTGACCCATTTCTCATGAGATGTGCTGCTTTCAGTTTAATTTTTCACGGGTTTTTCCAAAGTCCAATGTGACTAATTTCGAATTATTTAGGTTGCCTTACATTTTTCTTGCATGGGCGTGAATACATTAAATTGTCATCTCGTGTGAAAAATATCTTCTGCTTTAATTAATGGTTTCCGATGACCAAGATTTACATATAATTATTTCTAAACAAATGGGCTTGGCTTAATTTGATTGCAACGTAAAAACATTTTCACGGTTTAATAATTAGAATTCTTCGATGAATGTTTGTGCATCTTGCAACGGAACGTGTTACTTCTTCATAAAATAACTGTATCAGAAGACTTAAGACAAAGACGAGCGTGGATAAACTGCATAACGTTTAGATATTTAAAAAGCTTTCGATCGAAATAATATTAAATCTTTTCTCTTTGTTAGAGCTCTCTATATTCAGATTTCATTTTCAAAAAAAATACCAAAACAACATTCTATGATGGCAATTGGATTTCTATGAATAACGCTGTGTGTAATGGTCAGGTGTTCTAACAAATTATTTTGATTTTTGATTTAAATATTACATTCCACTCCTTAATCCTGAGCTTTTGGATTTTCTATCGCAAGATAATGTGAAGATGTGGAAACGTAAGA
The DNA here is from genome assembly GCA_028583605.1 of Dastarcus helophoroides. Lineage (NCBI taxonomy): Eukaryota > Metazoa > Arthropoda > Insecta > Coleoptera > Bothrideridae > Dastarcus > Dastarcus helophoroides. Next base: position 966,269 of record CM053336.1, on the reverse strand, counting down.
TAATGTAGAGATATGGAAATGTAAGATAATGTAGAGATATGGAAATGTAAGATAATGTAGAGATATGGAAATGTAAGATAATGTAGAGATATGAAAATGTAAGATAATGTAGAGATATGGAAATGTAAGATAATGTAGAGATATGGAAATGTAAGATAATGTAGAGATATGGAAATGTAAGATAATGTAGAGATGTGGAAATGTAAGATAATGTAGAGATATGGAAATGTAAGATAATGTAGAGATATGGAAATGTAAGATAATGTAGAGATATGGAAATATAAGATAATGTAGAGATGTGGAAATGTAAGATAATGTAGAGATATGGAAATGTAAGATAATGTAGAAATATGGAAATGTAAAATAATGTAGAGATATGGAAATGTAAGATAATGTAGAGATATGGAAATGTAAGATAATGTAGAGATATGGAAATGTAAGATAATGTAGAGATATGGAAATGTAAGATAATGTAGAGATATGGAAATGTAAGATAATGTAGAGATGTGGAAATGTAAGATAATGTAGAGATATGGAAATGTAAGATAATGTAGAGATGTGGAAATGTAAGATAATGTAGAGATATGGACATGTAAGATAATGTAGAGATATGGAAATGTAAGACAATGTAGAGATGTGGAAATGATTCAAAGCGCTTATTTAACAGCTTTTCCGTAGATTTCTATGGCGCAACTGAAACAGAGAAACTTTGTTATCAATTAGTGGAACAATTTACTAACATCTAGGATAATTCCAGTCATGTTCGTCGTATAATAAAGATTATCAACGGTTACATTATCTTACAGAAGGAAAGTGCACCACAATAAGTCACGTAACAGAGTTTGGTATTCATCGTGCGTTATGTGCTTAACCTATTTTACGAACTCGAGATCAGATAATGGCTGCAATATAAAATTTTAACGGGACGTGTTATATATTCACAAACAGCCGTAAAAAGGTTCTCACCGTAAAGAGATTTCTCGGCATGTTTCGAACAATTTCATTGAGGTGTTAATAAATTGTGGATTTTTATGGTAGTCTGCGTTGCAACATATCTCGGTTTAACTGCATTTGGCATTCGAAGTAAATTAAGCACTACTACAATAAATGCTGTGTATGTTTTATATTATATAAGGTAGACATTAAAATATTGTAAGATAAATCCAGGTTTAACCATATACGAGTACGTACATATGCACTTTATCTACTTTTGCAACTAAATAAGACTTTATGTCTAATAGAAAACCAGAATCCGAGCAACTTAATTCTAGTTATATTTCGTTTGTTGGTCATACAAAAAAATCTACAATTTGTTTGCTTCTTTTCTTATTTTTTAGGATTCCGTACCTTAACTCGATTTAGCCGAAGGATGAAATGCAGATCAAATTTCTACATTATTTCGATGAATATTTTCGGAGTTAGCACAGGTTTATTAAATTGCACGCAACACAGTAATTGCGGTTGGAATCGAGCACAATCGAGGCGATCCCATAAACTGTGTTAGTCATCGATTCACTGCGAATGAATGCTTTCTACCTGAAACATTACACAATCATTAGTTATATAAATATTGCGATTGATTGTAGAAAAAGGTATGTAGTAGACAATTTTTTTATTTTTTAATTATAATACGAGAAAATTTGGATACAATTTCATATATAAGTCAAACTGATTTAATTTGGTCTATTGTAGTTCGATACGTTGTATCGAGGGATACGTGCATATTTAACGGGTTATTTTTTTAGTTTAAATAAATCGCGCCGAGTGCATGGGAGTCGAAGCTTCCTCCTACTTAATACAGAGGCGCAACCATTCTAAATATCAAGAACGTCGTACAGAATTAAAAATGTGTGATCGGCGCGCGACCGGGGATCGAACCCGGGACCCTCACGCCAGTGACAGACTCCTTAACCACAAAGCCACCGTCACCACCAGAGACTAAATAGACTGAACCTAACACGGTAAGCAGTGAAGCCTGGCGAAAGCCTAGCTCCATCTAGCTCGCAATGCCCTCTTATTATTTGACAGACCTTTGCGAAGATAACATCGTTTTTTTTTAAAGAAAATGGGCTGTGTGCATTGTGGATTATTGTTAAAACCTCAGTGAACACATTAGTGAAGGAAAATCAAGAGTTTCATTCTTTGGGTAGGTAAAAATAAAATATATAAATATTCAATTATCGGCGTGCGCGCGTCGCCCTTTCACTGCAATCATGACGTGTTTACAGCACCGGCTTAACAATATTCTACACAAGCGTCGCGTATTGAAAGAAAATTATTTTACTATTAAACCAAGATGTCTTTGAAAATAGTTCTCCTGAACTTTTACCAAAAAGCACTTATAAAAATTATCCTATTGGTCCAAAAGCCCCTAATTCTAAAGTTTCATCTAAATCCTTAGAACCGTTACGCGGCAAGTTTCGTATTTATAAATTTTACTTAATCCGACCATATCAAAGAGTAGTTGAATGCACCTCCCCACTTCCCCGGATTTTAGCTTCAACTGTACGCATGAGACAACATTGAAACGTTCAGTCTATTTAGTCTCTGGTCACCACTACCTTCAATTTTACTAATTCACTTTACGTAACTACCTACGCTCGGTACTTCCTACGATATACATCGATATTAAAAACAAGAATACTAATAATTTTAATTAACCCAACATTAAATAATTAGCGTCTTAATGATTGCCACACATCAGTGCTTGTAAAAATAAAACGAACATTAGCTACATGTGATGTTGCTAATTTTTTGTTATATTTGCATTACCACTTATGATTTCCTTTGAAAAAGTTGATATGTAATTCAATTATAACTCCATTACACGCGGTAGATTTAATTGCATTTTCAACATTCCGTTTTGTATCAGTTTCTTACGCGAAAAACTGCAAACCGATTTATAATTATAGATTGGATAATTTCGTTCTTATCAGAGGAAATGAAGCGTGACATAATATGCATATCTCCGCATTTAGCAAATTAACGTAAAACTGTATTTATTAAAATACGAAACTAAAATTGATATTAAAGCGTTTTTAAAATGAGGCATCGTAAGCAACAACTGTAATCAAGTTGAAGAATTTATCAATTTTGTTTAAATTTCTAAAAAACGGTTTCCTACAGTGCATATTATCCAAGAAGTTCGACGTTTCTACATCGAAGAATTCAAATAGTAAACTGATGTCTCAATCAGTTAGGATAACTTCTGTTCATATAAACGTAATACAAGACAATTTTTAAATACAATATTTTTACAACTACAAATACATTCTACTCGCAGTGCTTTGAAAGCATAATGGGGTTACCCTCTGCGAGTGGATTAAACTTAAAAAAAAATAGTATTTAAAAAGGTAAAATAAAAAGAGCTTAGCGCGATCGACTATCCAAAGTTACAAAAAGTTCGTGCCTAATCGTCGTTTATCAGTTTCACTGCTTCATTATGCACGAAACGAATGCTAGAACGATGTTTCTCGCTATGTACTAGCGAATTTATTACCTTGAAACTGTTGCTTCATGACAATTCATTAGCTAAGACACTTCATTACACTTACGACGCATCATTACATCACTTAAGACACATCATTACGTCACCTAAGACACATCATTACGTCACTTAAGACATGTCATTACGTCACATCATTACATCACTTAAGACACATCATTATATCATCTAAGACACATCATTACGTCACTTAAGACACATCATTATATCATCTAAGACACATCATTACGTCACTTAAGACATATCATTATATCATCTAAGACACATCATTACGTCACTTAGGACATATCATTACCTCTCTTAAGACACATTATTACCTAACTTAAGACACATCACTTAAGACACATCATTACATCACTTAAAACACATCCTTACATCACTTAAGACACATCATTACGTCACCTAAGACACATCATTACGTCACTTAAGACACATCATTACGTCACATCATTATATCACCTAAGACACATCATTGTGTCACTTAAGACACATCATTATATCACCTAAGACACATCATTACGTCACTTAAGACACATCATTACGTCACTTAAGACACATCACTACATCATCTAAGATACATCATTCATCATCTAAAACACATTAATACGTCACTTAAAACACATCATTACGTCACTTAAGACTCATCATTACGTCACTTAAGGCACATCATTACGTCACTTAAGACATATCATTACATCACTTAAGACACATCATTACATCATTCAAGACACATCATTACCTCTCTTAAGACACATTATTACCTAACTTAAGACACATCACTTAAGACACATCATTACATCACTTAAAACACATCATTACATCACTTAAGACACATCATTACGCACCTAAGATACATCATTACGTCACTTAAGACACATCATTACGTCACATCATTATATCACCTAAGACACATCATTGTGTCATTTAAGACACATCATTATATCACCTAAGACACATCATTACATCACTTAAGACACATCATTACGTCACTTAAGACACATCATTACATCATCTAAGATACATCATTCATCATCTAAAACACATTATTACATCACTTAAAACACATCATTACATCACTTAAGACTCATCATTACGTCACTTAAGGCACATCATTACGTCACTTAAAACATATCATTACATCACTTGAGACACATCATTACATCATTCAAGACACATCATTACCTCTCTTAAGACAGATTATTACCTAACTTAAGACACATCACTTAAGACACATCATTACATCACTTAAAACACATCATTACATCACTTAAGACACATCATTACGTCACCTAAGACACATCATTACGTCACTTAAGACACATCATTACGTCACATCATTATATCACCTAAGACACATCATTACATCACTTAAGACACATCATTACGTCACTTAAGACACATCATTACATCATCTAAGATATATCATTCATCATCTAAAACACATTATTACGTCACTTAAAACACATCATTACATCACTTAAGACTCATCATTACGTCACTTAAGGCACATCATTACGTCACTTAAGACATATCATTACATCACTTAAGACACATCATTACATCATTCAAGACACATCATTCATCACTTAAAACACATCATTACGTCTCTTAAGACATATCATTACATCACTTAAGACACATCATTACGTCACTTAAGACACATCATTACATCACTTAAGACACATCATTGCATCATCTAAGATACATCATTCATCACCTAAAACACATCATTACGTCATTTAAGACACATCATTACATTACTTAGGATACATCATTACATCACCTAAGATACATCATTATGTCACCTAAGACATATCATTACGTCACCTAAGACATATCATTACGTCGCTTAAGACACATCATTACGTCACTTCAGACACATCATTAGCATCATTCCAAAAATAATATTTCTGCAAACTTCCGTGAAAAACAGTGCATTTTTGTCGAAATTTTTGAAATTTCCATTTCACTCAGCGTGCTTTATTTTCAGTTTCTTCGTCGTCAGGCGCAGTAGTAAAAGAGAAATTTCTTATGTGACCATTGGCGCCCGATTTGTCGCGTGTGATGTCACATATCGGCTTTGTGTTTTCTAAGGCAAGTAGTACAAGTTGTTTGTTTCTTTAATGAAGATTCTTAGAACCATTAAACGACATCGAGCTAACCCAACTGGATTTTAAATATCCTCAATTAGCTTTAAATGGAGTTGTATTCGAGTTTATAAATATTTAAACGCCGGAGTACAGGAGAAGGATTGAAACTTTGAAATCTGACCTATTTGCAAGCATTTTAAAGAAGTTAAGTTGGGAAAATTGATTAATTATTATTTTTTGGTAGAACGAACTGGTCCTTAGTTATCGTCAAAAATTGATAATGTTGCACGTTAACGGTTCGAATGATTAATACTTCGTGAATTGTAACCACTTCATTTCCAAACTGATTCCGGAATACTACAACTCACTAACACTCTTTAATTAGCTAACTTATTCATTAACTAACTGAGGGAAAGCCGCCCGGACCTTCCTATTTATAGATTCCGTTTCGGGTTCTAGAAGGAACGAGTAGATAAGACTTATCGTTTGCGGAAACTTCTGGAGCGCTTATCTGTCGTTTGATTCATTATCGCGGCCGCTTCCCCTTATCAAATTTTTCCAGAAAATTCCTAACTAAAAAATTACATCTTATTACAATATTTCACGAAGACATGGTCAATAATGTTAGCTGTATTTCTACTTGGGGCTACATTAAATAAGGGCGCAGTAGATGCTTTAGTAACATATATTTTCAAAGCGCTGGATTCATATATTCGTTTTAGACGCCGCTTTTAATCTATGTTGCTCACATTAGACAGTTATACTCTTACGGGTTATTCGTGTCGGAATAGCGACCAATAAACAGATTTCTAACATTCAATTGCTTTTATTGCTTCTAATCTGCAGCAATGAAAGATAAGCCGAGTTTTATTACATCTGTTAGACTCGAAGGTGCATCAGAGAGACTGTATGTAGATCCAAATGCATCGACTTCTTGTAACTCTAATAGCCAGCGGCTTCCTTGAAGAAAATGTACTACGTCCATTAAAATATTTGTAATGCGATAAAATTATAAGCGTTAGAATTGAATGTGTTATAAATTATATTTAATATAACATAACATAAAAATATACAGATAAGGAAAAATGTTCATTGTCCATGTAAAACGCTAAGCAAGAAGAATGCAACCTAGACTACAAATTCATGCAGCCCTCCAGGCGGCGTGTATAGTGAATCATAGGTAGCTGAACTAAAGTTGAAACACTGCCACCTAGCGAAGCGGTTGCTCTCTAGGAAAGTTCCCAGAAGACAAGGATTCTAATGCACAGACCAATAGGTTTGAACATTTATTAGATTCGAAGTTTGGAAACCAAATACCGGTTTCGATCTTGTTAGATCTCGTCAGTTTGGTATATCCAACTCGAATGCTTGTCGGAACATTTATTAGCATTCGTAAGCAGCGCCATCTCTGTATCAGTATCCTAACAACCAATGCAAGTACCACTAAGATTTACGAGACGCCGAAAAACAAAATGTTTTTTATATACACGACGTAAACAGTGCTATCTCTGTACCAATATCCTAAGTAAGTACCGCTCAGATTTACGAGACGCCTAAAAAGTAAAATGTTTTTTTTTTGCGAAAAGTCGCATTTTTTTCGAAAAGATTGACATTTTAATGGGCTTCAAAAGCAAAAACTTGACTAAAAAAGGAAATTTCATCCAAATCGTTAGAGCCGTTTCCGAGATACCAAATATATACATATATTATTTTATATATTTACCATTTATACTTATATATATTTACCAGATTTGCTCGCGTAAATTAATCAGGTTTGTCAAATAGTTTACGAAATTGTGGCGTATAAACTGGAAATTCGATTTTAGTTGAGATTACTGCGGGAGTACCTCAGGGCTCTCTTCTGTCTCCTACTTTGTTTCTGTTATGCTTACGTAGCTTCAACGTTCAAGCTGCATAGTAACCCATAATGCCATGTTTTCTCTTTCAAATCATTGACTTGGTACCTTGAGAATATATGCCAACTCTTTAACAAGTCAGTTCTCATCAAAGACAAGACCAGTTGTTATACGGATGCGTGACCAAACGCACACTTTACGATCTAATCAACGAGAATCATAAATCCACAAAACATTTTAATCACATATTATGCAAAACGCTCATTGTTTGTAGAACAGGTTACATTAGGAATTTTAAACGAAACTTGCTTTAAATATTAATATTACGTAGCTGTTAGGAATGTGATTAAATGATTGTACTGTTACACCTCTATAAATGAAGTTATAAAAGTATAATGAGGTGATCTTGGAAATAATTATTCAGAGAAATAATTAATGTTCGTAGGTGTGGAATTAACACATAAATTACACTAAAACTGTGACATTTACATCATACATCCCTTGAAGCTATAATCGTTCTTTGTAGATAATTAAGAAACAATTAAACGATTCACATTTATTTTGACAAGTCGATAGAAAGATCGACATACTTTTCTATCGTTTATTTAATAAAGGCATATTAATCAGTTGACACTTGTACATCCATGTTGAAATTGCTCACAGCCATTAGAAATAAATAAATCAGATTCAATGTAGCATAGCGAGTATTGGCAGGCTTTGTCCGTAGGGTTGTCGATTTTCTGAACCAGCTACTGATGAATTGAGTACGTCTGGCCTGGACGCGGTTGGTCACGCTTGTTTTAAACATTAAACAAGAAATTTGTAATCTTAAGTAAACGTAATTAGGTAATTACTATGAAATATTTACGCTGCTTGCTCGGGGACCTGCCTTGTAATTACATAAAAATATATAACACGTACCGTAAGGGGAACAGGAGAACAAGATTAATTAAGCAATCAGTTATTATTAAACTTTTTTTTTTCTAAATCCCGATGATTATAAAATTCATCATGCGAAACAAATGTCCTTAGAGTGTTCCTCCTGCGGCAAAAGACCAACAAATAATTGCGGTTGCATGTCGTGTACATCCAGCTGATACGTTTAAATGGTACAAGATACACGTGAGTCGTTAATCAGAAACTTATAGTTAATTAGTCGGCGGGAGGTCTTGCATTTCCTTGCTCTACTCCAGTTAATAAACAACCAAATGGTAAAGTCGAAACAATACCGGTAATGTAACATGCTCTAGAATTCCGGTCTTTTCGAACAATAGCAATTGTATTTCTGTTGCAACTAATTAACCCACAAATGTGTGCCACTGCTGAATTTTTATGCTTGTCAAAATGTACCATTCTAACTGTAGATTAGGAACGAGTTAACAAACAGTGTAATAGCCCGTGTTTTCACGATTTCGTGAAATTAGCTAATGTTCGCGGTTACTATACTTGTTGGGAAAGACAAGTCGAGTGATAGTTATATACCATAAGTTGCAAATGGGTTTTATAAACAAGCACTTACGCCGAATAAAAAATTACTATTACTTCGTTCAATATTTATGTTGTCAATCGAGCTTGTAACAAGTCAATTAGAAAACGTTCTCGTTTCGCTTTCGTTGCGTCAGTGATTCTCCTGTATCATCAGCGTTATGCAGATGCGCAATCAGCGATGCAAACGGTTTGTTTCGAGTACAATCGTGGCGTCATTTTTCTCCTACAATTATCCGTCTTTTTTTTGGTTCTTGGTTATCTTCAAAAATTGAAATACAAATCTTATCCCCTGAAACCAAGAAAGATTAAAAAACACAACAGAGGTTGCTCTAACACGTTTCGATAGCCAAGCTATCATCTTCAGAAAGATACTAACATCTAATCCTAAAAATAAACCCTGTATACAGAGACTAAATAGACTGAACGTTTCAATGTTGGCTCATGCGTACAGTTGAGGCTAAAATCCGGGGAAGTGGGGAGGTGCATCCCACTACTCTTTGATGTGGTCGGATTAAGTAAAATTTACAAATACGAAACTTGCCGCGTCACGATTCTAACGATTTAGATGAAACTTTAGAATTAGGGGCTTTTGGATCAATAGGATAATTTTTATAAGTGCTTTTTGGTTAAAGGTCAGGAGAACTATTTTCAAAGACATCTTGGTTTAATAGTAAAATAATTTTCTTTCAATACGCGACGCCTGTGTACAATATTGTTAAGCCGGTGCTGTAAACACGTCATGATTGCAGTGAAATGGCGGCGCGCGCACGCCGATAATTGAATATTTATATATTTTATTTTTACCTACCCAAAGAATGAAACTCTTGATTTTCCTTCACTAATGTGTTCACTGAGGTTTCAACAATGATCCACAATACACTTCCCCATATTTACAGCCCATTTTTTTTTAAAAAAGTCGATGTTATCTTCGCAAAGGTCTGTCAAATAATAAGAGGGCGTTGCGATGCGTTTCAACTCTCATTTTTTTTCAAATTGCGTTTTTTTTTCAAAATTTTGACTATTTTAATACGACTTTTCGAAAATTTAGATTTTTTTTTGAAAATTTTGATTTTTTTTTAAATTACAGATTTTTTTTCGAAAATTTCGTTTTTTTCTGTGGAAAATTTCGATTTTTTTTGAAAATTTGGATTTTTTTCGATTTTTTCGATTTTTTTCGATTTTTTCGAAAATTTGATTTTTTTTTTGAAAATTTCGATATTTTTAAAAATTCCATTTTATTTGAAAATTTTAGTGTTTTTGAAAATTCTATTTCTTTTGAGAATTTCGATTTTTTTTGAAAATTTCATTTTTTTCGAAAATTTCGATTTTTTTGTGTAAATTTCGATTTTTTTTTTGAAAATTTCGCTCTCTTTGCAAAAATTCGGTTTTTTTTTTGAAAATTTCGGTTTTTTTTTATTTCGATTTTTTGTGAAAATTCAGAGAGTTACAAATATTCGACTTTTATTAAAATTACGATGTTTCAACTCTCATTTTTTCAAATTTCGCTTTTTTTCTAAATTTTGACTATTTTAATACTTTTTAAAAATTTCGATTTTTTTTTAAATTTCGATTTTTTTCGAAAATTTCGTTTTTTTGTGGAAAATCTTCGATTTTTTTTTGAAAATTAAGATATTTTCGAAAATTTCTATTTTTTTGAAAATTTCCATTTTTTTGAAAATTTCGATTTTTTTTTAAATTTTGATTTTTTTGAAAATTTCGATTTTTTCCAAAAATTTCGATTTTTTTTAAAAATTTCGTTTTTTGTATGGAAAATTTCGATTTTTTTGAAAATTTCGATTTTTTCGAAAATTTCGATTTTTTTTTTGAAAATTTCGATATTTTTGAAAATTTCCATTTTATTTGAAAATTTCAGTTTTTTTGAAAATTTAGATTTTTTTGAAAATTTCGATTTTTTTGAAAATTTCGGTTTTTTTTTGAAAATTTCGGTTTTTTTTATTTCGATTTTTGTTTGAAAATTCAAAAGGATACAAATATTCGACTTTTATGAAAATTACGATGTTTCAACTCTCATTTTTTCAAATTTCGCTTTTTTTCAAAATTTTGACTATTTTAATTCGACTTTTCAAAAATTTCAATTTTTTTTTAAATTTCGATTTTTTTCGAAAATTTCGTTTTTTTGTGGAAAATTTCGATTTTTTTTTTTAAAATTACGATTTTTCGAAAATTTCGATTTTTTTTTATTTTAAATTTCCATTTTATTTGAAAATTTCAGTTTTTTTGAAAATTTCGATTTTTTTTGAAAATTTCGATTTTTTTTTAAATTTTGATTTTTTTGAAGATTTCGATTTTTTCCGAAAATTTCGATTTTTTTGAAAATTTCGTTTTTTGTGTGGAAAATTTCGATTTTTTCGAAAATTTCGATTTTTTTTAAAAATTACGATTTTTTTACTGAAAATTTCGATTTATTTGAAAATTTCGGTTTTATTTTGAAAATTTCGGTTTTTTTTTATTTCGATTTTTTTTTTAAAATTCGGAGGGATACAAACATTCGACTTTTATGAAAATTACGATGTTTCAACTCCATTTTTTCAAAATTCGCTTTTTTTCAAAATTTTGACTATTTTAATACGATTTTTCAAAAATTTTAATATTTTTTTTTAATTTCGATTTTTTTCGAAAATTTCGTTTTTTTGTGGAAAATTTCGATTTTTTTTTTGAGAATTACGATTTTTTCGAAAATTTCGATTTTTGTTGTTGAAAATTTCCATTTTATTTGAAAATTTCTTTTATTTTGAAAATTTCGATTTTTTTTAAATTTCGATTTTTTAAGAAAATTTCGATTTTTTTAAGAAAATTTCGATTTTTTTAAGAAAATTTCGATTTTTTTTGAAAATTTCGGTTTTTTTCGAAAATTTCGATTTTGTTAAGAAAATTTCGATTTTTAAGAAGTTCGATTTTTTTTGAAAATTTCGGTTTTTTTTTAATTTCGATTTTTTTTTGAAAATTCAGAGAGATACTGTCGCTTTTACAGACATCCGTCGCTTTGACAGTTATCCGTTGCACTGACAGTTATCCGTCGCACTGACAGTTATCGTAGGCAGCAAATCTCAACCTTCAACCTGTTTTTCAGTCTTTTCGGTTTTTGAATTGTTTTTTCTGGTAATATTAAGAGCAAAGCCCCTTGGTGTTTCTCGATCGATAGCTAGAGGGTCATGATCAGAGAATATATTGGTCAGTATTCGTTGATTGTTCCGTAGTCTTGTTCTAAGTTAGGAGTGCAGCGGCGCGATATTGACACCCATTCGCGAGCACTCTTAGCGAATACTTCGGGGCAATTGCGAGTCTTAGCAGGTGGGACTCTTTCGGGATAGTTACCCAAACTGGGAAAAATGCGCCAACTTTCTATTTTTTTGATAAATTCATTGCTTTTACCATAACAAGTGAATAAGTAGTGGATTTTTGTACGTTTTGCAGTTTAAACCCATAAGTTTGATGGAACGGACTGGTCCTTGGTTATCTTCAAAAATTGAAACACAGAACTTGTCCCTTGAAACCAAGAAAAATTAAAAAAACACAACAAAGGTTGCTCTAACGCGTTTCGACAGCCAAGCTGTCATCTTCAGAGAGAAACTAGCTTAAACCCAAAAAATTATTTTAAACTCGAAAGCGGATTTGCCCTGGAAATGTTGAAGGTTTTCTTGGTTTCAACTTTGGTGTTAAAATGTCGACCTCTTTAAATATTTTGATTGTTTTTGAAAAAATTCAGCGCTTACTTTGAAATTTCTAAATTTGAAAACTTGAGAAATTTATTTTCTATTAATTTCCAGTTTTTTTTCAAAACCTGTTTTTCAGTCTTTTCGGTTTTTGAATTATGTTATTTTTTGTTAATATTAAGAGCAAAGCCGCTTGGTGTTCCTCGATCGATAGCTAGAGGGTCATGATCAGAGAATATATTGGTCAGTATTCGTTGATTGTTTCGTAGTCTTGTTCTAAGTTGGGAGTGCAGCGGCGCGATATTGACACCCATTCGCGAGCACTCTTAGCGAATACTTCGGGGCAATCGCGAGTCTTAGCAGGTGGGACTTCTTCGGGATGGTTTCCAAAACTGAGAAAAATGCCCCAACTTTCTATTTTTTTGATAAACTCATTGCTTTTACCATAACAAGTGAATAAGTAATGGATTTTTGTACGTTTTGCAGCTTAAACCCAAAAAATTATTTTAAACTCGAAAGCGGATTTGCCCTGGAAATGTTGAAGGTTTTCCTGGTTTTAACTTTGGTGCTAAAATGTCGACCTCTTTAAATATTTTGATTGTTTTTGAAAAAATTCAGCGCTTGCTTTGAAATTTCTAAATTTGAAAACTTGAGAAATTTATTTTTTATTAATTTCCAGTTTTTTTTCAAAACCTTCACTTTTTTCGAAACATCCACTTTTTTCGAAACTTCCACTTTTTTCGAAACTTCCACTTTTTTCGAAACTTCCACTTGTTTTCGAAACTTCCACTTCTCTTTAAACAAACATTCCAGTTTAACTCCGAAATTGAAAATTCTTTCCCAACAATTTCACTTTGGAGTGGAAAGCCAAACGTTTAAAAACTAGGTTGACATTTCTAATTTCATTTCAACTAGTCTCTAATTTCAACATTTCGATATTTAATCTTTCTCGAACTTTGTATTTTTCTTCTGCAAGTTTCGAAATTAAACTAGAAATTTTTAGACCTGATAAATTCATTTTTATTAACGTTGAGTTTTTTTGTCAAAATTTCGGTTTCTGAATTTGCAAATGCGTGTTTTTTTTTAAATTAAAATAGTTTTGTGAATACGATTTCATATGCAAGTAGAATGCAACCTAGACTACAAATTCATGCAGCCCTCCAAGCGGCGTGTATAGTGAACCATAGGTAGCCGAACTACCAACAGTTAGTTGAAACACTGCCACCTAGCGAAGCGGTTGCTCCCTAGAAAAGTTCCCAGAAGACAATGATTCTAATGCACAGACCAATAGGTTTGAACATTTATTAGATTCGAAGTTTGGACACCAAATACCAGTTTCGATCTTGTTAGATCTCGTCAGTTTGGTATATCCATCTAGCTAACAAATGTTCCGACAAGCATTCGAGTTGGATTTACCAAACTGACGAGATTTAACAAGATCGCCCTCCAGGCGGCGTGTATAGTGAACCATAGGTAGCCGAACTACCAACAGTTGAAACACTGCCACTTAGCGAAGCGGTTGCTCTCTAGGAAAGTTCCCAGAAGACAAGGATTCTAATGCACAAACTAATAGGTTTGAACATTTATTAGATTCGAAGTTTGGAGGTTTCGATCTTGTTAGATCTCGTCAGTTTGGTATATCCAACTTGAATGCTAACAAATGTTCCGACAAGTAGGTACTAAAATATTCACAGACGTCAAGCGAGGGACTCTTAGTACTACCACCTATTTGTTAGCATTCGAGTTGGATATACCAAACTGACGAGATCTAACAAGATCGAAACCGGTATTTGGTTTCCAAACTTCCAATCTAATAAATGTTCAAACCTATTAGTCTGTGCATTAGAATACGATTTCACTCAAAGTCAAAGTAGATAACAAAAAATGTTGTCAGCGCGCCTATTATTCTAATGCACAGACCAATAGGTGTGAACATTTATTAGATTCGAAGTTTGGAAACCAAAGACCGGTTTCGATCTTGTTAGATCTCATCAACTCGTATGCTAACAAATGTTCCGAAAAGTACTAAAGAATTCACGGACGTCAAGCGTGGGACTCTTAGTACTACCACCTATTGGTCCATAGAGAAACTACGGCCATCGCCAACAATGTCGTATGCAAGTATACAGATAAGGAAAAATTTTCATTGTCCATGTAAAACGCTAAGAATTGTCCCTTCCATAGTTTTCTACGGCCCTACTTTGACGCAGCATGCTCGTATCTTCCAGTTTAGATGTTAGCAAAAACTCGTCGAGAGTTTTACAACAGACTGGAATCTTGTTTAGCACAGTCTGGCGGCCTATTTGAACTCCTTATACTGTAATGTTTAAAGAGTTATGTTATATTCTTCATTAGAATTATTATTTATTTTGTTTAAGAAATCTCGCTTATTCATTTTGGTTATCAAAGAATATCAGTTTTATTTTGCCTGAGACGTTGATTAAATCAACGGACTAAAAAACAAACAGCATGTGGTACGCAAATTTTAATAAAATTGTTGCCTGCCAGTAGTAATCCCACAACAAAACACGTTAGAAGCTACTGGTGGAGATTTCAGTAGTACTGAAATCTCCACCAGTACTGATCGATCCGCTCTGCGTTGAATTGTTTACACCGGTGTAGGAGAATACAAGACTCCGCCCATCTATCCCACCATTAGCTCTCAATGTTAAATCTTTCATTACATTCTCCCTATGGACAGTGTTTGACTCTCCTGATGTGTATACACGCCTGGAGGGCTGCATGAATTTGTAGTCTAGGCTTGCAAGCGCCTATTAATTTATTCATTCGCGATTTACGACGAAAGATGATGCACTATGATGAATGTTTGACAAGTAATGAACTAGAAATGCCCGAAAGTCAACAATTTCTCGCAGCCGCCGAGCGGCAATCAATGAGAAAATCACGACAAAAATCGGTCAATTACACGGTCGTAAAATTTTGTAAACAATGTACAAACAAACAGCTGAAACACACTCGAGCAAGAAAGTATAAATGAATTGTAAACAATTGCGTTGCGATAAATAACTGTTTGCGGTCTCGTTGAGTGGTTGCCGGAACGGGATTTCGGTCCTAGCTTGGATTTTCACGCGTTCAAACAAACGAGTCACGCGGATTAGCAGCCTACTATTTAATGTCACGTCGTTGTTCCAAGTCGCCGTTTTTAAATCGCCTTTTTGTCTACCGTTTTGCCGGGTCACTACGTCTTGGGCGCATGCTGCGATCTTGTAAGCTAGTAATTATCAGAGAGCACATAGTAGTAATTAGCAGCTATATTATTTTGTGGCGCCTAGCAACCCTCTCCAGACGTGTAGTAGATTTTAAAGTAGTAACTGGAATCGGTAGTTAAGTTGAGAGACACTACTCTCTCCGATGAGAGCCAACACAACTGGTCACAGATTTTATACTAATGCACAGACTAATAGGTTTGAACATTTATTAGATTTGAAGTTTGTTTCGAAGTTTCGATCTTGTCAGTTTGATATATCCAACTCGAATCGGAGCATTTGTTAGCTAGAGTTGGATATACCAAACTGACGAGATCTAACAAGATCGAAACCGGTATTTGGTTTCCAAACTTCGAATCTAATAAATGTTCAAACCTATTGGTATGTGCATTAGAATCCTTGTCTTCTGGGAACTTTTCTAGAGTTTCAACTAACTGTTGGTAGTTCAGCGCTACCTATGATTCACCACTATACACGCCGCCTGGAGGGCTGCTTGAATTTGTAGTCTAGATTGCATTCTGCTTGCAGATTTTATACACAGTCCAAGCTTTGAACATTTATCAGATGGATGGGTTCGATCTTATTGGATCTCTTCAGCTTGTTGGCATATTCAAACTCGAATCCTGACGACGTTTAGAAATTATGGGGACTTCGTCCATGTGATTCCTAAATATTGCGCCACCTACTAATTTAAGAAAGAAACTATGTTCTCTGCAGGTGACTTGAGTGCAGGGCAGCCCTCTAAATGCTGAGGGCATTCGAGCTTAATAAGATCGAAACCCATCTTTGATTTCCAATTTGATGAATCGATTTGTGAATCTCAATGTAGATAACGTCGATGCATCTTTTGCTAATTTTTTAGATTAGTACAACTGACTGCTGGCGAAATACGTATCGCGTAATTATTTATTTAATTGCCGATGTGGTAAAGGAGTGAAAACCTTCTGGACCTAATTTGATGAATGTTGAAAGGTATTGGTTTGCATTAGAATTGTAGTGAAGTTGAAAATGTTTTTATGGCCGCGTCCGGGGATCGAACCCTGGACCTCTCACGCGGCTGCCTAGGCTTTAACCACCGAGCTACCGCACGTCCCAATCTTGTTGCTACTTATTGCGGAACACTATATTCGTATCTCCTATAACATCGAAAGAATTTAGAATCCAGAGACTAATTGGGATCCAATCATTCAAACTTTGAATGATTTCCTGATTCCTAACCCACGAACCCTACAATGATAATACAAATCTGAATATGAATATCGAACAATCGCACCTATTAATTTTCTGTTGTTTTCAATTTAAACGATATTCCACTAAATTAAAATTTTACATACGCATCTAACGCACAATGCAACTGGAGTACTTTCTTCGTGTCGTGGAGGTTTCAGAGCGAAACGACAACGAAACGGCGCGTGCATCTCCCAACACATGTTCCGTTTTATCCCACGCAGGTCATTTCGCCATGAGAAACCGTATTCTTTAACTACTTTTTATCATGGAATATGAATTCTACGATCGTTGAAATAAGGTTATGCTGCACGTTAAGTAAGGTAATAAAAGTACTTGGTGCAGCAACTACGAAGAATGTCATGGTTGGGTACTAATATTGCCTCTGGTGTTTAATAAAACGATCGCTAAAAACACTAATAATAGATCATGATACTGTCAAGACAAATTAAAGTTTTTTAAACTGACATAAGAGGAAAATTGATGTGTAAAGTATAATATTTATTATAAACATACCAGTGGCGGCTGGTCTTAAGGAGCGCAAGAGCGCGCGCTCCTCGTGAAATGAGCGATCTATTCTTTTTTGTTTAATGTAAAAGACTTTATCACATTTTTAAACACAAAATAATGACATACTAATTAACTAATAACACTTGTGAATGACTTGGAATAAAATACCCCAACGTTTGATTTCGTTATACATATTAAATATTAAAAGGGAATTTAAATAAGTTGGTGCGCGCACAAATATGCACCTAGCGAGGGTGCCGTGCGATGCCTATCTACGATCTTCACGGGATGCGGAGAAATAAACTACAGAACACCACGTTAAAGCTAGCCCGGGGTACGCCGCTCCGCGCATGTGCGATATTGCCAAATGGTAAGTACGAGTCAGAGTTTGGAGTGTGTATTTACGTTTATGATGCTAAATGCGTAGGTCCCGGCTGATCTGATTGCGATTGCTAATTGTGCCGCTTACAGGCGCCCAACTGCCAATAGTACCGCTATTCACAAAGAGATAGCAGTACCCATACTAGGGTCTAATTATTCATTTATAGATTAGGATTTAAACAATTTTGATGAGAAAGTAATGAAGACTTTATTTCTTTAAAAGATCGTAGAGCGAATTTTGTTTTAAAAAATATCTTTTTTGTGTTTTTGTAGAGTTTAATTAGAACCTTGTAATATAATATATTTTATTTTTGTGTCACTTTTGTTTCTCTTAAATTTAATATCTTGCTATGACACTGGATTCACCTAAACTCTTAACTACTAATATTTTTGCATATGCGCACCCCCTGTCAAAAAGTCACCAGCCGCCACTGAAACATACATTTTATCAGAATAAGTACAATACGTAGATGTTATTCAAATAAATGAATTTGAACTTCAACAATTTAATTTCTAATTTGTCAACGCTTTTACCTCTTCAACAGATATATAGGGTGTCTCAATTATAATGCCTGAAGATAAAAAACAATGAGTATATGATACGAATGCGAGATTAAATTTTTAAAGTGAAAAATTCTTCAGAGACGTTGGGCGATTTAAATAGGGGGGTAAACTTATGGTTTCTCGCTACCATCACGCGTCACCAAACTCCGCCAAGGTTAACAGTGTATTATACTGTTAACAGTATATTATACTGTTAATATTCAGTGTCATATTGACAGATGGCGGTAGGATGTGTTCAGTTACTTCAATTTTTAATAACCAAAATGTCGACTTTTTTCTCAAATTTTCAGGTTAAGTCGAAAAAGTCGAAATTTTGACTTTACTACCAAAATTTCGAGAAAAAAATTGATATTTCGAGATTGAAGTCGAAATTTCGAGGAAAACTCGACAATTCGCCTTTAAAGTCGAAATTTCTAACACTGCTTATTGGTTGATGGTCTTTCCTCGCCTAATTTCTTTGATTATTAATTATAAAATGTCTAAAAAAATTAAATTTTGGGAAAAAACTATAATTTATAAAAATAAAATCTGGTTTATTACAAATTTTGGAATTTTGAAGAATAAACGAATTTTAAAAATGTCAAAATTTTTAAAATACCCAAAATTTTGAAAAAGAACTTAAAACTTTGAGGAACTTCGGAAATTTAAAAGAAAAGGCTAAATTTTGGAACGTTAGAATTTTCTTCATGGTAGACCCTTATTGACCGGAAATATTATGTTTTTTTCAATTTATTTAACACTTCTTCGGCCCAGTTTGGAAATATTTAAATTTTTATGGTTTGTTGACATTCAAGTTTTTTAAAAAAAGTCTAAATTTCGATAAAACTTTTTTTAAAACGTCAGGCGAAATTTTGTAAAAATGCCAAACTTTATAAAAGTTGGAATTTAAAAAAAGCGAAGTTTTAAGAAAATATCAAATTTTGAAAATTTTTGAGTCGCATTAATTAAAAAAAAAGAATTCGAAAATTTTAAAAAAACGAAATATTTGAAAACATTTCAAATTTTCGAGAAAGTCGGAAATTTAACAAACGAATTTTGAATCGAAATTTCAAGTTAAAATTTAGACATTTTAGACATTTTCATAAAAGTCAAAATTTCCAAAAATGTGGAAATTCCAAAAGAAATAGTAAAAAAGTTCAAGGCAACGTTTTAAAAACAAATTTGAAAATATCCGATTTTCAAAAAAAGCGAAATTTTTTTTTACTAATTTCATTTAAAGATAAATTGTGTTTGATGGAACGGACTGGTCCTTGGTTATCTTCAAAAATTAAAACACAGAACTTGTCCCCTGAAACCAAGAAAAATTAAAACACACAACAAAGGTTGCTGCACTAACGTGTTTCGACAGCCAAGCTGTCATCTTCAGAGAGAAACTAAATTGTAATTTTGACCAAAGTAAAGATTTTCAAAAAAGGTCGAAATTTCGTAAAATAGTCAAAATTTCAAAGAGGACACAATTTCTAAATACTGTCGAAAATTGAAAAATATCGAAATGTTTAAAAAGAAAGTCGAAATTTTGAAGACAACTGGAAAATATCAAAAGATGCCTTTCAAGAAAATTTCAAATTTTTTTATGAAAAATGGAAATTTTTTTATGAAAAACGGAAATTTTTAAAAATGCCAAACTTTTTTAAAAATGGTTCTAATTTAACTTGAAAAAAAATGTAATTTCGGAAAAGTAAAGATTTAACGAAAAATTCGACATTTCGAGAAATAGTCAAAAATTTTAAAAATAGGTGAAATTTTGAAAAAATGTGACTTGAAAAAATTTGGATTTTTCAAAATAGTTGAAATTTTAAAATAACGTCAGAATTAAAAAAAAATAGTCGACAATTTAAAAAACATTGAAATTTAAAAAATAATCGAAAGTTTCTGATAAAAAGTGAAATGTTTCGACAGCCAAGCTGGCATCTTCAGAAAGAAACTAAATTGTAATTTTGACCAAAGTAAAGATTTTCAAAAAAGGTCGAAATTTCGTAAAATAGTCAAAATTTCAAAGAGGACACAATTTCTAAATACTGTCGAAAATTGAAAAATATCGAAATGTTTAAAAAGAAAGTCGAAATTTTGAAGACAACTGGAAAATTTCAAAAGATGCCTTTCAAGAAAATTTCAAATTTTTTATGAAAAACGGAAATTTTTTTATGAAAAACGGAAATTTTTAAAAATGCCAAACTTTTTTAAAAGTGGTTCTAATTTAACTTAAAAAAATGTAATTTCCGAAAGGTAAAGATTTAACGAAAAATTCGAAATTTTGAGAAATAGCCAAAAATTTTAAAAATAGGTGAAATTTTGAAAAAATGTGACTTGAAAAAAATCTAAATTTTTCAAAATAGTTGAAATTTTAAAATAACGTCAGAATTAAAAAAAAATTGTCCACAATTTAAAAAACATTGAAATTTAAAAAATAATCGAAAGTTTCTGATAAAAAGTGAAATGTTTCGACAGCCAAGCTAGCATCTTCAGAGAGAAACTAAATTGTAATTTTGACCAAAGTAAAGATTTTCAAAAAAGGTCGAAATTTCGTAAAATGGTCAAAATTTCAAAGAGGACAAAATTTCTAAATACTGTCGAAAATTGAAAAATATCGAAATGTTTAAAAAGAAATTCGAAATTTTGAAGACAACTGGAAAATTTCAAAAGATGCCTTTCAAGAAAATTTCAAATTTTTTTATGAAAAACGGAAATTTTTTTATGAAAAACGGAAATTTTTAAAAATGCCAAACTTTTTTAAAAATGGTTCTAATTTAACTTGAAAAAAAATGTAATTTCGGAAAAGTAAAGATTTAACGAAAAATTCGAAATTTCGAGAAGTAGCCAAAAATTTTAAAAATAGGTGAAATTTTGAAAAAATGTGACTTGAAAAAATCTGAATTTTTCAAAATAGTTGAAATTTTAAAATAACGTTAGAATTAAAAAAAAATAGTCGACAATTTAAAAAACATTGAAATTTAAAAAATAATCGAAAGTTTCTGATAAAAAGTGAAATGTTTCGACAGCCAAGCTGGCATCTTCAGAGAGAAACTAAATTGTAATTTTGACCAAAGTAAAGATTTTCAAAAAAGGTCGAAATTTCGTAAAATAGTCAAAATTTCAAAGAGGACAAAATTTCTAAATACTGTCGAAAATTGAAAAATATCGAAATGTTTAAAAAGAAAGTCGAAATTTTGAAGACAACTGGAAAATATCAAAAGATGCTTTTCAAGAAAATTTCAAATTTTTTTATGAAAAATGGAAATTTTTTTATGAAAAACGGAAATTTTTAAAAATGCCAAACTTTTTTAAAAATGGTTCTAATTTAACTTGAAAAAAAATGTAATTTCGGAAAAGTAAAGATTTAACGAAAAATTCGACATTTCGAGAAATAGCCAAAAATTTTAAAAATAGGTGAAATTTTGAAAAAATGTGACTTGAAAAAATTTGGATTTTTCAAAATAGTTGAAATTTTAAAATAACGTCAGAATTAAAAAAAAATAGTCGACAATTTAAAAAACATTGAAATTTATAAAATAATCGAAAGTTTCTGATAAAAAGTGAAATGTTTCGACAGCCAAGCTGGCATCTTCAGAGAGAAACTAAATTGTAATTTTGACCAAAGTAAAGATTTTCAAAAAAGGTCGAAATTTCGTAAAATAGTCAAAATTTCAAAGAGGACAAAATTTCTAAATACTGTCGAAAATTGAAAAATATCGAAATGTTTAAAAAGAAAGTCGAAATTTTGAAGACAACTGGAAAATTTCAAAAGATGCCTTTCAAGAAAATTTCAAATTTTTTTATGAAAAACGGAAATTTTTGTATGAAAAACGGAAATTTTTAAAAATGCCAAACTTTTTTAAAAGTGGTTTTAATTTAACTTAAAAAAAAATGTAATTTCGGAAAAGTAAAGATTTAACGAAAAATTCGAAATTTCGAGAAGTAGCCAAAAATTTTAAAAATAGGTGAAATTTTGAAAAAATGTGACTTGAAAAAATCTGAATTTTACAAAATAGTTGAAATTTTAAAATAACGTCAGAATTAAAAAAAATAGTCGACAATTTAAAAAACACTGAAATTTAAAAAAATCGAAAAAGTTTCTGATAAAAAGTGAAATGTTTAGAAAAATCCAAGGAATTTTAAAAAATAAAAATATCTAAAAAATGTCGAAATTTTTTAAAAAGCCACAATTTTGAAAAATAAATTAACATTTTGAAGAAATTAAAAGTTGAAATTTTAAAAAATGTCGAATTTTCATAAACAATTTAAATTTTCAGAAAAAATTTCAGATTTTCGAAAACGATTCGAAATTTTTATATAAACTCAAACTTTTTATAAAAGTCAAAGCAGTTTGTGAAAATGACAAACTCTTAAAAAAGACAAGCTTTGAGTCTTAGTCATTTCCAAAAGAGTCAAAAATTTAAAAATACAAAATTTTCAGAAGAATCCGAAATTTTTTGAAAATCGAAATTTTGAAAATCGAAATTTTCAAAAAGTTCCAAATTTTCGAAAAACTAGAAATTTTAAAAAACGCAAAAAAATACGAAAATTTAGTCGAAATTTTGAAAAATGTAGACATTTTCATAAAAAGTTAAAATGTTAAATCAAAAGGCAAGATATCCAAAACACTGGATATTTTGAAAAAGTCGAATTTTGGAAAAAAAATTTTGAGCCGAAGAGTACATTTGAGGCTTAAATTTTTCAAACAAAGCAGACATTTCTAAATTATAGACATACATGGGAAGAAACTTTAACATTGAAAGGCTAAACTGAATGATCTAAAATTTATGTTAAATATTTAAAAAAAATGTTTAAAATTTCGATAAAACTTTTAGATTAAAGTCCATATTTGGAGAAAATAATTCGGAAAAAAACCAAAATTTATAAAAATAAAAATTTAATACACAATTTCAGGAGATTTCTAAGAAAATTTGGAATTAAAAAGTATGCAATTTTCAAATTTAAACAAGGAATTTTGATTTTGATGGAACGGACTGGTCCTTGGTTATCTTCAAAAATTGAAACACAGAACTTGTCCCCTGAAACCAAGAAAAATTAAAAAACGCAACACAGGTTGCTCTTACGCGTTTCGACAGCCAAGCTGCCATCTTCAGAGAGAAAGTTTCTCTCTGAAGATGACAGCTTGGCTGTCGAAACGCGCTAGAGCAACCTTTGTTGTGTTTTTTAATTTTTCTTGGTTTCAGGGGACAAGGAATTTTGATAAACATTTATAATTTCTTGTATTAAATATGAAGATTTATTTATTAGAAAATTAACAACTTTTGAAATATTCCAAATTTGGAAATTAGGTCCGAAATTTTGAGAATTCTGTTTGGGTTTTAATGTGGACATTTTTATTTCTAACTTAAAAATTGGTCTATTTCTAGAAATGTTTATCTTTTTTTATGAAAATTTCGACTTTTTTTTAGAGGTTTTCAATTAAAATACGAAATTAACAAAATTAAAATTCAAAAAAAAAAAATTTATGTAAAGTAAGTTGTCTTAAAGGAACTGAATATTTGAAGTTCAAACTAGAAATCTTGACAGGTAAGAATTTTTTTTAAATATTAAATAAATAGTAAATAATTATGGACATTCTGTTTATAGCTTCGAGTTTTCAAATTAATACTTTTCTAAAAATTCTCATTTTTCTTTCAAAATTTGTGTTTTTTTATAGATTGCCTAATAAAAATATCTAAACTATGAATTGAAACACAGAACTTGTCCCCTGAAACCAAGAAAAATTAAAAAACACAACAAAGGTTGCTCAGAGCAACCTTTGTTGTGTTTTTTAATTTTTCTTGGTTTCAGGGGACAAGTTCTGTGTTTCAATTTTTGAAGATAACCAAGGACCAGTCCGTTCCATCAAAATTAAACTATGAATTGTCAGATAATTGTACTGTTTGTATACCTACCGCTAAGCTTCAGTATCAACTTGTTAAATGTACACTGCTGCCATCAAGCGACTAGTTACAAAATTGTGTGGTCATTTGTACCATCAATATTAATTCTATGCAACACATGGCGCTAATTCCATCGCGATACGATACATCGATTTTTCAAATATCGTTTGTCAACTGAACAATATATCGATATTTTTTATGTTCTAGAATCGATGTTGAAACATTGATGTTTACAAACGATATATCGATGTTTTGAAAATATTAAATTATCGTTTGCATCCCTTCTCGTTTTTCCTCGTTAAGTAGTAATGCATAATAATAATACACAAAACATTCTCGTAACTTTTATTATAATTTAAATGATTGAACATTTATAGTTTTAAACCTTCAAACTGTTCAGTCTGTGTCACTCATTTTAAAATTTGTTTAAATATTTAAATCATACAAATCAGCCAATCACAACAATAACAGACAACGCAGACATATGTAACAAGATATGCTATTGCCAGATTGACTGCAGATGTATTACACATAATAAAATTTGTAACTCATATGACTTCTTTTTATGTTAATAATTAAATAATCGAAATATAATTGATTGACGATATGAAAAACTATCCTTCATTTCGAAACAAAATTAAGACACAAAAGTTGTAACAGAAATCTTATATGAACCATAAATATTTCACTTCAAACTCTGTCTCGTACTCATCATCCGACAACATCCCGTGGGGGAGCGGCGTACCGCGCTAACTTTAATGCGCGCTCCGTAGTTTATTGTTTCTACGTAACGCGAGGATGCCGTTGATAGGAATCGTCCAGTAGCCACGCTAAGTGCTTAGTTCTGAGCGCACCAACTTATTTAAATTTCCTCACAATGGAATAAAACAAGTAATGCACAAGTACTAGTTAATTAAGAAATCATTATTTAGTACTTAAAAATGTGATAAATCTTTGTCTTTTACATTAAACAGAAAAAAATTAATCACCCATTTCACGAGGTGCGCGTGCTCTTGCGCGCTCTATAGGACCAGCCGCCGCTGTTAATATTTGAGCATGTACCGAAGTACAATATTTAGACACTGTCACTAGTGTTAAATTGTCACTTCTGTCAGCAGTCTCAAAGATGTCTAATTTTTTTTACGACAACTTGCAATACAGGTTGAAAAACGAAACCAGGCAAATTATCTAGTGATGATTTCGACTCCGAGTCGAAAGAATTCGATTTTTCGCATGAAAATGGGTCGCGTTAACGATTGTAGAAAGAAGTTAATGTGAAATCGCGAACAGGATACTCTAAGATTAGATACTCTTGGTGTCACGGTACAATATATTGTCACCCTATCTCTGCTTTATTAATGTTTATTTAACTTAATATCTATGGTCAATTATAGCCTTAATGTGAAATAACTTATGAAAGTAGTAGTTTTTCGACCCCTTTTAATACCGGAAAGTACCAATCAGTAGAGGTGCGGCATTAGGTGGAACTAAACAAAAAGGGTTTTACCCAACTTCACAGCAATAAATTAATACATTGGTGAATGCTCCGTCGCCTTGGGTATGAAATAAATTCTAGTTATAATCGAATCTATCTATTTCTTGACAATCACACCATACCAACTAATTGGACTATAATTCATATTTAACACTTTTAGAGAAAAACTGTTAATTACATTGTTCTATTACGCTGCTCGACCAACTGATTTTTATGGTAAAATTGCGTCGAGATGGCATTTTTTTATGAAATACGAGCCCATTACTCTCACTAATCCGCCGTAATTAATTGGAGAGTTTTAGATAATTGTTCGATTACATAAGAACTCGATTTTTACGTGTTATCGGCGAGTGGAAAAGAATTTTACAATATGATACGATGTGATATAATCGACGATGTGATGGAAGTTTCCAACTGAAATCCGAGACCAACTTAGCTGTTACATGATTTTTTACATTGTCGAACAATCACGTGTCTAGGATAAATTTATGGTGGTCTACATCGACGGCGGCCCTTCCCGTGTCTACTTACTACATAATCAACCTGAGAACCAATGGCGGCTCGTAGCCAAAACTAATGGGGGTGCTGCTTGGAGTTTAAAAATTTTTAAGATTTCTACTAGAAATTTCGACATTTTTAAAACGTTACTTTTGGGAAATTTCGAATTTCTTTGAAAACTTGTCATAAAAAACTTTTGATAATGTCGCATTTCTTGAAAGGTTGGATTTTTTCCATATTTCTACTGTATTGCAAAATTTAGATTTTTTCTTGTAATCTCGACCTTATTTTAATTTTAAGTATTGACTATTTTGAAAAACTGCGAATACTCTTTTAAAAATGTCCGTATTTTCGTAAATATTTAAACTTTTCGGTGTTCTGCCTTTTTTTTTGTAATTTTTTTTTGAAAATTAATTATTACATTTTTTTAATTTTTACCATTTGAAAATTCTTACTTTTTCTGAAAATGTAAATTTTTTCAAAACTGGACTTTTGCCTTTTTAAATTTTCGACTTTTTTTCTAAATTTCATCTCTGTTTATAATATTTTTTGAACATTATAATTTTTTATTGAAAATTTCGATTTTTAATAACTTCGATTTGTTTTTATTTAAATGCCAACTGTTTTTCAAAATTTCGACTTTTTTTTTGGAAAGTTTCGATTATTTTTTAAGTTTTTTTGTTGAAAATTTCGCTGCTTCTTAATTTTGGAAATGTTTTCAAAATTTCGACTTTTAGATTTGACATTTTTTTTAAATTTTTTTGACCTAAAATTACAACTTCTTAAAAAAATGTTCCACTTTTATTCAAAATCTTAGCTAACAATAATTTAAACTTTTTCCAAAATTTTAACTTCTCAATATTTTGGCTTTTGAAAACCTCGATCTACCTGATAATTTTCACTTGTTTTCAATTGTCCGATTTCGGAAATTTTGGTTTATATTGAAAAGTTGAGTGCAAATTGCAAAATTTCTACAGGAAAAAATATTTTATAGACAAAATCTCCAGGATAAATCGAAATTTCAAAAAAAATTCTTTGTATAAAATGTTTAGAGAAAAACACAAATTTCACAGAAAAAAAAAGCAAAATTTTTTAGACAAAAAATCGAAATTTGAAAAAAATTTGAAATAATTAATAATGTTACAAAGGCGTAGAAAGGACATCGATTAAAAAAAATGTTTTTTTTAGAATTTTCGACTTTTTTCTCAAACTTCCGCCTTTATTTCAAGTTTTGACTTTTTTCTCAAATTTCGACTTTTTTCTCAAAATTTCAACTTTTTTCTGGAAATTTCGACGTTTTTCTGAAAATTTAAACTTTTTCGAAATGTTACAAAGGCGTAGAAAAGAAATCGATTTAAAAAAATGTTATCTTTAGACATTTCGACTTTTTTTCTCAAATTTTAATTTTAAGCTCGAAATTTTGACTTTTTTCTCGAAATTTCGACTTTTTTTCTCAAGATTTCGACTTTTGTCTCAAGATTTTCACTTTTTTCTCAAATTTCGATTGTTTCTCGAAATTTTGACCTTAATATCGACATTTCGATATTTTTTTTAACATGTCGACTTTAAATTCAAAATTTTAACTTTTTTTTTCGAAATTTCGACTTTTCTCACAAACTTCGATTTTTGTCTCGAAATTTTGACTTTTTTTTCGAAATTTCGACTTTTTTTTCGCGAAATTTCGACTTTTTCTCGAAATCCCGACGATTTTCCCAAATTTCGATTTTTTTCTCGAAATATTTCGAAATTTCGCTTTTTTTCTTGAAATTTTGACTTTTTTCTCAATTTCCATTTTTTCTCAAAATTTCGACCCTTTTTCCCGAAATTTCGTTTTTTTTTTCAAATTTCAACTTTATTGTCGAAATTTTGACCTTAATATCGACATTTCAATATTTCGATTTTAAACTCAAAATTTCGATTTTTTTCTCGAAATTTCGATTTTTTTCTCGAAATTTCGACTTTTCTCGCAAATTTCGATTTTTTCTCTCAAAATCTCGACTTTTTTCTTAAATTTCGACTTCTTTCTCGAAATATTTCGAAATTTCGACTTCTTTCTTGAAATTTCGACGTTTTTTTCAAATTTCGACTTTTTTCTCGAAATGTTGCCTTTAATATCGAAATTTCGATATTTTTCTCAAAATATCGACATTTTTCTCGAAATGTCGACCTTAAACTCAAAATTTCGACTTTTTTTTTCTCAAAATTTCTATATTTTCTTAAATTTCGACTTTTTTCTCAAATTTCGATTTTTTTTCTTCCTCAATACTTTTACAAAAATTAGTTTTTAAAAATGTGATTTTGATCAAAATTAAAAATAAATTAGGTTTTTAAATGTCGTAACTTCGTGAAAGAAACCTGAAATTTCTATAAAAAGAAATCAGAGAATATTTAAAATTTCTACAAAAAATTGTGAAATAAAAAGTGTTCAGAAAATTTTGAGAAAAAAACTCTTAAGCGAAATTGGGGGTGCTGCAGTTCCACAGTGCCTATACGCTAGCCGCCACTGCTGAGGACCAATAAAGACGTTAAAAGTTTTGATGCTCAACTAAATAAGCGAAGAAAAGAGGCTTAAAACTACAACACGTGACGTTTATTTGAGGATGAAAAGTATTACGCAATCGTCACTTCAATATTACATCCAAGAGTATCCAAAGGGCCTAAAAGTACCTATTTCCTTTTAGAGGTAACTTTGCGTGTTTTTACTTATTGTTAGTCTGAAATGAGGTGACGTTTTAAATAAATTTAGAAATTACGTAGTCATATTTCAAAAACTGTTTTCGAATATTGTCAACAAACAATAAGAATTTAAATATTTCCAAACTGGGTCGTGGAAATGTTAAATGAAATTAATAAACCGAAATACAAAGTAAAAAAAAACCAACGGAAGAACAGAATATGATTAACTATCCAAGATCACAAACAGTTCGAGCAACATCATTTTGTTAAATTGATTGAAATCCATTTGTATGCAGAATACGGCCATCAAATGGGCAAATTATGGTTTGAGGCAAACTCTTGTAACCTTGGGTAGTTGCACTGTTTTTTTCTGCTAGTTTTTCACTTAGTGTTTTAACCCATTCGTTTTACTACGTCTATCTAAACTGCTCATTCGTTTTGCTACGTTTGGTTTTCATTTAGTTGTTCTATATCAATACCATCAATACTACATTGAGCAGTCAATAAACCAAATTAAACCATTTTTATGTTATCTTCAATTTCATGAGTAATCATTGAAAAATGAAGAAATTGTTTTTAAATAGACAGCTTTTTATGCTGTAATAGGAACATTTATGGAATTTGTGACATTCCCAATTTTAATACCTCAATATGTCTCACAGATTCCCAAGGTCTAAAACGTTGGGTTTTAACCAGTGGCGGCTGATCTAAAAGAGCGCAAGAGCGCGTGCTCCTCGTGAAATGAGCGATCTATTCTTTTCTGTTTAGAGTAAAAGACTTGGATTTATCACATTTTTAAACACAAAATAATGATATACTTATTAACTAATAATACTTGGAATGACTTGGAATAAAATACACCAACGTTTGATTCCATTATACATATTAAATATTATAAGGAAATTTAAATAAGTTGGTGCGCGCAGAATTATGCAGCTAGCGTGGTTGCCATGCGATGCCATATCAACGGCTTCCACGGGATACGGAGAAATATACTACAGAACACCACGTTAAAGCTAGCCCGGGGTACGCCGCTCCGCGCATATGCGATATTGCCAAATGGTGAGTACGAAAGTTTGGAATGTACATTTACGTTTATAATGCTAAATGCGTAGGTCCCGGCTGATCTGATTGCGATTGCTAATTGTGCCGCTTACAGGCCTAACTGCCAATAGTACCACTATTCACAAAGAGACAGCAGTGCCCATTTTAGGGTCTAATTATTCATTTATAGATTTGGATTTAAACAATTTTGATGAGAAAGTAATGAAGACTTTATTTCTTTAAAAGACCGTAGAGCGGATTTGTTTAAAAAATTTTTTTTTTTTGTGTTTTTGTAGAGTTTAATTAGAACCTTGCAATAAAATATATTTCATTTTCAAATGCAGTTTTCATGAAATGGAGATTATAAAATTGTAATTAAATTTAAATCGTAAAAATACTTTTAAATATCACACCTTTTATGTCACTGTTGTTTCTCTTAAATTTAATATCTTGCTATGGCACTGAAGTCACCTAAACTCTTAACTACTAATATGTTTGCATCTGCGCACCCCCTGTCAAAAAGTCACCAGCCGTCACTGGTTTTAACGTCTCAGCTGGCTGTGGTATGATGTATACGCACGGCGACGGTTACTCTGCCGCAATTACTGTGTTGCCTCCAATAAACATAGTTTAAATTATGCAAATTTGAAGTAATGGTACAAACGAATCTAATAAATAACACTCCTGCCCGCGTTGATTGAATATTCAATCAAAGCTGCGCGTAATGAATTGTCAACAGCGATTTTCTCATATCGAGTAACTTCATTTCAGCTTTTATAGTGCAATTATAACTTCTACGATTATTGTAAAATATACTGCAAGATTCATATCAAAACCAGTCGCTAATTGGTATTAAATCCACTCTCCTCGAATAAATATAGTTATTTAAGAAATTCAGCTTGTAATTTGTCATTTCTTACTCTGTACACGACTGGAATAGCCCCCAGATAATAAATCAATTTCTCTCTAATTACGCATTTACGGTAGAATTTTGGGTCCCTCACCAAGGCAACAACCGAACCCTTATAATCAACTACCATGATCATCCGTATTTCTGTCGATCAGATTAGTTCCAATATATTCTATAATGCACAGACCAATAGGTTTGAACATTTATTAGATTCGAAGTTTGGAAACCAAATACCGGTTTCGATCTTGTTAGATCTCGTCAGTTTGGTATATCCAACTAGAATGCTATATATTCTGCAATATATTCTGAAAATTCGTTGTTTTTTTTCAAAAATTTTCTGGAAATTTACAGTGTTTTCTGAATCATTTTTTTCGCCATTTCGCCATTTCTCCCAAAATTTGTTTCTTTTTCCTCGGAGTTAACCCATCGCTTTTGAATTTTTTTTTTTAGTTTAATCCACTGGCAAAAGGTAACCCCATTATGCCTTCAAATGCGAGTAGGATGCGGAAACAAGGATAGATGGCGATGAACCGCCTTCCTAAACAAGGATAGGTTGTAATTTTTGGGGAAAATTCCTTTCGGTAACAAGTTCCATAACTTGGAAGTTCTATAGAAAAAAGAGTCTCCGTAGACGGAAGTCCTCACTGTGTCAAGCTGGACCGCGATTTTAATCGCTAAATTCATCTTTTTTCTCAAAAAGTCGAAATCTTTGACTTCGAAATTCGACTACCTTTGAAATTTTTTCATATTTTCTAAAATTCAACCTTTTCTAAAACCCGGTTTTTACAATAGGATTTCAGAAAATTTCGAATTTTTTCCCAAAGTTTTACTTTTTACCGAAATATTGACTTCTCCCTTAAAATTCGATCTCTTGAAATTTTCGTCTTTTTTTTTCCGAAAATTCGAATTCATTCTCAAAATTAGACTTTCTTAAAATTTGACAATATTCGATATTATTCCGGAAATTTAGTATTTTCTACATTATTTTTATCGACATTTCGTCGCTTTTCTCAAAATTTATTTTATTTCGAAATTAACTCGTCGTTGTTTTTGACTTTATTCCCTAAATTCAATTTCTTTTCTAAAAAAAAACCAAGTGGAGTGGAGAAGTGGGTTTTTTTGAGTAGAAACTCAAAATTTTTGACTTCCACTTCAAAATTCGACTTTTTTTTTTAATTTCTGTTATCTTTTATAAGAATTCAATCCTAAAACCCGGTTTCTTCAAACCAAAATCCTGGAAATTTCGAATTTTCCCCCAAAATCCCGGAAATTTCGAATTTTCTCCCAATATTTTACTTTTTACCAAAATATTGACTTCCCCCTTAAAATTCGATTTCTTGAAAATTTCGCCTTTTTATTTTGAAAATTCGAATTTATTCTCAAAATTCGACTTTCTTAAAATTTGACACTATTCGATATTGTTCCGGAAATTTAATTTTTCCCACATTATTTTTATCGACATTTCGTCGCTTTTCTCAAAATTTATTTTATTTCGAAATTAACTCGTCGTTGTTTTTGACTTTATTCACTAAATTCGATTTCTTTTCCAAAAAAAAAACCACAGAAGTGGGTTTTTTGAGTAGAAACTCAAAATTTTTGACTTCCCCTTCAAAATTCGACTTTTTTTTAATTTCTGTTATGTTTTCTAAGAATTCAATCCTAAAACCCGGCTTCTTCAAACCGAAATCCTGGAAATTTCGAATGTTCTCCCAAAATTTACTTTTTAGCGAAATATCAACTTTTCCCTTAAAATTCGATCTCTTGAAAATTTCGTCTTTTTCGAAAATTCGAATTCATTCTCAAAATTCGACTTTCTAAAAATTTGACACTATTCGATAGTTTTCCGAAAATTTAGTCTTTTTTTACATTATTTTTATCCACATTTCGTCGCTTTTCTCAAAATTTATGTTTTTTCGTCACTTTTTTTATTTTATTCACCATATTCGATTTTTTTTAATCCACAGAAGTGGGTTTTTTGAGTAGAAACTCAAAATTTTTGACTTCCTTTTCAAAATTCGACTTTTTCAAATTCCTTTCATGTTTTCTAAAAATTCAATTCTAAAAAGCGGCTTCTTCAAATCAAAATCCTGGAAATTTCGACTTTTCTCCAAAAATGTAACTTTTTGGCAAAATGTGGACCTTTCCGAAATTCAATCTTTCGTATTTTCCAAATTTCGTCTTTTTTTCGAAAATCTGAATTTGTTCTTAAAATTCGACTTCTTTTCTCAAAATTTGACACTGTACGGTATTTTTCTGAAATTTTAGTATTTTCCAAATTATTTTTGGAGAATAAAGTCGAAATTTCAACTTTGATCTCAAAATTTCGAAAAAAAAGACGAAATTTTCGTAATTAAAAATAGGTATTATTGAAGGAACCCGACTCCCAACTGTCAATATTGTTGGGAAACGCGAGTGGTGGGACGTAAATGTCATCTGCCTAATGTAACCGTAGAGTATAGAAATTACGACTTTAATTTCGAAATTTCGATAAAAAAGACGAAATTCCGGGATTCGAGACGAAATTTTGAAGAAAAAAAGTCGAAATTTCGAGATTGAAATCGAAATTTCGAGAAAAAGGTCGATTTTCCTAAAAATAATTTCTGGGCTTTTATTTCCAAATTCAATCTTATGTTTCTGTACATTTCATTTTTTTTTTAATTCAAATTTATATTTTTATATAAATGTATATTGAATTGTTTCAAAAATTTGACCTTAAACTCGAAATTTCGACCTTTTTCTTGAGATTTCGAAATTAAAGTCGAAATTTCTACTTTGATCTCGAAATATCGAAGAACAAGGCGAAATTTTCGTAATTAAAAATAGGCATTACTGAAGGCACCGTACTCCCAACTGTCAAAGAGACGAAAATTAGATAAAAGAGGCAAAATTTCGATAAAAGAGTTGAAATTTTGAGAAAAAAAGTCGAAATTTCTTAAAAAAAGTCGAAATTTCGTAAAAAAAGTCGACATTTCGTAAAAAAAAGTCGAATTTCAAGATTTAAATCGACACAATGACATTTAGCTAAAGTAAACTTTCTTCTTTAACGTTTTTTGTTTAAAGAAGAAAGTTTTCGAAAAAGGTAAACATTTTGAGAATAGCTTTAGCTTTAAAAAATCAATTGAAAACTCGGTTTGAAGTTTAGTGTTAAAACTAAAGAGAAGTTACGAAATCTCGAGTTCAATTAGGAAATCTTGAGTTCAATCAGGAAATCTCGAGTTCAATCAGGAAATCTCGAGTTTAATCAGGAAAACTCGAGTTCAATCAGGAAATCTGGAGTTCAATGAGGAAATCTCGAGAAATCTCGAGTTCAATCAGGAAATCTCGAGTTTAATCAGGAAAACTCGAGTTCAATCAGGAAATCTGGAGTTCAATGAGGAAATCTCGAGTTCAATCAGAAAATCTCGAGTTCAATCAGGAAATCTCGAGTTCAATCAGGAAATCTCGAATTCAATCAGGAAATCTCGAGTTCAATCAGGAAATATCGAGTTCAATCAGGAAACCCCGAGTTCAATCAGGACACCTCCAGTTCAATCAGGAAATATCGAGTTCACTCAGGAAATCTCGGGTTCAATCAGGAAATCTCGAATTCAATCAGGAAATCTCCAGTTCAATCAGGAAATCTCGAGTTTAATCAGGAAAGCTCGAGTTCAATCAGTAAATCTCGAGTTCAATCAGGAAATCTCGAGTTCACTCAGGAAATCTCGGGTTCAATCAGGAAATCTCGAGTTCAATCAGGAAATCTCCAGTTCAATCAGGAAATCTCGAGTTTGATCAGGAAAACTCGAGTTTGATCAGGAAAACTCGAGTTTGATCAGGAAAACTCGAGTTCAATCAGTTAATCTCGAGTTCGATCAGGAAATCTCCAGTTCAATCAGGAAATCTCCAGTTCAATCAGGAAATATCGAGTTCAATCAGGAAATTTCGGGTTCAATCAGGAAATCTCGAGTTTAATCAGGAAAGTTCGAGTTCAATCAGTAAATCTCGAGTTGAAGCAGGAAATCTCGAGTTCAATCAGGAAATATCGAGTTTAATCAGGAAAGCTCGAGGTCAATCAGTAAATCTCGAGTTCAATCAGGAAATCTCGAGTTAAATCAGGAAATCTCCAGTTCAATCAGGAAATCTCGAGTTTAATCAGGAAAGCTCGAGTTCAATCAGTAAATCTCGAGTTCAATCAGAATATTTCGAGTTTAATCAGGAAATCTCGAGTTCAATCAGGAAATCTCGAGTGCAATCAGAAAATCTCGAGTTAAATCAGGAAATCTCGAATTCAATCAGGAAATCTCGAGTTCAATCAGGAAATATCGAGTTCAATCAGGAAACCCCGAGTTCAATCAGGACATCCCCAGTTCAATCAGGAAATCTCGAGTTCACTCAGGAAATCTCGGGTTCAATCAGGAAATCTCGAGTTCAATCAGGAAATCTCCAGTTCAATCAGAAAATCTCCAGTTCAATCAGGAAATATCGAGTTCAATTAGGAAATTTCGGGTTTCTCGATCAGGAAATCGAGTTCAATCAGGAAATCTCGAATTCATTCAGGAAATCTCGAGTTCAATCAGGACATCTCCAGTTCAATCAGGAAATATCGAGTTCACTCAGGAAATCTCGGGTTCAATCAGGAAATCTCGAGTTCAATCAGGAAATCTCCAGTTCAATCAGGAAATCTCGAGTTTAATCAGGAAAACTCGAGTTCAATCAGTAAATCTCGAGTTCAATCAGGAAATCTCCAGTTCAATCAGGAAATCTCCAGTTCAATCAGGAAAGCTCGAGTTCAATCAGTAAATCTCGAGTTCAATCAGGAAATCTCGAGTTCAATCAGAACATCTCCAGTTCAATCAGGAAATCTCGAGTTAAATCAGGAAATCTCCAGTTCAATCAGGAAATCTCGAGTTAAATCAGGAAATCTCCAGTTCAATCAGTAAATCTCGAGTTCAATCAGGAAATCTCGAGTTCAATCAGGAAATCTCGAGTTCAATCAGGACATCTCCAGTTCAATCAGGAAATCTCGAGTTTAATCAGGAAAACTAGAGTTCAATCAGTAAATCTCGAGTTCAATCAGGAAATCTCGAGTTCAATTAGGAAATCTCCAGTTCAACCAGGACATTTCGAGTTTAATCAGGAAAGCTCGAGTTCAATCGGGAAATCTTGAGTTCAATCAGGAAATCTCAAGTTCAACAACGAAATTCTTCAAGAACAAGAAGAAATTTTGAAAAAAAAAATTAGAAACTCTCGAAAAAAAAATCCTATTAGGACTGCCTTCGCTATGATTCAAACATTTTCATTTTGCAATGAGAGCTGTGCATGTCTAGCTTCCCTGCAAAACACGCCACTGGTTTGACCATAAGTTTAATAATGTTTTCTTATTATTTAATTGATATCAGTGCAGTAATTAGTAAATTTATCTTAGCTAAACGGGTATTAGAATTTGATTAATTGGAATAAGATTTTTTTGTACATAATCCTTTAAATGTTTGCAACTTATAGAAGGATTTGATCATTGCGCTTTTACATTTTTGTAAAACTAATCCCCGCTTATACATATTCATGGAATCTTATAAATTATTCATAAATGCAGAGATTAATATCACTCGTTATTAGATGTTTTATGCGATCGAAAAACAGTTGTACACTCGGGATAATTTGTAGTCATCATTGAAATATAAAACATTTTAATTTATTATATTCGTTTTAGGTATACCACGCGCTAAAGTCTGGAGGTGCAGTTAAAAACTGGAACTTGTTATGACACAACCATACAAAAAAAAGGGGTAATTACTGCAATGAAAAAATCTAGAATAACTAATTATTTTGAAGGCATTCAGTGCGTTATTATTGCATAGGTAATATACCACGAAATCAATGAAAGTGTGACTTGAACAATGACAATTACTATGAATTAGCGAACGATTCATAAACAGAAGTTATATAGGCAGTTTGAGCAATTCTTTACTTTCGAATTACAAAATTAATTTGCGATATATTTTTACTTTATTGGTCAGTGGTCGAAACCTTTATAACAAAGTAACGAATATACAGTTTCAAGATTTAATAGCTTAATTATATTGATTTATACTTTATATGTGTACGGCTATGTGAGTATACCTAATTCCAACAAGTCGTTAAAATACAATTCAAAATTTTATTGTTTGTAACACGTTTATGAAAATCAATATGCGCAAGCCTGAAGAATTATAACAAATACAAATAGCCAATTTAAATCTGTACACTTTCATCCTATTTTTGGGGTATTAATTTTACAACGTAAAGGTAGAGGAGTATTAATTTTCTACAATCGAAATTGCGAGAAATGTCTATCGCGCTTACAGATCAAAATTCGATAAAAAAAATAATCAAAATTTCAATTTAATATTGTGGGCAGGAATTACGATTTTGATCGCCAAAAATTGGTGCTAAGGACTCAGTTCAACGATACTCACCAAAAAACCGATTTTCTCGAAGAACTCAAAAGTCATTAAAAGGATCACAACACATATCTTTAGTCGTTAGTTCACTTAACTAATAGTTGTAGTCTAAAAGCAATAATAAAAATGACCAAATTCACCCCTTTGACACAGCCGACGCGAGTGGTGCCAAGCAATGGTGTGCTTTCGTTGAAATGTTGAAAAGCTTTTTTTCAGCAGCGATCGCCGCGTGTTACTAGGATAACAAAGCGGCTGCGTTTGTATATTGTTCACCCGTAGTCACGAAGGAACTAAGACTTTGTTT
The DNA here is from genome assembly GCA_028583605.1 of Dastarcus helophoroides. NCBI lineage: Eukaryota > Metazoa > Arthropoda > Insecta > Coleoptera > Bothrideridae > Dastarcus > Dastarcus helophoroides. The sequence goes on along the minus strand of CM053336.1, from coordinate 928,525 downwards.
TGATTTGAGTACTGTTAACCAGTCCCACTGCCGGTAGGTTGTTCTATCAGCTGATGGGGGATACGGAAAGCACAGGACACTCGCAGCTCGTGGAACATTAATTGAACTGATAATGTCCGGTGATTGATGGAATTATCAGGAAATGGCGCGCGGAGTAATTGATCGCCTATGATTTATGCAGTTACTTTTAAAACGGTACCCGGTTTTCTAGGATAATGAATTCGAATTAGAATTTTTATTCTAGTCCAGTTCTATTCTGCAACATGCCCTGACCATGAACATTTTGGCGCGATCCGAGACGATCTTATAGACTGTATTAGTCGTCGACTCATTGCTAATGAATGCTTTCCACCTGAAACATTAACACAGTCATTAGTTACATAAATATTGCGATTGATTGTAGAAAAAAGTGTGTAATAAAGAATTTTTTTTATTTTTTAATTATAACACAACAAAATTCGGATAAAATTTCAGTCATAGATAACTAATAAAGATTTAATTTGGTTTATTAATTGTTTACTGTAATAATTGTCACGAAACCATAATTACGCGAGCCCGACTGACATTTTTATATAAAATATTATCTCTTGAAAAACTGTCACATTATTATCTTGCAACCCAATATTAGTTACTGCATAATATTTTGAGTCACCATTTTACGAAGTCACACTTTATTACATACAGTTGCAGTTTCCTTTCTAAAGTAGTGATAATAGTTATTTAAACTCGAGCTGTCATAATTACTATATTGCTTTGAAATCACATCAATATCTGATTTGGATTCTACAAGAAGATAAGACTTAAAACTGAGCCTTTCTCTCAATACTTTTAAAATTCCACAACCATCAAAGTTTAATCATGACATGCTTATTTTACTCAATCACGTACTTCAAAAAATCTGAGATTGATACATTATATTTTTTCCTGATCATATTGTCTTTTAGAATGTAAGTCGTTAAAAAAAGGATACAATAAAATTTTTTGTTTAGGGTTAAATTATGGTACCATTACTTCATCTACCTCTTCTCTCGTACCACATTGAAGTCGTTATCCTAACTACCTAGGTGGTAATTGAAATAAATACAATTAAGCAAACAAATAATTAAACACGTAATTCCATCTGCGAACGAAGGCAATTTGTATATTTAATGCCGTTTTACTACAAATGGAAAGAAGAAACAATTGTTACACGCTGCTCTTCATGATAAATAATAATTAATCGGGGACGGATGCAATAATAATGGATGTGTGATCCGGTGGTTGCACTTAACAGAACTTCACGCTCGCTGAAGATTCTGATGTGTCTGCTATCGAGTCTCGATCGCGGCCTCGACCATAATCTCGGATACTTTAGAACGGAGTCCTCTTTTCATCCAGCACATATGAAGGTACTGTTAGATTGAAATTTCCTCACTATCTAATGGCCTTATACCTACCTTTCTTTAATTTGTCCGACGTCGGATATATTATTTCTCGAGGATAGGACGAAGTAGTTTTAGATTAAAACTACCGATTTGTTTCCCGTCCGGAGAAATGTCATTAGAATATTAATTGGCCAATGTAATAATTTCATCGCATTTCTAAAATTGCGTGCCGTCGAAATGGTGTGATATAAGTCATTAAAGTATACGGAATGCGTGGAAAATTATTCCTAAATTTTCATGTTTTGCGCCTACTTAACATTAAACTGATTAATTACTTGTGTTATCGCTATGCGCATCTAAACGCTTAGCATAATTCTTTTTGTAAGGATATCGCACTGTTACAACATTTTTCATTATAAAATTTTCTCTGTCCGACGCGACTGACTTATCTTAATTTGTATTGAAAAATCTACTTCTCTCTCCTCTCTTCTTACCTTCCCTTCTCTTCCCTTTCCTTCTCTTCTTTTCCCATCCATTTTCTCGTCCCTTTTCTTCTCCCTTCCTTTTCCTTTTCCTTCTGTTTTCTTTCTTTCTCTTTCCTTCTCTTCCGTTCGCTTTGCTTCTATTCTCTTCACTTCCGCTAAACTCTTCTCATCTCTTCCCATATCTTTCTTTCTCGTTTCTTTCATTCTCTTCTCTTCTAATCTCTTATCTTCTCTTCTCTTCTCATTCCTTCTCTTTTGTCTTCATCTCTTCCCTTCTTTTCTTCCCTCTTTTCTCTCCTTCCTTTTCCTTCTGTTCTCTTCCTTTTACTTTCCTTCTCTTCCTTTCTCTTTGCTTCTATTCTATCTTCCCTTCACTTCTTCTAAGCTCTTCTCGTCTCTTCTCTTCTCTTCCCTTCTCATCTCTTGTCTTCTCTTTCCTTCCCATCCCTTCTCTTCTGTTCTCATTTCTTCCCTTCGCTTCTTCCCTCTTCCCTCACCTTCCTTCCGTTCTCTTTCTTTCTGTTTCCTCCTCTTCCTTTCTTTTCTCTTCATTCTTTACTGTTTAGTTCTCATCTCTTGTCTTCTCTTCTCTTCTCTTCCCTTCCCATCCCTTCTCATCTCTTCCCTTGTCTTCTCTTCTCTTTCCTTCCCATCCCTTCTCTCCTGTTCTCATTTCTTCTCTTCGCTTCTTCCCTCTTCCCTCACCTTCCTTCTGTTCTCTTCCTTTCTGTTTCCTCCTCTTCCCTTCTTTTCTCTTCATTCTTTACTGTTTAGTTCTCATCTCTTGTCTTCTCTTCTCTTCCCTTCCCATTCCTTCTCATCTCTTTCCTTGTCTTCTCTTCTCTTCTCTTCTCTTTCCTTCCCATCCCTTGTCTTCTGTTCTCATTTCCTCCCTTCGCTTCTTCCCTCTTCCCTCACCTTCCTTCTGTTGTCTTCCTTTCTGTTTCCTCCTCTTCCCTTCTTTTCTCTTCATTCTTTACTGTTTAGTTCTATTTCTTGTCTTCTCTTCTCTTCCCTTCCCATCCCTTCTCATCTCTTCCCTTGTCTTCTCTTCTCTTTCCGTTCCATCCCTTCTCTTCTGTTCTCATTTCTTCTCTTCGCTTCTTCCCTCTTCCCTCACCTTCTGTTCTCTTCCTTTCTGTTTCCTCCTCTTCCCTTCTTTTCTCTTCATTCTTTACTGTTTAGTTCTCATGTCTTGTCTTCTCTTCTCTTCCTTCCCATCCCTTCTCATCTCTTCTCTTGTCTTCTCTTCTCTTTCCTTCCCATCCCTTCTCTTCTGTTCTCATTTCTTCTCTTCGGTTCTTCCCTCTTCCCTCACCTTCCTTCTGTTCTCTTCCTTTCTGTTTCCTCCTCTTCCCTTCTTTTCTCTTCATTCTTTACTGTTTAGTTCTCATCTCTTGTCTTTTCTTCTCTTCCCATCTCTTCTCATCTCTTTCCTTGTCTTCTCTTCTCTTTCCTTCCCATCCCTTGTCTTCTGTTCTCATTTCCTCCCTTCGCTTCTTCCCTCTTCCCTCACCTTCCTTCTGTTGTCTTCCTTTCTGTTTCCTCCTCTTCCCTTCTTTTCTCTTCATTCTTTACTGTTTAGTTCTCATCTCTTGTCTTCTCTTCTCTTCCTTCCCATCCCTTCTCATCTCTTCTCTTGTCTTCTCTGCTCTTTCCTTCCCATCCCTTCTCTT
>CM053336.1:800000-917500 GCA_028583605.1 Dastarcus helophoroides | reverse complement strand
ATGTCCGGAGAAGGGGGAACCTCGCCTAATATTCGAGATGTGGAAGTCTGCCCCTTTTATACATTTGGAAAATTCAGTTGATGTGATTTATATTTCACGCCCCGCATACATCCAAAACTTTCCGTTAGATTGCTCCATCTTGTTAAAGCTCAATTAGTTTGCAAGGAAAGACTGGGTATAATATGAAAATAATTAGACCTAGACAACAGTGGCACTATTGGAGCTCCAAACCTATATCCTGGTTTAGCACAAGCCATTCCTTTCTTCGTCTCCAAGGGGGACGAGCCCCTATGCAATAGATAGATTCCACTTGGTGCCTACTTTTCTGCTATCGATAAAGCACTTTAAGCGTTGTTCGACAAAGAGGGGCGGGGAGAGGAGCGATAGTAAAGCGATAGTATTCGCATCCTTATGGACCTACTGAAAGTTCTTCGACGAAGGTTTTTGTAAGTCTGAACATTAGTCGAACCCCCGGCAAAATAAAGTTTTAAAAGCTGTTTAAACTTCAAGAGAATGCGTTATATATACAACGCCAGTAGAAGTCTAGAGTGGAGGGAAATATGGAAAATAGCTGGACGTTTAAGACATTTTTATAAGAGTTGGAAATTTCTGATCACCAATAGTCTTACTTTATTGTGGCTAAGAGGCGTTAAGGCCTGATTTGCCTTTGACTCTTTGATTCCTAGTGGACTAACCCCACTGATGACTGGAAGAAATGAAACGCCTTTCTTTCTATATCTATCGATGATATTTTAAAATCTGAGGCTATTTTCTGAAGCCTCGAACGTATAATTCTTATTCAAATCTTATATTCTTTCGTTTCTTACTAAGTTTGAAAAGCCATTATGAAATGGAAAATTGTAGGGTCGCTACTAGCTCAATTTAGTTAAATTATTTTGACACAACTTGACTTGGAAAACACCCATTTCCTGGCCTAAATGATTCAGATTTTTATTCAGTGGCAAAATGAACGAATATACTTGTGTTTGTTTTGGTATAAATTTTGCCCTACTAATAGATGCATTCAAAAAATAAGAAAGGCTGATGCCCTTAGTCTTTTTGAATGATTACCTCCATGGGTAGTTCTTATAAAGGTAGCGTCCTCGATATTTTTCAAACAATAAACTAATTGTGATCATTGGGGTCTCATTATCAATTATCGCAATTCTTCAGACCTAAGTATCTCTATTTACTTTCAATTATAGCTGTAGCAACAGCTGTTTGCTCCCAGTTAATAAATGAGTCTATTTAGGTGTGTTTTTTAACTTTTCAGTATCTCAATTCAATTTAAAAAAAAAAGTGGATGTTCCATCTTACCCTAAAACAAACAAAACAATTATGACAACGCAGAATGTTTCCCCACATTAAGGGAAAACTTGGTGTCGGTTTGCCCAGCTTTAAACTATGGTTTTTTCTGGTACATCAAACTTGTCGAACACATAAATTTTGTAACGCTCAACAGGAGCCCGGAAAATGCCAACGTTCCCGGCAATCGGCTCGATTTCTAGCATTTATTGGCAGCTAGAAAACTTGAAATATGATAACACTCTCTACAGAAAGATGCATTCGTTATGGAAATATTTCGCCGGATGTTCTCTTGGTTTTTGGTCCGAGAAAGGCAAGACCCATCCCATCAATTAGTTAGAACTTCTAACTCAATTTTTGGGACAAAAATGGTATACCAAACAATTAAAAAACTGTTCAGTTCTCTGTAGGATTTATAGGACTCCCGCAATATGATGCGTGAATGGTGACTGACATGGATAATGTACACAATTAAACATTTTCACTCAATCAATTTGGCAAGGGTGCGAGTTTCGTCATTATTCCATGTTACATGAAGTCAACCGAAAATGTCGAGGCAGATAAAACTTAAAAAGGGTTATAAGTGGATACAGGACGGTCACCGCAAAATGCAACATTTCGACTCTTGACTCGAAAATTAGGCTCCTTGGTCATTAATTTATTTGCCAGCCGCATAAATACGAAAAGTAAGGTTTACTTTTTCAGGATCAGTGACCCAGGAAGCCAGTTCTATAGACGCGTTGATCATCAGTTAGTCTATTTTACACCTTTTCGCTATTCCCTTTCTTTAATCATTCTCTGCCTCTTCAAAGGAATTATAAGTGGCTAAGCTCAGGACACAGTGGTCGTAGATTTACTCTCCTTGGGCAGCACTCCTCAACCATTAACCGTCCAGTTTTCCTCGAGAACAGCCTTTTATCAAGAAAACATTTCTACAACACAACGTTCTCAAGAAATGCTTTTAAATCTGAATTTAGCTCTCTTAACTCTTTTTGGTTCATTATTAGCCCAGAAGGCCGGTCCAAATCTATGCCAGAACTTCAGATTCCAACATTTTCGAAGAGGTTGATATGCTGAGACCCGGTACACTCAAATACCTTAGTCTTTCAAATACTTCGGTAGCCTTAACATTTCTCAACAGGTTTGAAGATACAAAAAAAAAACCTTGGCATTATCTCAAAGTTAACTACTCTGTTGGCAACAGCCACAGTCCAATACTTCGAGATCCTTTGCTATAGATATTAATAAAACATTTTATTGGAAGATCAGACTGAGGTTTCAATTCAGAATCCAAACCTCTCGAGATATCGTAGGCAACCCCTCTTGCGACTACCTTTTTCTTCAACTTAAACCCTAATATTTTTGTGGCTACTGACATAATATCTGGATAGAACCCAATTATTCAGATGTAATATAAGCAGTTTATTTATTTCGCTTAATTAATATACTCTTTCCAATTAAATGATTTGTTACGGTTTATTTTTTGCAACATACTCTAAATATCTACAATTTATCCTATTTACGAGACGAGACCGAATATAATCACAAGATCAAACGAACTTACCTGTGAAGTTCGATCTTGATTATATGAGGTCTCGTCGAAGTAAATAGGATAAATTGTAGTACCTTCATTCTAGGCGATACGATCACATATTTCAAAGAAATAAACAAATCATAAATCTCGTTATGCCCTCACAGTTCCCGCTGCGTATGCACCTCGGCTCCCCATATACTTCAGTCTTATTTCAGAGATTATACATTTTTTGCAACTAAATATGGGTTTGGGAATTGGGAGGGACCCTATTTACTTCGACGAGACCTCATATAATCAAGATCGAACTTCACAGGTAAGTTCGTTTGATCTTGTGATTTTCTTTTAATAATTTCTTTATCGTGTTTATTTAATGCTCCAGCCTAAGCACCGAACACTGTCAGAAGACGATCAAGTCATTATGACTGAAGCACTTTCGAGCATATTAGGCAATTGAACAGAGTCGGCCAAAGAAATCTTATTTAAGTTTAATTAACGAAAGTCAGCCAACAGACAAGAATTTCATACCAAAAATAAGCTACTTGAAAGTATAAAAAAGTTGTGTGTATTTTCACACATTCAATTTGTCGCGGACGTCCTAGAAGATGCCCTAGAAGGACGTCCTAGAAGATTCATAGATGAATCCCAAACTGTAAATAGATTTTAATTATTTGAGCCAAAAAGGTAAAAATTTGGTATGGATATTACTTCCATTAAGAAATAAATGGGTAGTTATGGGGACTACCAACGGAAGTGAAAACTGAAAACAGTTTTTTAATTTTCAAATTATATCAAAAATAAAAATTTTATAATTTGAAAATTAAAATTATCATTTATAGATTTTTTATTTGTATACGATCTAGTCTTTATTATGCCTTTGTCTGTTGACTGTGTGATATTGTGGGAACCAGATTTCTGTTTTAATCTCGCATGACGCATAATCAAATTTTCTTTTTCTTTACAAGTAACGATGTCTTGAGTACAACATGCAAATATAACTAAGCGGATGATTATCTAAACTGAATTATCGTACGTTACTTCCAGCAACCGACTCATTCTTTATTATGGGAAATCACTTACAAGGTGAGATTAATAGGCAATAACAATTCCGTAATAGGAAAATACAAATTGACATGAATTGAAGTTACGGTATGAATTTCTTTTCAATAAACCTAATCTATCGAGAAATATCAATCATTTTCGATGCAATACTTTTCCTCCTTTTCCTAAGGTATTCCCTTTGACGCGTATAACATCAAAGCATCATTCGTGATGGATGTACGCCGCGTACAGAGCAATTTATTTTCACTAAACACGTCTTTTTGCTTGATTTATCTGTCACATTTTAAGGTGTTGGATCGGTCCCGCTGGGAGCATTTTAATTTCGTGACCCAAACATCGTTAGAAAATTGACGTGTGAAATATACGTTTTGAAAGTACAAAATAATTCGTTACTTAAGTGTGATTGTTTATTACATTATCAATCAGTGAGGAACAAAGACAATGTAAGATGCAAGAATCGTGTTCATGAATGTTTTTCAGACGAAATTAGAAAAGTTGATCTCTGCCCTACCTTGTATTATATTTATTTTTTACAGGCAATTTTGACAAAGATCCACATTATTAAAAAAAAATAAAACTATACGACAAAAGTTTAATGGTTTGTCAAAATTAATTAACTAATGCTGTATGTGGTAAGAAAATTATACAATTTTATTTTCTACAGAAAAATACCAGTCGTCTTTTCAACTGACGTACATGGCGTAATTTCTTTGCTGTTCACAGTCGCTTTAATCGTGATTAATTTAATAGCAGCTAAAAAAATACCACTTTAACTGTTTTTTGGGTGTACGCGGTGTTGATATGTTGTTTAAAATAACTGAATTTTAAAATTTTGTCAACAACGTCCGAGTCAAGTGCCATTATAATTTGAATATCGTGCGTGCGATTGGTATTCGGTTAATTTATCAAGTGGACCGCTCACACATAAAATTATAGATAGTTACCGTTTTACTGTTGCTAAATTGCTGCCTCTAAATCGCTTAGATCAAGATCTAAGCAGCACCGGATCATTTACCAATAAAAATTAAGTGTTTTCTTTCAGGCGCGAAGGATATCCAATTTTTAATAAGCACGTTAAGGTTGATGCATGAGGAAGTCCCGCATACATTTCATTCGTTGTATGATTTTTATGCATTTCTCCTCGGGACAATATCGCCAAATATAGAAACTTACCATTAGAAGATACGCAGAGATATTTTTTTTATTATTATGGACATGAGAAAACGGTTGTGGAATATGAGATCATAAATTTTCCATGTATTGCTATTACATTCGTAGAAAGTATCACATGTATTCATATTTATTTGTAAATAGCATGGGTGGATTGAAAGATAATTTTTAAATTATATATACATGCGTCATAATTTATGATTTGTTAATATTACCTGATACAAGATGGTATTTGTTGGTATATGTAAAGTTAACGCTATAAATTTTCGATTCCTTTTATATACGAAATTCTAATTAACCTTTAACGTCGTTGAAACTTACGCACACGTGGTTGAAAATAAGGAACTGTTGCCTAAAAATATTACTTGAACCAAATCATTTCCATAAAAAAATCCCCCCTAGTGCAAATCGTTAGTTCTGTTTATACAAGCTTTTATCTCCACCTAAAAAGAAGATACAGAGAATATCGTCACCTATTAGTCTGTAGTATGTTAGTATATGTCTGGTCATTATGTTATCATCTGCATGTTAAATTTCAATTATGTTACCAATTTCAATCACATATTCGAAAGACTTATGAAAGCAAAAAAGATCGAGAAACATTAAGGGGCAAATAAATCAATAAACTTCCCCCAACAGGGCGCTCCTAATTCTCAACAAACTCTTTTAATTGTTTACGACTTCATAGGTCAGCGGTGCTTACCACGTTAAATCAGAGGATATCTCGGGTAAAAACTTACGTACACGATGACCCTACTATACATAAGATGCGTAACGGTCACTGGCTAGTTTCTCGTTAAGAAAAATGTTTAATAAATCGATGTATTTTTATATATTTTGTTATGCAAATCGACGGCATCATTAAGTATCTACAAAGTAAGATTTGCCGTGTAACAGGGCTGTAATTTATTAAAACGATGTTTTATCAGTTACACGATAAATTAATGTAATTGCCTACTAAGCAATCGTTGACAGAACAAGTTACTTCTGCTTGGGGAATAAAATTGATTTTAGTTCAAACAATTACGATGTATACCTGCATACGCGCAAGCAATAAATTAATATCGCAGACTTAATTGCTACGAACCGAAAAAAATCCTACTCATTTGTCGTTGAAAGGTATCCTTTTACTATCCTTTCTTGGTATAATGATTCCCTTAAGTGGTTGAAAGTAACTATACAAATCCAAAGAGAAGAAATTAAGCAAAAAAAAATAAATAAATTTAGAATAACGCACATCGACTGTGGCTTTGTACAAACTGTTTGTAACTTTGGATAGTTGACTACTATACGTTCCACTGAAAGTTGCGTAGCTCCACTACTGTCTATCTAAACAGATAAACAGAAGACCAGATGGACAAAGAAAAATTCTTTAAAAAGTCCAGCTCTTCAATCATATAAGTAATCATACGAATTTATAAATGGTGCCCATTTTGAAATTAGACTTTGCATTTTTACTTATCACTAGATTAGGCGGTTTTTTATCAGTATTGCAGCTGTTTTGTCATGAAATATTTTATAAAATTCACAAACGTCCCCTCAGAGGATCATTGGCAAAATAATGTTACGCGCTTATCGGTTCGAATTGATTAACACGTAAATTGAATAATACCCACTTCATTTTCAAACTCAACTGTGATCACTACAACTGAACAATTAATTATTGACTTCTAACTGCTAAATTACTACTTAACTACACAGACTCTAACTAACTTACTCTAGGGAAAGCTGACCGCCTTATATAGTTTTGGCTCCCGGGTTTCAGAAAAATCACGCAAATATGACTTATCGTTCGCCGAAATTTCTGCCGTTTGTTTCGTTATCGCGGCCGCTTTCCCCTTATCGGATCTTTCTAGAAACTTTTCTTACGCACTAAATTCTATTCTATCTATTTACATTGCGCTACAATAATTTTGAGCCAAAAAGTTGAGTAATGACTAGTTCATCAGTATTGCAGCTGTTCTGCCATAAAATACTCTCTAAAATTAGCAAACGTTTTATTCATTTAAAAACTACGATTAACCTCTTGGGGGATAACTGGCAAAATAATTTTGAGCCAAAAAGTTAAGTAATCTGTACTTCATCAGAATTGCAACCGTTTTGCCATGAAATATTCTCCAAAATTCACTAATGGTCATTTGGTGGCTCGCTAGCAAAATAATTTTGGGCCAAAAAGTTGATTAATAGACAGAACATCAGAATTGCAGCTGTTTTGCCATGAAATACTTTCTAAAATTTGTAATCGTTTTATTTTATAAAAATTACGATTACTTCCTTGGAGGGTAACAGGCAAAATAATTTTGAGCCAAAAAGTTAAGCAATCGGTAGTTCATCAGTATTGCAGTTGTTTTGCCATGAAATGTTGTCTAAAATTCACTAACGTTCACTTGGTGGATCGCTGGCAAAATAATTTTGGACCAAAAAGTTATTTAATGGCTAGGTCATCAGTATTGCAGCTGTTTTGCCATGAAATAGTGTCTAAAATTTACAAACATTCCGCTCTTAAAAAATAACAATTACCCTCTTGGTGTGTAACAAACAAAATAATTTTGTGCCAAAAAGTTAAGTAATCTGTAGTTCATCAGTATTGCAGCTGTTTTGCCATGAAACTTTGTCTAAAATTCACTCATGTGCACTTGGTGCATCGTTGGCAAAATAATTTTGGGACAAAAAGTTGATTACTGGTTAGGTCATCAGTATTGCTGTTGTTTTGCCATAAAATATTATCTAAAACTCACCAATGTTCACTTGGTGGATCGTTGGCAAAATAATTTTGGGCCAAAAAGTAAATCAATAGCTACGTCATCAGAATTGCAGCTGTTTTGCCATGAAATAGTGTCTAAAATTTACAAACATTCCGCTCTTAAAAAATAACAGTTAACCTCTTGGTGTGTAACAGACAAAATAATTTTGTGCCGAAAAGTTAAGTAATCTGTAGTTCATCAGCATTGCAGCTGTTTTGCCATGAAACTTTGTCTAAAATTCACTCATGTGCACTTGGTGCATCGTTGGCAAAATAATTTTGGGACAAAAAGTTGATTACTGGTTAGGTCATCAGTATCGCTGTTGTTTTGCCATAAAATATTATCTAAAACTCACCAATGTTCACTTGGTGGATCGTTGGCAAAATAATTTTGGGCCAAACAGTTAATCAATAGCTACGTCATCAGAATTGCAGCTGTTTCGCCATGAAATAGTGTCTAAAATTTACAAAGATTCCGCTCTTTAAAAATAACAATTAACCTCTTGGTGGGTAACAAACAAAATAATTTTGTGCCAAAAAGTTAAGTGATATGTAGTTCATCAGCATTGCAGCTGTTTTGCCATGAAACTTTGTCTAAAATTCACTCATGTGCACTTGGTGCATCGTTGGCAAAATAATTTTGGGACAAAAAGTTGATTACTGGTTAGGTCATCAGTATTGCTGTTGTTTTGCCATAAAATATTGCCTAAAACTCACCATTGTTCACTTGGTGGAACGTTGCCAAAAAAATGTTGGGCCAAAAAGTTAATCAATAGCTACGTCATCAGAATTGCAGCTGTTTGGCCATGAAATAGTGTCTAGAATTTACAAAGAATCCGCTCTTAAAAAATAACAATTAACCTCTTGGTGTGTAACAGACAAAATAATTTTGTGCCAAAAAGTTAAGTGATCTGAGTTCATCAGTATTGCAGCTGTTTTGCCATGAAACTTTGTCTAAAATTCACTCATGTGCACTTGGTGCATCGTTGGCAAAATAATTTTGGGACAAAAAGTTGATTACTGGTTAGGTCATCAGTATTGCTGTTGTTTTGCCATAAAATATTGTCTAAAACTCACCAATGTTCACTTGGTGGATCGTTGCCAAAAAAATTTTGGGCCAAAAAGTTAATCAATAGCTACGTCATCAGAATTGCAGCTGTTTTGCCATGAAATAGTGTCTAAAATTTACAAACATTCCGCTCTTAAAAAATAACAATTAACCTCTTGGTGTGTAACAGACAAAATAATTTTGTGCCAAAAAGTTAAGTAATCTGTAGTTCATCAGTATTGCAGCTGTTTTGCCATGAAACTTTGTCTAAAATTCACTAATGTGCACTTGGTGCATCGTTGGCAAAATAATTTTGGGACAAAAAGTTGATTACTGGTTAGGTCATCAGTATTGCTGTTGTTTTGCCATAAAATATTGTCTAAAACTCACTAATGTTCACTTGGTGGATCGTTGCCAAAAAAATTTTGGGCCAAAAAGTTAATCGATAGCTACGTCATCAGAATTGCAGCTGTTTTGCCATAAAATAGTGTCTAAAATTTACAAACATTCCGCTCTTAAAAAATAACAATTAACCTCTTGGTGGGTAACAAACAAAATAATTTTGTGGCAAAAAGTTAAGTGATATGTAGTTCATCAGCATTGCAGCTGTTTTGCAATGAAACTTGGTCTAAAATTCACTAATGTGCACTTGGTGTATCGTTGGCAAAATAATTTTGGGACAAAAAGTTGATTACTGGTTAGGTCATCAGTATTGCTGTTGTTTTGCCATAAAATATTGTCTAAAACTCACCAATGTTCACTTGGTGGATCGTTGCCAAAAAAATTTTGGGCCAAAAAGTTAATCAATAGCTACGTCATCAGAATTGCAGCTGTTTTGCTATGAAATAGTGTCTAAAATTCACAAAGAATCCGCTCTTTAAAAATAACAATTAATCTCTTGGTGGGTAACAGACAAAATAATTTTGTGCCAAAAAGTTAATTAATCTGTACTTCATCAATATTGCAGCTGTTTTGCCATGAAACTTTGCCTAAAATTCACCAATGTGCACTTGGTGGATCGTTGGCAAAATGATTTTGGCCCAAAAGTTGATTAATGGCCAGATCATCAGTACTGCAGCTGTTTTGCCATGAAACACTGCCTAAAATTTATCCCTTTCTCTAAATTTACAATTACCTTCTTGGAGAATAATAGGCAAAATAGTTCTGCGCCAAAAACTGGAATAATCAGTAGTTCGGCAGTATTACAGCTGTTTTGCTAAGAAATATTCTCTAAAATTCACAAATGCGCCCTTGGAGGGGCAAACATTTTGTACCAAAAAACTTGAGACATGGAAAGTTCACCAGTAGTGCAGTTGTTTTGCCATGAAACGTTCTCTACACTTCACAAATGTCCTATTGAAGAACTGCAAGCAAAAAAAATCTTGTACCATAAATTTCAACTTAATCAAATGATGAAAAATTTCAAAAGGTGAGGGTTAAATGGGGATTGCGCTACAGCTGTCAGGTTTTCATAACAGGGGCAGATAAACCACAAAGCAGAACGAACAAAAATGCAAAACGCTTCCAAAATAGCTCTAGAGAAACATTTTTCTGTAGAGCTACTTTGGAAATCTCCACGGATTATTCGAGAGCTCGATTGCAGAGGAATTATAGATGACAGAAGATGGTAACTAGCATCTTTAGCAGTAACACATACAATATTCAAAAATCAAAAACACTCCGTTATTGTACCTGACACTGACCTGTTATTTTATTGGCGATTGTTGCTTATCTGATATTTCTTTAATTTTACGTGTTAACATCTTTTTGCCTTAACTGTATAGCGTAATAATGCCCTTAGGGAGATATTTATCTACAAGATCTGTTTGGAACCAATCGTATTGTAATTGCACCACATGTCCACACGGTAGTCATAAACGGTAGCTACAATGAACCATTTTATACGTAAATGGAGTTTACGGGTATGTAATCAAAGGAGGGTAATAATTTTGCACATGCCAGCTTAATACGCAGTTTTAGAGGAAGCTGCAAAACGATCAGAGTCGTTTCATCTACAGGCCAATAAAAACGCATTTCTATGGGGAGTTTTCCTCGTTCGAGGAATTTCTTAATGAATGGTGCAAATCAACTTCGAAACGGTTATCACTTTTACAGAATTGAAACTTTGGGATGCATTCTTTTGGATCCTTATCGACTCGTTTTGACTTACACAATTCCATAAGAATTAAACTTTATTAACGATTAAAGCAACAACTGAGCTCGGTGTAAGCTAAAATTTTGTGGAATAACATCAATAAAACTGAATCAAGTTTTTTCTGGCAAAATTCTTCGATTTTCCCCTGCAGGTGTTTTTATCGCCACTTAAATGTCTCTTGAGTCTTTGCATTAAGTTCGCAACTGATAGTTGTCGAAGATGTATTTCCGATGAATATTATTTTAATTATTACGTTTACATTGTAATTTATAGATCGAGTTCGTTAGAGTCAAAAGTCAGCGAACGTTAGGAGAGCGGCATAGCGGCAATTTAGCAGAATTTTACTCCCCGCCTAATCAGTTTACGTGTTAAACTATTACTTTAATGGATGATCATGTTTAACGTTTCATTTTATGTGTCATGGTGCCGCAAAGAGTTATTTGTATTAACAATTATGTCGAAATGATCGCACGTCATCTTGGCAAGCGAAATTTCGAAATTTAAACCAACATTTTTTGATCCTAATAAGTGGAAAGTCGTTAGCATAAATGGCATATAAAATGAATAACGAAAAACCTCAAACAAGATCACTAATGAATAACTTTGAAATAGTAAATAGTTTTAATTTTTTTCGAAACATTTATTTAAAAATTTGGGATTTGTGAAGATTGTTTATTTTGAAATTTCGAATTTAATATAAAAATGTCGATATAAATCTTAAAATTTAACAAATAAAGTCAATTAAATGTTCTATAATAAAACAGTCGAACGTGCTACAGTAGAAAATAGTTACAACCAACAGCTATGGACAGATTTCGTTCTTTCGATTATAACATCGACGTGTTTTAAACATCAATCATCATTAAACATCGATCATCGTCGAAGAATAAATTTTTGAGCTTTCGACAATTTTAAATAGTGTATTGGTGTCGTATCGACTCTATTGACGAAGCTTACTTTCAAAGCAATTCAATTTAATACAAATTTGAAAAATTTATCGCTTACACGCTTAATGAATAACGACAAAGTAACTAATGTCCAGTTGACGTTTCGCGAAAGTCTGCGTAGATCCGCAAGCCATTTAACCCCGACGACATTTATTAGAAATTTTTATGGGAAACTCGTCAAGACATAAACACATCTGACCATGACGTTGAAAACATCGAAGACGTTAAATAATTTCCTCCAAGTAGCATAATCAATTATTACGAACGAACAACAGTTAGATTTGAGAATGCAGGGAAAGAAACGCAAAGTAGGTGGGTCTAGTAGATAAAATCGACGGATGCAGCCAAAGGCAGAGACCACACGAGATTTAAGAAATGGTATGGGATATTTCACAATGGATCGTAAACTGAGGTTCCGATTTATGCAAATTACGCGTACACCGCAACATTTCTTTCACATTTCCAATGCATACGTTGGTTTATAAAGCCGTAAGGAAACCCATGTCCTTGTTAATAAAATGATTAATTTGGGCGTATATGGTTTTATAAAGTGAAGAAGAAATCAGTATTTTTAGGTTTTCATGATGGGCATTTAAACTGTTATTAATAGCCGATCATAAAATATGAATGTACAACTGAAAACACGACGATTTTCAAATATATGGTGATTTAATTATATAGTTGAGCGCTTATCCGTGATATTTCGAAATTAGAGACGTGGAAAAATATTTCACACACTAAAAAGGCGGTAAAGTTGTTTACGTATAAAATTCTTTCCGTGCGATGAAGTGAACTGAAATATTTACCACTAGCGCCTGCGTAGTGTGGGAATGTGGGAAATTTTTCGAGTTATACGAATTTTTGACAACTTTATCGACAGGTGAAAGAAAATAGATGAAAAAATTAGGCAGACGTGAAACGATAGAAGTAAAAATTTTGGGAAGTTACAGTGAAGTTCAAAGCCATAGTAATCACAAACTGACTCACCTTTTTATATT
Organism: Dastarcus helophoroides; assembly: GCA_028583605.1. Taxonomy (NCBI): domain Eukaryota; kingdom Metazoa; phylum Arthropoda; class Insecta; order Coleoptera; family Bothrideridae; genus Dastarcus; species Dastarcus helophoroides. Next base: position 904,541 of record CM053336.1, on the reverse strand, counting down.
TGTGGTTGGTGGATGCTCGTTATCATATGGAAACGAATTTAACATTTATTGATAACGAAATACACTTTTATACTTTTAATTATTGCACGTAATGTTCAACAAATTATTAGTACTGTCAATATATCCACAGAATACATATGTCATCTCTGGAGCACAGACATTTAACATTTTGCCAACATAAAGGATAAAAATGTTAGTTTAGTTACATATATGATTTTAATACAATAAATTTACGACGAGGTTATGACCACATTACACATTTTGTGAAATTATTTTGAAAGGCTGTTTCATATTATTTGATTTTTTTCAAACCTTATTTTTCTTTTTAGTGGTTTATGGTCGCTGAAAAGACACTGGGCACAACTCACGCGCCGTCGTGCTCAAACTTCGTTCTCGTGCGATGTAAAATCATATTCGCTCTTTTTGTTGAAACTAATGTAGTACTCACGGTAATTCTCCAGAAAATCGGTTTTTGTTAAAAATGATTAAAATAATTGTTTTGTTTTTGCGCATTTAGCGAAGTTTTATATATGGAACTCGTTACGGAAAGGACCTTTCCGCAACAATTACAACCTAACCTTGTTTAAGAAGGCGGTTCATCGCCATCTAACCTTATTTCCGCATCCTACTCGCAGTGCTTTGGGGTTGCGACTGGATTGAATTAAAAAAAAACAATCTTTCATTGAAAAGGGGCGGAAAGCGAAACTTTGTAAAGGATTTTTTTTGTAAAGCAAAAGTGCAAAATTTGATCTAATGACAGCTGCTCAAAAAGTCGAAAGAAAAACGGAAGCAAATATGTAGGTATAAAGTAAAACTTACCGATGCGTCAAGAATCGAGTTTCTTGTGCTAATTATTCGTGAAACATTTAAAATCCCAGATATGTAATACATATTTATATGACGATTCAAATATAAAACTTTGGGCAACAAAGATAGTGTTCACTTTAGTTATAAGTATCACTAGGGATGCAACAATTTATCGGTTGACCAATATTATCGATTATATCGAAGCAAAAATATCGATATTGATATCGATATTATAACATGGTCGATATGATATTATCGATATTGCCCGGTAGCCAATATCAATTGTTCAAACGTCGCCAATGATGAACGAAAATATGGAGATCGAGAACCTTTTTTTAGGTTACGAAAAATAATATGCCTAATATACGTATAAATTTCTAAGAGTGGAGCCCCTTTACAAACCTTTTTGTTAATTTCCAAAATATCGATTATCGATAAAAAATGTTCGATATTATCGACTATCGATATTTGTCTGCTGTCAATAATTATATCGATATTAAAATTATCTTGCATCCCCAAGTATCACCAAAGACTTGGTATTACGGATAAAACATTTCCGAATTTGTATGCAGTTTTATTGGCTTTTTCTTCGCCGGTCACTCCTTTCACAATCCTAAATTTCTATTCTATTAAGGAATGGCAATCTGTTTTAGATTGCCGCAAACAGCGATTGCGTTGGATCTTGGTTTGTCAATCGCTGTTTGGGACTCAACACTGAAAAACACTTAAAACTATATTAAAATTTAAACGACGTAAAAAATAAATAACAACAAGATTATTTAAAATTGTAACGTTACTTCGCAAATAAATTACAGAGAATATCTTAAACATTTCCGAAGTTGTCAATGTTTGTTCCTGTTTTCTGTCACAGAACTCGTGTTTCACAACGACGACCAATAGAGGGCACTATTTTGTAAATCTAAGCTTTGTCGAAATAAATGTATATTCAATTATAAAATAATGAAAACACTGTTTATTAATACGTTTTTGGTTAATCTTAGCAATTAAAACTAATTAATATGCGATAACTCCCTAGCCTTTTGTTTTCGATTGACACGGACTTACCTTCAGAATGGAATCTCCCTCGACGCGGGCATTGCGAATCAGCCAGAGACTAGAATCAACGGTTGTTTTCATTGGCAGCGCATGGTCAAACTACTCGTTCTGTGTTCTTTATTTAGGGAGTCTGTGACGCCTACATTTTCGTGGCTGGTGAGACGGAACTGTTTTGTGGACGCGATAATTCTAAATTTAATTTGAGAGTGTCAGAGTCTAATTTAAATTCAGAGTGCAGTTACTGAATTTTCCACTATAATCATTTTAATGCTTCATTTTTGCATAATAGTTGTTACAAAACATGATTTAATTATAATTTGAAGTTCAATTTTTTTATTTGACATTTGTGATTGGCAATGTGTTTCTTCTGCATTCGTATTAGTTAATTTCAGATAAATGTGTACCAGAGTCGGCACTGAACTTCTAATTTCGTAGTGGCAACGACAAGATTTAGTAATATTGTGACATGGTCGTGTGGTAGCGCTGTGAGATTTCTTAATAGTGTTCCGTGTTCTTAAAATCCTAACCTAAATATTTTATGTTTTTTAATTTTATTTAACATTTCTTCGACCCAATTTAAGCTCGTCAGAAGGGCATAATATGGAAAGGAAACAATGAGGAAGAAATTCTTAAAGCTAAAAATTTTAAAAAATATATAAAATTTTTTGACACGAATAGACACCATGAAGACTAAATATTTTATTTTGTTGTGCGTGCGTTGTTTTTAAAGTGATTCTTTTATATTTTACGTTGTTGAATATTTCGAAGGCGTAGAAAGGACATCAATTTAAAAATAAAATTCAGAAATTTCGAGTTTGTCTCCAATTTAACCTCAATTTTCGACTTCTAGAAATTTTGATTTTTAGCTCGAAATTTCTATATTCTATGGTTAAGTTAGACAGGTGACAATTACGTCCCACCATTCCCCTTTCCAATCAATATTGACAGTTGACAGTAGGGCGCGTTCAGTAATTTCTATTTTTAATTACCAATATTTTGTGTTTCTTCCCAAAATTCCGAGATTTAAGTCGAAATTTCGAGTTTAACGTCCGAATTCCGATATTAAAGTCGAACATTCGAGAAAAAAGTCGAAATTTCGAGTTTAAAGACGAATTTCGAGATTAAAGTCGAAATTTCGAGAATAAAGTCGAAATTTTGAGGAAAAAATCGAAATTTCGAGAAAAAAGTTTAAAATTCGAGTTTAAAGTTGAAATTTCGGGATTAAAGTCGAAATTTTTAAAAAAAAGGTCGATATTTCGAGGAACAGGTCAAAATTTCGAGTTTAAAGTCGACATTTCGGTACTCTATGATCAAGTCTACAGATGACAGTTGCATCCTACCATTTTTCTTTCCCATCAATATTGACAGTTGACAGTAAGGTGCATTCAGTAATTTTTATTTTTAATTACCAACATTTTGTGTTTTTTTCCCAAAATTCCGAGATTTAAGTCGAAATTTCGAGTTTAAAGTCCGAATTCCGACATTAAAGTCGAACATTCGAGAAAAAAGTCGAAATTTAGAATTTAAAGACGAAGTTTCGAGATTAAAGTCGAAATTTTGAGGAAAAAAGTCAAAATTTCGAGTTTATAGTCGAAATTTCGGGACTAAAGTCGAAATTTTGAGAAAAAAGTCGAAATTTCAAGAAAAAAAGTTGAAAATTCGAGTTTAAAGTTGAAATTTCGGAATGAAAGTCGAACTTTTTAGAAAAAAGGTCGAAATTTCGAGGAACAGGTCAAAATTTCGAGTTTAAAGTTGACATTTCGGTACTCTATGATCAAGTCGACAGATGACAGTTGCATCCCACAATTTTTCTTTCCCAACATTATTGACAGTTGGTAGTACGGTGCGTTCAGAAATTGCTATTTTTAATTACCAAAATTTTGTGCTTTTTTTCCAAAATTTCGAGTTTCAAGTCGAAATTTCCAGTCGGAGTTCCAAGATTAAAGTCGAAATTTCGAGAAAAAGTCGACATTTCGAGTTTAAAGTCGAAATTTCTAGATTAAAGTCGAAATTTCGAGGTTAAAGTCGAAATTTTGGAATTACAGTCGAAATTTCGAGATTAAAGTCGAAATTTTAAGGAAAATATCGAAATTTCAAGAAAAAAGTCGAAATTTCGAGTTTAAAGTTGAAATTTCGAGAGTAAAGTCGAAATTTTTAGAAAAAAAAACTCGAAATTTTGAGGAAAAAGTCGAAATTTCGAGTTTGAAGTCGAAATTTTGGGAAATTCGAGTTTAAAATCGAAATTTCGGTACTCTATGGTTAAGTGGGCAGATGACAGGTGCGTCTCATCTCTCCCCTTTCCCAATAATATTGATAGTTGGTAGTAGGGTGCGTTCAGTAATTTCTATTTATTCCTAATCATCAGAATGTTGTATTTTTTTCTCAAAATTTCGAAATTCAAGTCGAAATTTCGAGTTTAAAGTCGGAATTCCGAGATTAAAGTCGAAAGCTCGAGAAACAGTCAAAATTTCGAGTTTAAAGTCGAAATTTTGATATTAAAATCGAAATTTCGAGATTAAAGTCGAAATTTCGAGAAAAAAGTCGAAATTTCGAGAGTAAAGTCGAAATTTTGAGAAAAAAGGCCGAAATTTTAAGAAGAAAGTCGAAATTTCGAGTTTAAAGTTAAAATCTCGAGAGTAAAGTCGAAATTTCTAGAAAAAAGGTCAAAATTTCGAGGAAAAAGTCGATATTTCGAAGAAAAAGTCGAAATTTCTGTACTTTAGTAGTAGGCAATAGTAGGCGAATGACAGTTGCGTCCCACCTCTCCGCTTTCCCAACATTATTGACAGTTGGTAGTAGGGTGCGTTCAGTAATTTCTATTTATTCCTAATTATCAAAATTTTGTGGTTTTTTCTCAATATTTCGAGATTCAAGTCGAAATTTCGAGTTTAAAGTCGAAATTCTGGGATTTAAGTCGAAATTTCGAGATTAAAGTCGAAATTTCGAGAAAAAAGTCGAAATTTCGAGTTTAAAGCTGAAATTTTGAGATTAAAGTCGAAATTTTTACAAAAAAGGTCAAAATTTCGAGAAAAAGTCGAAATTTCGGTTCTTTATGGTTAAGTAGGCAAATGACAGTTGCGTCCCACCTCCCCTTTTCCCAACATTATCGACAGTTGGTAGTAGGGTGCGTTCAGTAATTTCTATTTTTAATTACCAAAATTTGGTGTTTTTTTTTCAAAACTTCGAGATTCAAGTCGAAATTTCGAGTTTAAAGTCGAAATTTCGGGATTAAAGTCGAAATTTCGAGATTAAAGTGGAAATTTTGAAAAAAAAAGTCTAAATTTCGAGTTTAAAATTGAAATTTCGAGATTACAGTCGAAAATTTGAGGAAAAAGTCGAAATTTCAAGAAAAAAAGTCGAAATTTCGAGTTTAAAGTTGAAATTTCGAGTTTAAAGTTGAAATTTCGAGATTAAAGTCGAAATTTTGAGGAAAAAGCCGAAATTTTAAGAAGAAAGTCGAAAGTTCGAGATTAAAGTTGAAATTTCGAGAGTAAAGTCGAAATTTTTAGAAAAAAGGTCGAAATTTCGAGGAAAAAGTCGAAATTTCGAAGAAAAACCCTTCCCCAATAATATTGACAGTTGTCGAAAACGTTTCCGATTTAATTCCGGGATTAAAGTCGAAATTTCGAGATTAAAGTCGAAATTTCGAGATTAACGTCAAAATTTCGAGAAAACGGTCAAAATATCGAGAAAACGGTTGAAATTTCGAGAAAATAGTCGACATTTCAACATTTAATTGGAAATTGTTTCGACTTTTTTCTCGAAATTATGACAAAACAATCGAAATACCGAAAAAAAAGTCGAAATTTCGAGAAAAAAATCGAAATTTCAAGAAAAAAAGTCGAAATTTGCAAAAATTTGACAAATTTGACAGTTGTCGAAAAAATTTCCGATTTAATGTTGAAATTTCGACTATTTTCTCGAAATTTGGAGAAAACGGTCGACATTTCGAGAAAATAGTCGACATTTCAACATTTAACTGGAAATTCTTTCTACTTTCGAAATTGCGACTTTCGAAATTTCGACCTTCGAAATTTCGACCTTCGAGATTTCGACAAAAAAATCGAAATTCCGAAAAAAAAGTCGAAATTGTGTGGTGGGCCACAACTGGCATATGTTCAACCTAACCATAGAGCATGCAAATTTTGAGAAAAAATTCGAAATTTCCACAAAACAATCGTAATAAGAAGAAAATTTCGAAAAAAAAGTCGAAATTTCAAGATTAAGGTCGAAATTTAGAGAAAAAGGTCACAATTTCTAAAATATATATTTTTAAAACTGACCTTCTTGGTGTTGTATATTTAAATTTAGCGCCAAGCGCCAAGAAGAAGATGGCGCGTAGAACGGCATAGCGTCACAAGCATAAATAGATTATTGTATAAAGAACTAGTAAATAATAAAGTTGCTTATCGTAAAAGCTGTTTCAATCAAGAATAAACAAATAAAACACTTGGTACGTCTACGTAAAAATTATGAAATTGTAAAAAAAAATAATATGGATAACGTTTAGTCCGATTACTTCTGCCAAACAACCCCTGAAATATAGGCAACACATTAATCACCGCCAAATGTTTTCGCGTGAAGCCAGCTTTAGTTCTGGTGATTTTTCTAGTAACTTATATATAGATTCTCTTCTAGTGACTTATCTAAAGATTGATTTAATAATTCACTGTCTACTGCTATGTACAATTATCTGAAATTGATTATATACTGCAACAATAAACATCGATGTTTTCAAATCAATAATACTCGAAATTTTAAAATGTATTTCCATTCAGCAGGGAAGGGTCATAGAACATTACCAAAATATAGTGACAGTTCTTGTCTTTGATTGCAGTAAATGTTTTGTGGTCGCAGACGTCAACTTATTTCTCTTAATTTTAATTACGTTTTTGGAATATTACTCGTTTTTTTAGTGCGTTACGAATAGTCTCCGGTTACGAATGATTAACATCTAACTCAGTTCTTAATTCTTCATGGTGAACTCTTATTGACCGGAAATATGTTTATTAATTTTATTTAACATTTCTTCGGTCCAGTTTGGAAATATTTATTGTTTGTTGACAGTTCTTCTGAAGTTTTCCTCAACATTATAAGGTATTTACCATTTGCTTAGTCATTTAGTGCTAACAATCACATCATTCTAGTAAGTATCGAAAAATGAATATTAATTTTTCGTTGGAGCCGCTTTTACTTTTTCTTTTAATGTATTCCTGTGCTTTCAAATGCAAATATAAGCAGTCTAATGTGCATCACAAATTATAAACGTAAAAAATATAAATAAGCTCTTGTAGGTGGACATATTTTACATATTGTAGATACATTGGGCACGTACGAATAAAATTTCATATATTAACTAATCCCATCCACGATATGTTTTCACGGCTTGGGAAAATGTTTATAAATTAGTGTTATTATTGGGGTCAAACCATAATTAGTAAGATAGCTGCTGGCGAATTACTAAGCACCGTACATTTCTCACAAAATTCGAATAGAATTATTTTAATATATTAGGCGCATAAGCCATAAAAAATACGTAGCGTGAATGATCGGGAAAGCTAAATAGAATAAACCAAAAGTATGGAAGTACAAAGTTGTAAAACATACAAACCTTACGACTTTCAGCGACTAGCAACAGGTTTTTGTGTAAGAAAGTTTTTAAATTTACGATTTTTGGCGAGCCGTTGCCAGGATTGTTCTCATAAGAGGCTGAGATTTCAAAAAATGACAACCAACCCCCACATTTTACGTTTGGGCATCCTCCATAAATTACGTACCTCTGATTTTGACCATTTTAAAAACACGACTTTTTTTCAACGTTTTGACCTTTTTCCAACGTTTTGACTTTTTTTCAACGCTTAGACTTTTTAAAATTTGGAGTGTCTCAATTTGTTTATTTGAAAATTTCAACATTTCGTTTTTTTATATGACTGGAAATTTCTTTTTTAAAATTTCCGTTTTTTTTTAATCATCTTGAAAATGGCAAATTTATTGGAAGATGGATGGTTTATGACGTGAAAACTTTAGGCGCATGAGTGATTCTAGATGTGGGGAAAACTTATAGTTTCGAGTTACCGTCACGAGTTACCAACACGCTCTACTGTTAACAGTATTATGTAGCTATAAGTAAGACCGACGGTGTACCACTCAAGTGATTTTTAACGGAATGTGGGCCTAAAATTCCATGCCTGTACCACCCAACTGACAGCTGTAGACAACTGACAGCTGTATAGAGTATTGTGTACCTTTAGATTCCTTGAGATCTTTTACAATCGTCGTTTACGCGTTCATCGCTTTTATCAGGAAATAAACAACACTTGTTAAATTTTTTTCCTTTATATTGATGATGACACATTCCAAGAACCAGACTCAGTTCCAAATCCAACGTCAGTTGAAGCTCATATCTCGTAAAACTAATTTAATTACTCTTGCGTGCTCTTGTATCTTTTACTGCGGCAGTTATCGCCGCAGCAACACGGATTATTTAAATTAATTAATAAAAATCCAGCGACAATTCTGTGGGAACTACCAACTGCGATGCTGTGGTTTCGTTTTCGTTAAAAATTCGTCAGCGTAATCTCCGTCTTCTCTGTGACAGATTTATCGTAAAGGGTAACGACGTCGGTGCCCCGCTGCAACAATTAACATTTTTACCATTAACGTCTAGCTTTTCTCTGAAACGTATAATGAAATAATTGAGCACTTAATTTCAGTTGTTTAGGTGCTCGAGCGACAGAGATTAATTTTATATCATCTTTCAGGAGTCGGTTTACTGCGAAAAGTTGACGAAAGAATTCTCGTTTGCATCCCTGCGTTAATTAAATTACGGAATAATGTCCCAGGTGTGGTAAGCTTTCGTGTTAATTATTTACACAAGTTCAGGTGACTAAACAAAGGATGAAAATGAAATGTAAAATGATGTCCTCATTGAGACGACATAGTTGAATGTTGATCTGGCTACTGACAAGGTTAAATTATTTATATTATTATTACTATATTATATGTTACTGTATTATATTATTATAATTTTTTTTATTTTTAGCTTTAACATGGTGGAGTAGAATGGAGCGTTTCACCACCGTCTGCTTCTTGCAGACAAGTAACAATATAATCTAGTCGGAAACAGACCAAAACTGGAATTTGAAACCGTCCAAAGCATTTAGAGATGAGACAAAAAAACTCTAAGTGACTACTTAGACAATATGTTAAAAATATGAAAATTTTTCAGTATTTTTTTTAAATTTTAAGTTCATATATACCATCATTTCTGAAATTTTTTAATTTCGAATTTTAACTGAATATTTCTATTTTTTTTTATGGAATGGACTGGTCCTTGGTTATCTCCATAAATTGAAATACAAATCTTGTCCCCTGAAACCTAGAAAAATTAAAAACGCGTGAACATTTCCAAAAAAACTTAATTTCAAATTTTCCGTTAATTAACCTTTTCTCGAAACTTCGAATTCCAACATTTTCGTTTTTTTCGATTTTTTTTAAATACGCCTTTTTCTCTAAATTTGGACTTTTATCTCAAAATTCGATATTTTATGTTTTTGCAAATTTCGACGTTTTCATCGAAATTTTGATTTTTTTTCCTCGAATTCCGCTTTTCTCAGACAAATTTTCACAATTTTTGGTTTCGATCTTTTCCTCAGAATTGCTCTTTTTCCCCAATTTCGGGTTTTCCAAATTTGGTTCTTTTTCCCCAAAATTGGACTTTTTCAGATTTGGTTGACATTTCGATTTAATTTTTTGAATACAATATTTTTAAAAATCCAAGCTTTGTTGCAAGTTTCGATCGTTTTTCGAATTTTTTCAAATTCGACTTTTTTTCGAGGACTTTTATCATAAACGGATTAGACTTTCATATGACAAAACCATAAAACAAAATGCATACAAAGCATTAAAATAGAAATTAAACACAAGAACAGCTAATGGAGAAGTTAATCTTAGGATTGTTTACAACCAGGGCGTTCCAAGGATTACCAACGGAAAGGCTTTAAACTAAATCCCCCCAATTACGAAATAATTTCCCTCCACACATACTATTAAAATGTGAGAGGTTTACGATCCAAAATTCTTTTGTTTTGTAACAATTTATTATTATGTAATTATGAAATAGTTGCATTAACTGAAACGTGGCTTAACTCAGATATACAATGCTGTGAGCTGTTTTCTAATAATTTCACAGTGTTTCGTAAGGACAGGGAGTATGGTTTTCTCAATGTGGCTAGAGGAGGTGGTGTCCTCCTCGCAATTTCTGATAAATTTCAAACCTCTGAACTTAATTTTAATCATATAACTGAAGCAATTCCTTTAGTTGATATTTGTGGAGTCAAAGTTACTTTGCACTCTAATGTAGTGATCTTTGTCTTGGTTGTTTATATACCTCCAACCTGTAGAGTTTCTGAGTGCGAGCTATTTTTTGAATTACTTGAACACTAATTTTGAGTTTAACTGTGACAAACTAATGATTATTGGTGATTTCAATATTAGAAACTTTAATAACCCAAATGACAACTACTTTATGCCAGTCAAGAATTTCATGCAAATTCAGGACCTTCATCAATGCAATAATGTATTTAATTCCTCCGACAGGCTATTGGACTTATTATTATCAAATTTTAATTGTCATGTTCTGAAATCCACATTTCCTTTAGTTCCTGAAGATGCATATCATCCTGCGTTTGACATTAATGTTACTCTATCTTGTCAACGGTTTATTAATTTTGATGTTAATCATCAAGGCTATCAAGCCCAATCATTTAATTTTAAAAAAGCGAACTACCTACTGCTATATGATTTATTATCTAATATTGACTGGAGTATACTGGAAACATTTAATGATGTGAACATCGCTTGCTCTAGCTTCTACGAAATCCTGACGAATACATTCGAATCTGCTATTCCGAGATATACACAGAAATCAAATTGTCGTACATACTATCCACCATGGTTCGATTCCCATTTAATAAAGTTAATAAAATTTAAAGGCAGTTTACACAAAAATTATAAGCGTACTCGAAATTCCAATGTATATGAGAACTTTAAATATTATAGAGCATTATGCAAAAAAATAGCTGACCAATCTTACAAAGAATATCTCTTGAACGTCCAGAATAGCATTTCCAATGATCCTAAAAAGTTTTGGTCTTTTATTCAAATAAAGAAAAGGAGAACAAGAATTCCTGGTGTTATGTCTTATGGTATTGCACAATTGTCCACTCCTCAAGAGATTGTGGATGGGTTTGCAACTTTTTTTAAAAGTGTATACATAACACCCAGTAACACTCATAATTCAGATAATACGACTACCAAATATTTCTCTCATTTTCCTGATACAGTCTATTTTGAATACAACTGAAGCTGAAATATTAGAGGCACTAAAACGGTCAAAGGATAAGTTTACTTCTGGACCAGATCACATTCCCAGCTTTCTGCTGAAAGATTGTGCTAACGTATTTTCTAAACCGCTCACTATTCTATTTAATTTGTCTCTAAAAACATCTGAATTTCCGTCGCTGTGGAAACAGGCATGTATTACTCCAGTGTTTAAAAAGGGTACTACAACGCAAATAAGCAACTACAGACCAATTTCGCTACTTTGTAGGGGAAACCCGGGTAAAGTGAATACCTTTAACTGTTTTTGATTATTTTGACTCAGTTATAACTGGGGAAATTGAAACAATTATTTATAAACAGTCTTTATTAAATGAACTTACAGTATAGTATAATATTTGCCATCAATATTAGTTAAATTTTTAGTTATAAGTCAAGTTTACAACAGTGGCTTATTATCCACTTTGCCCGAGGCACCGGGTAAAGTGAATATGATACATGGGCAAAACGAATAACAACATTAATTGGCATGAGATTAAACTTACAAACAAAATAAACATTGAAAATTAAAAGAACATATTTAAGATATTTGTTTTCTGTTACACGTCTAAGAATTGCAGTTATCACAAACAAAATTATCACTGTTCGAAAGCTGAACACTCTTCATGACAGCACTGAGTACAAATACTACATTGTATCCAGTTTTCCTTTGGCTGATCATCTTCTTCAATGTACATTTCACCGCAGAAAATGCACCTGATATCAAATTTTTTTATTTTCTTCCGCTTTTTATTATCTTTTGCACTCTTTTTCATTTTTTAGCAGAGATTTTTAATTTAGCAGTCTTTTTGTCAGCAGTCTTTTTTACAGTCTTCTTTGCATTTTCAAATTTCTGTTTCTGCTCTTCCTTTGCTGGACTACTTGTCAGTATTGTAGATCGATCTTTGTAACTTCCGTTTACGTAATGTTGTTGATTTAGGAGGCTGAGGAATAGGTTTAAAAACTAAAGGACTATAGTAGGTCTTAGAACATCCAGGTTCGGGCGAAGTGACGGGAACATCATTGCCTTGAGTTTCTTTTGTAGTTGCAGATCCCGTAGGAATGCAAAGACCTTCTTTAATGTTAACGTCGTCTTGAGACTGACCCTGACTTAGAACTTCATTTGACGAAGAAACAGGTAAAGGATTAATGGATACTAAAATCTGTGAATTTTTTCTTAAATAGAATTTATGACCGAATCAGATTGTTGAGTGTCATTTACCATTGAAGGTGGTATGGGTTGATCATGAGTTTCAATTGAAGGTGACGCTTGAACAACAGAAGTAGGCAAATCAATTATTTCCAGTGGGGGCAAAGTTTCAGCCTGAGTATTCAAATTTGATGTGCCTGCAAGTACCTCGGCTGGTGCAAAATGCTCATCACCAAAAGCGTGCTTGTTTACGGGCCATATTCCAGGTCGTTTAAATCCATGCACTGCATTGATGGCCACAGCAGCTTTGAGAAAAGCTGGTGCTAGCAATCTAGATACATCGTACTGGTTTATGATGCGGCCGGGGTGAGATTTTTGAAAAATGTTCACTTCCCCTTCAAAATGCGTTTTCAGTGGGCCGTACACAGCAACATCCATGGTTGCATTTTATGAGTAGTATGCGGTGCTAAGGATAATATCTCCACGTTATTTTTGGTAGCGTACTCAAGTGGAGGAAAGTATTTGTGGCTTTCATGGTTATCTAATAATAATAGGACCTTTTTGTCTGCTGTTGGCCTCACTTGGTCTACAAAGAAATACAGCCAGTTTAAGAAAACTTCGCCTGATGTCCAACCATTAGGGGTACACGTTCCTTGAGTCCCTGGTGGACTTCCATCAAAAAGTCTTGGTTGCATCTCCTTTCTTGTAAAAATTAGAAAAGGTGGAAGAAAACTACCAGCTGCATTACAACACCCGATAACGGTGGTTAATTGGCCACGTTCTGCACTTGAAATCATGCCTACTTGCTTTTTCCCTTTTACGGAAAGAAACTTTGGGGGGCTTATTTGAGGTCGTTGATATCCCAGTTTCGTCCATATTGTATAGTCTGGAGGCTTCGATAATATTTTTTTCAATGGCAGATTCAAGATTTTCATAAAAATGGTCCACTTCGCGGCGATTAAATCCTTTCGCTCTCGCCACAGATGTTGATTCTGGAGTTCTTAGCGTCAAGTTGGTATGACGAGATAAAAATCTTCGCAGCCATTCTTCTCCAGCTTTTTTATTTTTATTCCAACTCTCAGGGTATTGCAAATTGTTGCGTTGTGCATACTCAAATGCTAAACTCATAAATTCATCCCGAGTGAAGCCGAAAAACACTGCGTCCATATTTTGTAGGTAAGTCACCATTTCAATTTCTTGGTTCTCCGTGAATATAGGACGGAAACGACCGAGCTGTGAAGAAGCAATTCCACTTTTGACACGTCTGTATAGGGTGGCATTGCAAGTCCATATTTTTTGGCTGTCCCTTTGATAGATTCTCTCGCCTTACATAAATTTATTGCAGTCTGCATAGCATCTTTACTCCAAGCACCTTGCGCTGTCTTTCTTTTATATCTATTGATCATCTGCAAAAAACGTAATAAAATACATAATTCCATAAAATTATATTACTCGTGATGACCGGGAAAAGAGAATAGGGTGTCCACTTTGCCCGATTGGCTTTGCCCTTCGGGTACATTTTTGAGGTTATCCCAAATTATTAAAAAAACAGTGCATCTAAACTCGTCATTTACACATATTTGAGAGCTATATAATCATGAATTAAATCCTTCTCATAACTAACAACATCTCACAAATAATATTATTGTTATAAACGAATAGCTTACCTCTTAAAATTAATATTTTTCGAACAAAAACACACTTCGTCCACTCACTGGGGCCGCGCGAGGTAAACACGTGCCGGAGTACTTGCCGCGCATGAAGCGGCATCAGGCGACCATTACAGTGACAACGCGGTTGGCGGCTAACGAACAATTTGGGAGTAGTGAGCACTATTCGTTTTGCACGGGGTATCCACTTTGAACGGGTTTCCCCTAACTTTGCAAAGATATTTGAGTCGATTTTATACAAGCGCATACATGCATCAATAAAAAATTTTATATCTGGGAATCAGCATGGTTTCGTCGAGAAACGATCTACTGTAACAAATTTAGCTTCTTTCTCTCAGTATGTGGCTGAAATCATCGACCGTCATGGACAAGTTGATTGTGTATACACGGACTTTCAAAAAGTCTTTGATCAAATTGATCATTTTATTCTTTTGCAAAAATTGCAACTTTATGAATTTTCAGACCGGCTGATACACTTTTTTATGTCATGCCTAACAAATAGGGAGCAATTTGTCAAATATCGAAATTTTAAATCTAACACGTTCAGCCCAACATCGGGAGTTCCACAAGGCTCAAATCTCGGTCCTTTGATCTTTGTCTTATTCATCAATGGTATTGTTTCTGTTATAAAATCATCCAAACTGCTTTTTGCAGATGACTTAAAATTCTTTAGTTCCGTATCTTCTAATGAGGACTGTATTAATTTAAAAAGACATTGATGCTGTTGTTAAGTGGTGCAATGATAATCGGCTTTCTTTAAATATATCTAAATGTAATGTTGTTTCCTACTCAAGAAAAATCAATATAATCAAGCATGAGTATGAAATTAATAGTGTCATTTTAAGCAGATGTGAATCCATAAGGGATCTAGGAGTTATTATGGATAGTAGTTTTAACTTTGCTTTGCACATTACTGAGGCACTTTCATCAGCATATAAAACATATGGCTTTCTGTGTAGAAATTGTAAGGATTTTAAAAACAAGAAATCTTTAGCATTATTATTTCAGTCGCTAGTACCAACACGTCTTGAATATGACTCCCTTATCTGGTTTCCAATATATTGTTAGAAAAGAGCCGATTATAATAGTTTCGTTATCGGATGTTTGTGTTGCTGGAGCCGCCGCCGGTCGCCTGAATTGAAGAGGACAACAACGTTATCGCTGAAGCGTACTTTTGGAACCTTTTTTGCAAGCAGATTAAAAAGTTGATGTTATCATTCAATTCGAGGCTCTCGGATAACACGCCGCTCATATGTTATTTGGCGATATTTCATTAGTTATTGAAGCGAAATATAATTTGATATCCGTACGCCTGTATTTTCTTATATATTTCTAACAATATAATATTCATATCACAGGGTTAGAGTCAATTCAAAGGCGTTTCCTCAAATTCTTGTGTTTCATTCAAGATGGTGTCTACCTAGCTAGAGGCTAGAGGAATTTCTTATACGGACTCCTCAATAATTGTATAGATTGTCCAGACTTACTTTCCAAGATTAACTTTTTGGTGCCAAGACAGAGTACAAGATCAAAACAAATGTTCTATTGTGAGAATAGTCGTACTAACGCTATGGGCAGGTCTCCGCTAGTGATTCTCACAAAATATGCTAATGGTATTGCGAACAGTTTTGATTTCTATTCAGACAGTCGGGCCAAATTAAGAAAAACTATCGAAGAGACGTTTAGCCACATTTCCTTATAATTAATTTACTTTATTTATCTAATAATTAGTGTTTTTTCCGGGTAATTATTTTGTATAATTGATAATTATTTATTTTTTCTTATGATCAAGTGCATCTACTCCCATCAATTTTTATTTTTTATTTTATTTCTGTAATTGGCGCCTAAACCCTGTTGAAATATAATAAACTATTATTATTATTATTATTTGCTATTTTTGGAAAATTTGACCTAATTATCAAAATTGAACTTTTTTTAAATCGAAAATTAACTTTCTCTAGCGAATTTCGACTTTTTTTCCCTTAACATGTCGAGCTTTGTCTCAAAATTTCGACGTTTTGTCCAAAATTCGTATATTTTCTTCGAAGCTACTGGATTTTCTCAAAATTTAACTTTTTTCTTGAAGATTCGACCTTTATTCAACATCTTCGGTTATGACTTTTCCTCGAAATTATCGTTCTCTCAAAAGCCTGACTTTTCTTTCTAAAAATTTAATTTTTTTCTCTACAAATATTGACTTTTTTTCAAATAGTCGGCATTTTGGCTGTCTAAGAATTCGACTTTCCATTTTAGCTAGATATTTCAAAAAATATTATGATTTGGAAATTTAAAGACTATTGGAAAGTTCAATTTTTTTTTCTCAACATTTTGAATGGAAACCTAAATAAAAAGTAAGTAGTAAATTGTGAGGAAAATATTTTTAGCAACTTCGATTCTTTTCCAAAATTTCGCGTTTTTTTTTAGAAAAATTTGACTGTTTGCTTCCTTCGACAAATTTCGACTTTTTGTGATCTTTTAATGAATATCTGTAGTTTTTTCAAAATTTATTATTTTTCGAAATTCCATTTTTATCAAAATTCGATTTTTATCAAAATTCGATTTTTATCAAAATTCGATTTTTATCAAAATTCGATTTTTAATGCTGATTATTTTCCAAAATTTCGATCTAATTTCAAAAGTCGTTTTTTCGACTCTATCTTCAA
Organism: Dastarcus helophoroides; assembly: GCA_028583605.1. Lineage (NCBI taxonomy): Eukaryota > Metazoa > Arthropoda > Insecta > Coleoptera > Bothrideridae > Dastarcus > Dastarcus helophoroides. The sequence continues at coordinate 887,817 of CM053336.1, read as the reverse complement.
ACCCTTTGAAATACCCAACATATTTCTCAAAATTTCCACCTTTGTCTCTAAATTTCGATTTCAAATTTTTGGAAATATCGCAATATTTCTCAAAATTTCGCTTTTTTGTGTTGAGAAATTCCGACTTTTTGTGATGTTTTAATTAAAATCTGTATCTCGAAGTTATTATTTTTTCAAAATTCTATTTTTCTTATAATTCCGGCTGTTTAAAATTGCGTTTTCCAAAATTTTGATCTATTTTCAAAATTCGATTCTTAAAGATCCTTTTTTTTTGGTTAAATTTTAGTAGAAGTAATTTGTTTGTAGCTTATTGTTGGTTAAAGACCGCCAGAGGCGTATAAAATTTGCTCGGTAATTGTTTTTTACGTCCATTAACTTTCTTGCTAATTACTCTACGAAATTAAAACTTAATTGAGTGCACGGTTGAAACTTTAGCTATTTCTTCAGCCTCTTAATCTTCACCGACCATCAAGATATCCAAAAATGTATGAACAGTGCTCTGATGCAACAATTCCATTAAGATTCGTGTACTTGTACATTACTTTAAATGCGAATTCATCTCTACTTGCAAGTATCAAATATATCCTCGTTTAAAGTCGAAATAAGTAAAATTTGAAACTCAAAGTTTCGAGGAAAATCGCAAAATTTCGATATTAAAGTGACAGTTTCGAGAATGACTCTTACATTTGATTTTATAAACGAAATTTTTACGGTTTTCTTTATTTTAATTTTGGGGCCGATCTATGGTGTACCAGTTTTGTAGCTTTACCTAAACGTTCTTTTAATTTGATTCGGGTAATCTGTTCGATTCTTCTACACGTTGAAACGTCCTAGGCGAAGGAAGTACTGCTACATGTGTCTTAATAACATTAAGCTAGGTCGCTGTCTTGACCTAGCTTAGAATCTTGGCCATTAAATTTGAATTACCTATTCCCACCGACATCTAAACGAATAATTTAAAATACTGGTGTGTTGGGACATCACGCGGCAAGCCGCAACGGATCACGAAATCGTGAGAAATAAAAATTTAATAATAATAACACATCTCTTAAACGAATTAGAATGAGGTCCAATTGAAATATAACTTTCGTGTTTGTTTTTGTGTTGCAAATTGTTTTAACGCCAGTTTGGAATAAAATGAAATTACAGAGTGTTCAAGTAATTTGGCGTTATTAGGTCAAGCCGTTTATTTATAATTTTAAGTCGTTTATTGTTATTATTATTTTAGGCATGTCGATCTGAGATCAATTAATTGAAAAATCGATTTTTTCAAGTCTCATAGTAGATTTTTTAGGTCGATCTCAAATATAAGATCGATCTAATGAACGATTCAAAAATTCTAAGAATCGGATCGACTTACCTTAGACGCAGGTCACTGTAAATTTAATTAACAAGATTTTTTTATTTTTTATGTAAGTGCATTTATGTCGTTATGTTATTATCCACTTCCATCTGCTAGTAATAGTTGCGCTAATAAGCCAAAAGATGGCAGCATTAACGTTTCTTTTCAATCATTATGTCGTTTACTGAATAGGAAAGATAATTGTGGTGCAGTGTTGCCATATATTTGAAGGTAAAATTTCGTACATACGCAGTTAAAATTACCATATATTCACAAAAATTACTCTACCTTATTTTATTACCTGTTACCGGTCATAAAAACTTTAATTTTGTGGTTGAAAACGTTACACGCGTATTAATAAATACAAAAAGTTGAAAAAAGTTTATTTACTTTTTTTGAAGTAAAAATTACAAGATCGTGAAAGGAAATCAATTTGGAAAAAAAATATCACGAAACGTTGATTTTCCCCACTCTAAATCCCGAGATTAAAGTCAAAATTTCAACTTTAATATCAAAATTTCGGAAAAAAAGTTGAAATTTGGAGTTAAGAGTGGAAATTTCTAGAAAAAAGTCGAAATTTCATGTTTTAAATCGAAATTTAACGAAATGTTACCAAGGCGAAGAAAGAACATCGATTAAAAAAAAATGTTATTTTAAAAATGTCGACTTTTTTCTCAAACTTCGACTTTTCTTTCAAGTTTTGACTTTTCTAAAATCACGAATTTTTTCTAGAAATTTTGACTTTTTTCTCAAATTTCGCTTTTTTCTTGAAATATTGAAATTTTTCTCACAATTTCGTTTTTTGCTTCTCAAATTTCGACTTTCTCTCGAAATTTTGACCTTAATATCGAAATTTCGAAATTTTTCTCGAAATTTCGACTTTAAACTCACTTTTGACCTTAATGTCGAATTTTCGACTTTTTTTCTCGAAATTTTGTCTTTTGTCGCAAATTTCGATTTTTTTTTCGAAATTTAAAATTTTTTCTCGAAATCTCGACTTTTTTCTGAAATTTCGACATTTTTCTCGAAATTTTGACGTTTTTCTCAAATTTCGACTTATTTTTCGAAATTTTGACTTTAATATCGAAATTTTAACCTTAATATCGAGATTTCGATATTTTTCTCGAAATGTCGACTTTAAACTCAACAATTCGACTTTATTTCTCAAAATTTCGCCCTTTTTTTTAAAATTGTGACTTTTATCAAAATTGGACTTTTTTTTGGAAATTATTTCGACTTGGTTCTGAAATTTTTTTTAAATGTTACAAAGGTGTAGAAAGGATATCAATTAAAAAAAATTTTATTTTTAGAAATGTCGACCTTTTTCCCAAACTTCGATTTTAGGCTCGAAATTTCGACTTTTCTCTCGAAATTTCGACTTTTTTCTCAAATTTCGACTTTTTTTCTCAAAATTTCGACTTTTTGGTTGAAATTTTAACCTTTTTTGCGAATTTTCGTTTTTTGTTCTCAAATTTCACTTTTTTCTCGAAAATTTGACCTTAATATCGAAATTTCCACTTTTTTCTGAAAATTTCGAATCTAAAGTCAAAATTTCGATTATTTTTGAAATTTCGACTTTTTTTCTCAAAATTTCGACTTTTTCTCAAATTTCGACTTTTTTCTCAAAATTTCCACCTTAATCTGAAAAGCTCGATTTTTTTTCTCAAAATTTGGTTTTTTTTTCTTAATTTTCGATATTTTTCTCAAATATCGATTTTTTCTCAAAATTTTGACTTTAAACTCAAAATTTCGATTTTTTTTCTCAAATTTCGACTTTTTTTTATCAAAATTTCGACTTTTTTCTTGAAATTTTGACCTTTTTCGCGAAATTTCGTTTTCTGTTCTCAAATTTCAACTTTTTTTCTCGAAATTTTTGACCATAATACCGAAATTTCAACATTTTTCTGGAAATTTCGAATCTAAAGTCGAAATTTCGACTTTTTTTTCGTAATTTCGACTTTTTTTCTTCAGAATTTCGACTTTTTCTCAAAATTTCAACGTTTTTCTTAAATTTTGACGTTTTTCTCGAAATTTCCACCTTAATCCGAAAAGCTAAACTTTTTTTTCTCGAAGTTTGATTTTTTTTTCTCAATTTTCGATATTTTTATTAAATATCGATTTTTTTTCAAAATTTTGACCTTGATATCGAAATTTCGACATTTTTCTCGAAATTTCGACTTTAAACTCAAAATTTCGACTTTTTTTTTCAAATGTCGACTTTTTTTTCAATTGTCGACTTTTTTTTATCAAACTTTCGACTTTTTTCTTGAAATTTTGACCTTTTTCGCGAAATTTCGTTTTTTGTTTTCAAATTTCAACTTTTTTGTCGAAATTTTAACTTTTATATCAAAATTTCAACATTTTTCTGTAAATTTCAAATCTTAAGTCAAAATTTCGACTTTTTTTCGAAATTTCGACTTATTTCTCAAAATTTCGACTTTTATTTGAAATTTCAACGTTTTTCTCAAGTTTAGACTTTTTTCTCGAAATTTCCACCTTAATCTGAAAAGCTCGACTTTTTTTTCTCCAAATTTGGTTTTTTTTCTCAATTTTCGATATTTTTTTCAAATATCGATTTTTTTTTTCGAAATTTTGACCTTGATATCGTAATGTCAACGTTTTTCTCAAAACCTCGACTTTAAACTCAAAATTTCGACTTTTTTCTTAAATTTCGACTTCTTTTTGTCAAAATTTCGATTTTTTTCTTGAAATTTTGACCTTTTTTGCGAAATTTCGTCTTTTGTTCTCAAATTTCAACTTTTTTTTTCGAAATTTTGACCTTAATATCGAAATTTCGACATTTTTCTGGAAATTTCGAATCTAAAGTCAAAATTTCGACTTTTTTTTCGAAATTTCGACTTTTTTTCTCAGAATTTCGACTTTTTCTTGAAATTTCAACGTTTTTCCCAAATTTCGAGTTTTTTCTCAAAATTTTCACTTTAATATGAAAAGCTCGACTTTTTTTTCTCGAAATTTGGTTTTTTTTTCCTCAAATATCGATTTTTTTTTTCGAAATTTTGACCTTAATATCGAAATTTCGACATTTTCCTCGAAATTTCGACTTTAAACTTAAAATCTCGACTTTTTCTCAAATGTCGACTTTTTTTTATCAAAATTTCGACTTTTTTTTTGAAATTTTGACCTTTTTCGAGAAATTTCGTTTTTTGTTCTCAAATTTCAACTTTTTGATCTTAATATCGAAATTTCGACATTTTTCTGAAAATTTCGAATCTAAAGTCAAAATTTCGACTTTTTTTTTCGAAATTTCGACTTTTTTTCTCAAAATTTTGACTTTTTTTTGAAATTTTAACGTTTTTCTCAAATTTGTACTTTTTTTTCGAAATTTCCACCTTATTCTGATAAGCTCGACTTTTTTTTTTCTCGAAATTTGTTTTTTTTTCTCAATTTTCGATATTTTTTTCAAATAACCACTTTTTTCTCGAAATCTTGACCTTGATATGGAAATTTCGACATTTTTGTCGAAATTTCGACTTTAAACTCACAATTTCGACCTTTTTTCTACAAATTTTGACTTTTTCTCACATTTCGAATTTTTTCTCAAATTTCGACTTTTTTCTCGAAGTTTTTATTTTAATCACGGAATTTCGATTTAAAACTCGAAATTTTGACTTTTTTCTCGAAATTTCTAGAATAAGACCAAAATTTGCTAATTAAAAATAGCAATTATTGGTCGCACCCTACTACCAACTCGTCAAGATTGTTGGGAAAGAGGAATGGTGGAACGTAACTGTCGTCTGCCTAATTTAACCGTAGAGTGTTCTTATTATAGAGCGACTTATTCTCGAAATTTCGAGAAAAAATTCGAAATCAAAGTCGAAATTCCGAGATTAAAGTCGAAATTTCGTGATTAATGTCGGAATTTTAGGAAAAAAGTAGAAATATTCAAGAAAAAAGTCGAATTTTCCAGGAAATTTTGAGTGTAAAGTCGAAATTTCGGGTTTAAAGCCGAAATTTCGAGTTTAAATCTCGATTGCGTGATCCTTCGTTTATTGTATAAACTAGACTGAACGAAATGTAACGAAATTTTACCAGTCGTATTTCTTGTGCTCTTTTGAGGTATCAACCGTAAAAGGAAAAAACGAAACTTAACTCTTGTGTCCATCCAGCTATGTCACAGAGTTTTCTTGTAGTGTAGGGATTTGAAATTTGGCACAATGTTAGTAGTTCTCGTTGATCTACGTAAATGTCGCCAGTCAACGATTAGTAAAAGCAAATAGTTCTTACAAAATTAAGCAATTTTGGACACAGCCCACTACAGAAAACTTACAAGTGTATAATATACATTTAACCAGTGAAGTTCTTATATTTTAACACTAGAGCATGTTGGTAAGCGTGATGGTTACGCATAAGTTAACCCCTTTCAGTTTTTACTGCAATAAAGTGAAGGGCTCGTTTGGTCATTTTTTAATAGATCGAACCCTAGCCAATCGTTTTCTTAAGCATAATAAGGCATAACGTGAAGACATCAAGCAGAATGATGAGAATCGTTTCGCTGAGCATTTTATATCATAAAACATGATCTAGCATGTGTTTTCTGGCGTGCCGATCGAAGCACGTTCCGCTGCATTGCAGTGGCCACTTTAATCGAACAATGTCTTCCTATAGTCATAAATTTGTGGCTGTGCAAGCACGGGATCATGGTGGAATTTCTTTTACTTGTTGTTAACGGTGCCACGATGATCAACCAAGGAGAAATCTTTATTGTATTTCGTTTAAATCGTCAATTTTTATCTTTCGTTTCATCCTCGGGGTGTCATAAAGTATACCTTGTATGTATCATTCCTTTCCTGGTTTGCTGAATTTATTGCCAACTCGCCCACTATTGTATTGTATTTGTTCGTTCTGATCGAGCGGTAATTGATTTTGATGGTAACGTGGGAGAAAGACTTACTCAATAACTACTTTGTTTTGATTGATATCACTTTTTTTTGACTGATATCTGTATAAAAATTGATATGTGTTTTTTAAACTATTTTGATTTCACGGGACAAGATTTGTATATCAAGTTTTGAAGATAATCAAGGACCAGTCCATTTTTGAAGATAACCAAGGACTAGTCCATTTTTGAAGATAACCAAGGACCAGTCCATTTTTGAAGATAACCAAATCGTTCCACCAAAAAAATAATAGTAGTATGTTGAAAAGAATTTTCAAATACTTTTGTAGGTGACTGTATACTACCTTGTAATATAAATCTTCGTGCGGTAGCCTTATAAAAGTCAACTTACTTCTGTTACCCTTTACACATGTAAAGTAATATCTACGATACATCTTTAAGACTGCATGACAGGATACACGCTAGTCTTTGAAGCATAGAATACTCAACACATAACAATTGTGTGAAACATCCGCATCTTTTAAAGAGTGCAATTTAGCAACCTTGTAGGTCATAAAAATGTTTAAATCACTTTTTACATTAAGTGTTGAGACGTGCAAAATGTTTTATTTAATTACTGTGAAATTTCTATTTCTATAATTACATTCCCCATTCAGTACATTTCATTTTCACTGACGTGACGAAAGTAAACGTCCGTTTACCGTCATTAGATAATTGTTATAAAAAAAATACATATCACCTTCAGTTTTTATACTTATGTTTCTATGTGTTTAGCGTTCCACCGAAAAGGGTCCAGTATATGGATTATGCAATCCCGAGGCACATTTTCAAACCAGGATTATACATTTTCAAAAATTCTAATTTTAGTGGAACCAAGATGTTATCTTCAGTTTGTATTTCACTTTTTAAAAATTCTAATGCAGCTCTTTCCGAGAATTGTCAAAAAGAGGAGCGCGCTTGATCGAAGTATACAGCCAGAAGAGAGACATCAAGCTCCCCATTTTGGGGTAATAGAAACACATAAAAACGAAAGACCGAAAGGAAGTCGCTTCGATCTATTTACGCGAATCTACGAGCATCTTTAGGAGCTTGAAAATAACGAAAATACGACCGTCACCCTCATTGATAGGAATAGGACAAAGGTCGGCGAATTTCCCAATTGAAAGCGCCAGCCGCAATAAAAAAATTCACTTTGTGAATTTCAAAGAGCCACAAACTTTTATTTCTGATTTTACATTTTATTTCAAAATTGAATCAGACAGAATATGGCTGCATCGACTGACTCAGGTAGTTAAACGAAAATATATTCGGCCAAAAGGACATTTTACTTCTCAAAATTTAGAACTTTCCTTCAAACTTGCCTTTTTTTACTCGAAATTTCGACTTATTAACTCTTCTTTATGTTCTTTTATAATATCTATTTTGTTCCTAATGTTAAACTTCTACTTCAAATTTTCCTTCTCAAAATTCGACAATTTGTGAAAATATTTGCGGATAGTCGTAGCCCAATTTGGTTTTAAAATTCCTATTCTACGTCCCGAAAACTCTATGAAAATGCAATAAACTCACTTTCGAAAAATGCAAATTTTTTCAAGTTTTGTATCAAGGGTCCCCCCTTTGAACTTTTTTCGTAACTTTAAACTCTCATATCTTCGAAACCAAAAGTCGTAGCTCAATTCGGTTTTCGGATTCGTAATCTACAGTTTAAAGTGCATATAATAGGGTACTTTAAAATCGTAAAAAATGTGTTTTGATTTTCGACCTTAGGAAATTTGGCAAAAATTGAAAATTTCGAAATTTTACAGGCTTGTATCTCGTAAACGGATAGATGTAGCCCAATTTGGTTTTCAAATTCCTGTTCTACGTCCCGAACACTCTATAAAAATGCAATAAACTCACTTTCCAAAAATGCAAATTTTTTCAAGTTTTGTATCAAGGGTCGTAGCTCAGTTTGGTTTTCGGATTCGTAATCTACGGGTCAAAGTGCATATAATAGGAGACTTTAAAATCCTAAAAAATGTATTTTGATTTTCGACCTTAGGAAATCTTATATCTTCCAAAACAAAAGTCGTAGCTCATCAAGCTATCATCTTCAGTATCTCGTTAGTATATTTGTGAAGATGATAGATTGGCTGTCGAAACGCGTTAGAGTAACCTCTCTTGTATATGTTAATCTTTTTTGGTTTCAGGGGACAAGATTTGTATTTCAATTTTTTATATATACAGGGTATTACAAAAGTCCGGGCCGCTACTTCAGGAGCATATTCTACACATTAAAATATGAAAAATGTTGAAATACATTTTTTTCTTTAAATTGCCTCCTAACGGAGATATGACCATTTAAAGATGGCGCCCCTAAAGTGGTTTTTTTACTACAAAAAGTTAACGGTTAGTAGCAAAGTCATGAAATTGGGCAAGCAGTTAAAGAATTGGATTAGGCATATTCTCATTTAACACATTTTTTAAATAAGCAGTAGCGTGGTGTGTAGGGGGTTGCCCGCGATGATTTTTTGCCGTAACTTTTTTGTATTGCAATATTTCGACACAAAAGTGCTATAATCGTAAAAAGCAACATTTCTTATACAAAAAAGGTACTCTTTCTCAAAGTCGCTAAAAGTAACCGTTTCCGAGAAAAAAGCGTTTAAACAAAATTGTTGCATTTATTAGAATTCGTTTTGCAAATTTCTAATTTATCCACTACTAACTGCATTGATATAAAAATAGTACAAAATTAAGAAAAAAAAATCAAAGCAAGTGTTTGAAATTACTGCCCCCTGCAGCAATACATTGCTCGGCTCGTCTTCTAAGGGAACTCCTTACTCTTTCGCAAATGCCTGGTGTATTGTGAATCTGGTTGAACCCATTTTCAATTCGTTCACGAAGATCATTGATATTGTCAACTGGTGTGGAGTAGACGATCTGCTTTAGATGTCCCCATAAGTAGAAATCGAGTGGGTTGAGGTCAGGAGACCTAGCTGGCCATGGTATCGGACCTCCTCGACCTATCCATCGTTGATGATAGTTGTTATTCAAAAATTCCCTAGCAACTGCACTAAAATGGGCAGGTGCCCCATCGTGCGTTATCCACATTCGCTGTCTTGTTACGAGTGGAACATTTTCAAGTAACACGGGTAACTCTGTTTGCAAAAAATGTCTATATGATGCTCCTGTTAACCTATGAGGTAAAAAAAACGGTCCAATTATAGAGTCCCCTATTATTCCTCCCCAAATGTTAAGTGAAAAATGTTGCTGATGTCTCGACTGAATAACTGCATTGGGATTTTCAACTTGCCACTGATGCATGTTGTGAAAGTTAAGTATCCCGTTTCTGGTAAAACCCGCTTCGTCCGTAAATAATATGAGCGATGGAAAGTTCTCATTTTCAGCGATCTTATGCAATAGCCAGTTGCAAAATTCTATTCTTGGAGGATAATCAGCAGCAAGTAACTCTTGCACTCTTTGAAAATGATAGGGGTAAAATTGGTAAAATTTCAAAATTCGCCAGATAGTTACGTGATTTACTCCTTCGGCTAAAGCAAGTTGTCTAGTGCTGACACATGGATCTTCTTCAACTCGCTGAAGCACACGCTCCTCTAAATTAGCAACTTCTGCGTTTGGCCTTCCAACACGTTCGCCTTTGAAAACAAAATTTCCCGTTTCACATAAACGAGCATGAATTTTCTGGAACAATTTTTCTCCTGGTAGGTGTCTATTAGGAAAACGTTCAGCATAAAGCCGTCTTGCTTCGGCACGATTACAATTTGCAAGCCCGTACATTAAATGCATATCGGCCATTTCTTGATTTGAATAGTCCATTTTATCGAAATAATGAAAAGTTAAAAAACTACTACACTTACTATTGACAACAAAAGCTGCTAAAATTTACAGCTTACGATTAAATTTTATCAGTGACACAACGTCAATCTTTGGCAGATATTGTCAAGTACAATTGTTTTCTTTACGATCAGTTTGCATGACCAACTTATTTTTTCTTATACAAATTAGTTAGAATTTCGAAGACGGGATAGGATTATTTAAACGCCTTTTTCTCGGAAACGGTTACTTTTAGCGACTTTGAGAAAGAGTACCTTTTTTGTATAAAAAATGTTGCTTTTTACGATTATGGCACTTTTGTGTCGAAATATTGCAATACAAAAAAGTTACGGCAAAAAATAATCGCGGGCAACCCCCTACACACCACGCTACTGCTTATTTAAAAAATATGTTACATGAGAATATGCCTAATCCAATTCTTTAACTGCTTGCCCAATTTCATGACTTTGCTACTAACCGTTAACTTTTTGTAGTAAAAAAACCACTTTAGGGGCGCCATCTTTAAATGGTCATATCTCCGTTAGGAGGCAATTTAAAGAAAAAAATGTATTTCAACATTTTTCATATTTTAATGTGTAGAATATGCTCCTGAAGTAGCGGCCCGGACTTTTGTAACACCCTGTATAATAGGATCAATCTCAACAAATAAAAGTCTTCTAGATGGTATGATTTGAGTTTATTTGTGTTACAATGGCAGTGCGAGTTTTTCTATTAAATTGCTATCGTTTCAGAATTTGTACATCTTAGTTTCGTTAAAAATATATTATATCATCGTAATATAAATAAAATTTACATTCAGAGAAGGGTTACTTCTTATAATAAATTATGTTAATCACATAAATATACCGTGTAAATCGTCAGTATTTTAACATTAATGCACAAACTCTATAAAGTAAACTCTGAAGAAAGAATTTCGAAAAATATACTCAAAAAATATTAAACTATTTTTTATGTCTGAAAAATTAAATATGGGGCTTCTTGTAACGAATATATTTAAGAGATCAATTTTATGATTTACAAATATTTTGCAGCTTTATATTTATGTGATAACAAATATATTATTGATAAAATGAACACAACCTTTTCATAGTTTTAATTGATGATTAACATCTATTTAAAATAAGTTTAAACTTAACTACCGATTATATGTATATCTATTTTTTGAACTATTTTATTTCGATATTCATTAATAATAAGATATATTATGTATATGTTAATATTTTGTTATATTAATAACACAATAATCCCTAAAGTTGAACATAAATCACATGAGACATCTCTGCTTCATGAAGCATATCTCTGCTTTACCACAGAAAACTTATTTCATTTAGTTTATGTAATTAATGCGTAACATTAAACAAATTTCATACAACTTCTACTAGTTTTGACGCTTTTTTATGCGAAACAATTTACTAGTTATACTATTAGAATTATAAGTTATACTATTAAAATTATAAATTAAACTATTAAAATTATAAATTTTAAATATATAAATAATATAGTAATAAATATCTCTCTCTTGAGAGCCACCACAAAAGAAAAATTGTATCAAATCTGTCCTGTACAGTATACAACCAAAATATTACCAACAGCCTTTGATTTTGCTAAAGCGACATACAACCTCGAACAATATTTAATACAAAAATCTGCATCAGAAAATTTATCTAACTTGTCAAGCGGTTTTAATGACCTAAATTTCTACAATATTTCAACAAGCATTTTTATTCCGGTATAAAAATTCGCTAAACAAATCGTCAACGTTTCGATAATATGGGTGGATTGATCCCTGTTCGAATTTATTTCCTAGTCTTTTTATTCCTGCTTGAATCCGTTCGTCGTCGGTTCTTGCAGCTCAGCCTCTTTTCTGGTCAATTGGTAGTAAACCACCAGACGTCCGCTCAGCATAAACAAAAACACTAAGGCGGGCGCCGTTCTCTCCAATTTATCAGCTACCATGTAGTGGGAGTAAACAGCCATCAGCGTGAGGAGAAGGAGGCATATATTAGCACCGTTTTTTATCCTATCTGAAAAAAGAACTATTTTATTTTCGAATCGAAGTTTAGCGATAAAAAAGTATTAAAACAAAATTGGATAATTCTGAATTGGTAAAAGGTACTTGACATCTCATCAGTTGCTCACTCTTTACAAAGCTCAAGTTAGATCAACACTGAAATACTGTTCTCATGTTTGGAGTTCAAGATCTTTTGCATTCAATTTAAAGAAGAGCGATTCGCCTAATTGATGACGAGAGTCTGACTGATTCTCTCGAAACACTAGAGCACACGCGTATGGTTGGTGGCTTGTCTCTTTTCTACAAGTACTATCGTGGAAGATGCTCGCAGGAACTAATAGAATTGATCCCCCCAAGGGCAAGATTCTTGAGGCGTAGTAGAGAGTCGGAGACAGCAAATTCCTGTGCGGTCCAGCTTGACACAGTGAGGACTTCTGTATACGAAGACTCTTTTTCTATAGAACTTCCAAGTTATGGAACTTGTTACCGAAAGGAATTTTCCCCAAAAATTACAATCTATCCTTGTTTAAGAAGGCGGTTCATCGCCATCTATCTTTGTTTCCGCATCCTACTCGCAGTGCTTTGAAAGCATAATGGGGTTACCCTTTGCAAGAGGATTAAGCCTAAAAAAAAAAGTAATTGGGGAAGAAAAAGCCAATAAAACATGAACTTGTGGAACTTGTTACCGAAAGGAATTTTCCCCAAAAATTACAACATATCTTTGTTTAAGAATTAAGTGCAAGAACGGCTAATGGAGAAGTTAATCTTAGGATTGTTTACAACCAGGGCGTTCCAAGGATTACCAACCGAAAGGCTTTAAACTAAATCCCCCCAATTACGAAATAATTTCCCTCCACACATACTATCAAAATGTGAGAGGTTTACGATCCAAGATTCTTTTGTTTTATAACAATTTATTATTATGTAATTATGAAATAGTTGCATTAACTGAAACGTGGCTTAACTCAGATATACAATGCTGTGAGTTGTTTTCTAATAATTTCACAGTGTTTCGTAAGGACAGGGAGTATGGTTTTCTCAATGTGGCTAGAGGAGGTGGTGTCCTCCTCGCAATTTCTGATAAATTTCAAACCTCTGAACTTAATTTTAATCATATAACTGAAGCAATTCCTTTAGTTGATATTTGTGGAGTCAAAGTTACTTTGCACTCTAATGTAGTGATCTTTGTCTTGGTTGTTTATATACCTCCAACCTGTAGAGTTGCCGAGTACGAGTTATTTTTTGAATTACTTGAACACTCTAATTTTGAGTTTAACTGTGACAAACTAATGATTATTGGTGATTTCAATATTAGAAACTTTAATAACCCAAATGACAACTACTTTATGCCAATCAAGAATTTCATGCAAAGTCAGGACCTTCATCAATGCAATAATGTATTAAATTGCTCCGACAGGCTATTGGACTTAGTATTATCAAATTTTAATTGTCATGTTCTGAAATCCACATTTCCTTTAGTTCCTGAAGATGCATATCATCCTGCGCTTGACATTAATGTTACTCTATCTTGTCAACGGTTTATTAATTTTGATGTCAATCATCAAGGCTATCAAGCCCAATCATTTAATTTTAAAAAAGCGAACTACCTACTGCTATATGATTTATTATCTAATATTGACTGGAGTATACTGGAAACATTTAATGATGTGAACATTGCTTGCTCTACGAAATCCTGACGAATACATTCGAATCTGCTATTCCGAGATATACACAGAAATCAAATTGTCGTACATACTATCCACCATGGTTCGATTCCCATTTAATAAAGTTAATAAAATTTAAAGGCAGTTTACACAAAAATTATAAGCGTACTCGCAATTCCAATGTATATGAGAACTTTAAATATTATAGAGCATTATGCAAAAAAATAGCTGACCAATCTTACAAAGAATATCTTTTGAACGTCCAGAATAGCATTTTCAATGATCCTAAAAAGTTTTGGTCTTTTATTCAAATAAAGAAAGGGAGAACAAGAATTCCTGGCGTTATGTCTTATGGTACTGCACAATTGTCCACTCCTCAAGAAATTGTGGATAGGTTTGCAACTTTTTTTAGAAGTGTATACATAACACCCAGTAACACTCATGATTCAGATAATACGGCTACCAAATATTTCTCTCATTTTCCTGATACGGTCTCTATTTTGAATACAACTGAAGCTGAAATATTAGAGGCACTAAAACGGTCAAAGGATAAGTTTACTTCTGGACCAGATGACATTCCCAGCTTTCTGCTGAAAGATTGTGCTAACGTGTTTTCTAAACCGCTCACTATTCTATTTAATTTGTCTCTAAAAACATCTGAATTTCCGTCGCTGTGGAAACAGGCATGTATTACTCCAGTGTTTAAAAAGGGTACTACAACGCAAATAAGCAACTACAGACCAATTTCGCTACTTTGTAACTTTGCAAAGATATTTGAGTCGATTTTATACAAGCGCATACATGCATCAATAAAAATTTTTATATCTGAGAATCAGCATGGTTTCGTTGAGAAACGATCTACTGTAACAAATTTAGCTTCTTTCTCTCAGTATGTGGCTGAAATCATTGACCGTCATGGACAAGTTGATTGTGTATACACAGACTTTCAAAAGGCCTTTGATCAAATTGATCATTTTATTCTCTTGCAAAAATTGCAACTTTATGGATTTTCAGACCGGCTGATACACTTTTTTATGTCATACTTAACAAATAGGGAGCAATTTATCAAATATCGAAATTTTAAATCTAACACATTCAGCCCAACATCGGGAGTTCCACAAGGCTCAAATCTCGGTCCTTTGATCTTTGTCTTATTCATCAATGATATTGTTTCTGTTATAAAATCATCCAAACTGCTTTTTGCAGATGACTTAATATTCTTTAGTTCCGTATCTTCTAATGAGGACTGTATTAATTCAAAAAGACATTGATGCTGTTGTTAAGTGGTGCAATGATAATCGGCGTTCTTTAAATATATCTAAATGTAATGTTGTTTCCTACTCAAGAAAAATCAATATAATCAAGCATGAGTATGAAATTAATAGTGTCATTTTAAGCAGATGTGAATCCATAAGCGATCTAGGAGTTATTATGGATAGTAGTTTTAACTTTGCTTTGCACATTACTGAGGCACTTTCATCAGCATATAAAACATATGGCTTTCTGTGTAGAAATTGTAAGGATTTTAAAAACAAGAAATCTTTAGCATTATAATTTCAGTCGCTAGTACTAACACGTTTTGAATATGGCTCCCTTATCTGGTTTCCAATATATAATACTCATATCACAGCGTTAGAGTCAATTCAAAGGCGTTTCCTCAAATTCTTGTGTTTCATTCAAGATGGTGTCTACCCAGCTAGAGGCTGTGACCATAACTTTCTTTTAAATCGCTTCAATTTTATCAGTTTACAAACCCGAAGAATAACACATGGGATGAATTTCTTATACGGACTCCTCAATAATTGTATAGATTGTCCAGACTTACTTTCCAAGATAAACTGTTTGGTGCCAAGACAGAGTGCAAGATCAAAACAAATGTTCTATTGTGAGAATAGTCGTACTAACGCTATGGGCAGGTCTCCGCTAGTGATTCTCACAAAATATGCTAATGGTATTGCGAACAGTTTTGATTTCTATTCAGACAGTCGGGCCAAATTAAGAAAAACTATCGAAGAGACGTTTAGCCACATTTCCTTATAATTAATTTACTTTATTTATCTAATAATTAGTGTTTTCTCCGGGTAACTATTTTGTATAATTGATGATTATTTATTTTTTCTTATGATCAAGTGCATCTACTCCCCAATCAATTTTTATTTTTTATTTAGTTTCTGTAATTGGGGCCTAAACCCTATTGAAATATAATAAACTATTATTATTATTAAGAAGGCAGTTCATCGCCATATATCCTCGTTTCCGCACCCTACTCGCAGTACTTTGAAAGCATAATGGGGTTACCCTTTGCTATTCTGAATTCAAATTAAAGCAAAGCGATTCGCCTAATTGATGACGAGAATTTGACCGATTCTTTTAAAAAACTGAAGCTCAGACGGATGATTGATTGATTGACTGATTGATTGTTCTCATCTTTGGGCTTCAACCCCAAAGTAGCTCTTCTGGATTCAAATCAAAGCAAAGCGATTCGCCTAGTTGATGACGAGAATTGGACCGATTCCTTCAAAACACTGGAGCACGGGCGGATGATTGGTAACTTGTCTCTTTCATGGTTCTTCCATGAATCCGAGAATCTTACCCTTGGGAGATCAAACCTGCGAGCATCTCCGCAGGTTTGATCTCCCAATTCAAAGAAGAGCGATTCGCCTAATTGATGACGAGAATTGGACCGATTCCTTCAAAAAACTGGAGCACGGGCGGATGATTGGTAACTTGTCTCTTTCATGGTTCTTCCATGAATCCGAGTATCTTACCCTTGGGAGATCAAACCTGCGAGCATCTCCGCAGGTTTGATCTCCCAATTCAAAGAAGAGCGATTCGCCTAATTGATGACGGGAATTTGACCGATTCCTTCAAAAAACTGGAGCACGGGCGGATGATTGGTAACTTGTCTCTTTCATGGTTCTTCCATGAATCCGAGAATCTTACCTTTGGGAGATCAAACCTGCGAGCATCTTCGCAGGTTTGATCTCCCAAGGGTAAGATTCTTGGGGCAAAGAAGGCAGTCGAAGTAAATTCCTTTGCGGTCCAGCTTGACACAGTGAGGACTTCTGTCTGTCTATGAGGACTCTTTTTGCTTCGGAACTTCTAAACTATCGAATTCGATAACGAACGAAATTTTTCCCTTAAATTACATCCCTGTCGGTATTTAAAAAGGCGATCTATCTCTATTTCCGCATCCTACTTGCCCCAAAATCATAATAGCGAGCGAATTGATTTAAAAAAAAATGAAAACTCTTTTCCAAATTGTTTAAGTATACTTTTTTTTGAGAGTTTCTTGCTTGGCTATCGAAACGCGTTGTTCTGTTTTTTAATCTTTCTTAGTTTCAAGGGACAAGATTTGTATTTCAATTTTTGAAGATAACCAAGGACCAGTCCGTTCCACCAAAAAGTTACTTCTTTTTCAAAACTAGATGCTATTCTGAATCGAATCCTAATTTGGAATTCGTTTATCGACGAAATAAATAATCCGGATCCAGATCTTACTCCTGGGTCGAATATCATGAATATCGGGATGTCTGGAATCGCTAAATTTCACGAAAACAAATAAATCGATGATGGTTTGAAGTATAAATAAATCAGCAACGCTCCTACACAACCATAAATCGAAATAAAAGTTCGACAATGTTACCTTTCAAACCCGGACGTGTTTTTCGATTCTAATACAGACACATAACGAAAGTTTATTGCATTTAAACAAACCGAAGTTGACTATAAATAAAATCAAATTTATTTGTAGACGTTCGGTAAGCTGCGCGATTATTTTAGAGATTATTGTGCCGAATTTTTGACCGTAACCCATATTTTGTCAATGTTAGCTTTATTAATAGTTTTAGGGTCAAACACGAAACGTAAATCGAAAAAAAAACAACGCTTAAGTTTGAGTACTTTCTTTGAACTGGGCACCAGATATTAAAATTTGCGAGATATAAACCACAAATCTATTATCCTTATCTTTATTATAGAGATGGCTATAAATTTTATGGTTCTAATCTGCCACCGAGGCGGTTTTAAGACCAATAAAATGAACCAATAAGTGTTTCTTTTGATCAAGTAAGTTATAGTGAATAAATCACTATTTATTGAACATAAAAGCGACAATTGGATAACCCGAGTTGCATTATTCTAATTTTTGGAAATTCTAGAATTAATTTTAAAATGTTAACTTTAAAGTTGGAAAAAAAATATCGTTTAGCGAAGAATTATTAATTAATAACTATTTTCATTTTAAATTCCATAATCCAATTCATAAAAACATGAAATATGCAATGTTCAATGTCACTAATTAATCGAAGTTGTATTTTTAATAATAAGAAAGTTGACAATAAAAAAAGTGTAGAATAAAAAAAAGTTATTTTGAACACCATGAAGATCCAAAGAAGGTTTCACCCCTTTACCACATCGGCAATTAAGTAAATAATTACGCGATACGTATTTCGACAGCAACCAGCTGACATTTTCAAGCGTACTAATCTAAAAAGATTCATCGACGTCATCATCTGTTCTTCATGGTAGATCCTTATTGACCGGAAATATTACGTTTTTTTCAATTTATTTAATATTTCTTCGGCCCAGTTTGGAAATATTTAAACTTTTATGGTTCGTTGACAAACCATTTTCATTATCATCTTCATTTTGAATCTCAATACAGATGATGACTGTTTTTTTCAATTTATTTAACATTTCTTCGACCCAGTTTGGAAATATTTAAATATTTGTGGTTCGTTGACAAACCATTTTCATTATCATCTTCATTTTGAATCTCAATACAGATGATGACTGTTTTTTTTCAATTTATTTAACATTTCTTCGACCCAGTTTGGAAATATTTAAATTTTTGTGGTTTGTCAACAAACCATTGAGATTCAAAATGAAGATGATAATAAAAATGCTAATTAACTTAAGCTCTGAGTTAATAAAATCATTGTCTAGACAAAATAATATTTCTTTAATCTTTTTCATTAATCATTACCCATTATCAATTAAATTAGGTAACATAAAAGCAAGTACTTGGCGATGAAACATATTGTATAAATTCTAATGAGGTTACTTCTATTTGGCATAATTTATTGTGTGCTAGAAACGAAAATAAAATGTTTAAAAGCTTCTTATTTATTTAAATCAACTTTTGCTAATGTATACATACGAGCATTTTACTTACGATTTGGAATAAATGCCATGGCTAGGCCACATACAATTTCTAAGGCGCCTACCGTTCTCCTGTACCATTTGGAAGGTATTTTAAAATCCAACATTTCCGCGAATGGGAAAACTTTGGCATATTTGACGTATTCTTTCCTCTGAAACAAACAAAATAAGTAACGAATCGAAATCGAATTGAAATTCTGAATTTAGAAAGAAAAAAGTTAACTGAAAGAAACACTGGAAACATAAAAGTGAATTCTAACAGCACCTATTTAGAGACAACTGAAGAGATGTTTCTTGCTCAACAAAATTTACAGTTCCTCAGTTTAGAGCGTTTCACTTTTTTTTTATAGAAATTTTGCCTATTAGCGCGAAATTTCGCAAAAATGAATCAAATACTCACTTGAAGTCAAAATATTGTAACTGTTTTTTAAAAACATGCCAAATTTTAACTAATTTCTGAAAAAATCCAAGTTTATTTATAAAGAAATCAAAAATTTACAAACAAATCAAAAATTTATTTAAAAAAACAGAATATACACTCTTATGTAGAAATTTCGACTTCTTTCGGAAGTTTTGAATGTGAAGATGAATAACCATCAAACATCAGGCGAAGAAAAAGCCAATTAACTGAATAAAAAAAAACATCATGAAGTTGTGATAAAAATGAGAAAAAATATGAATGTGGCAAAGAAACATAAATGACTAAAGCAGTTTATAAGCAAACGTTTAGTCAAATATTTGAGTACGAAGTCGAACTCTTTATAAGTGACAATCAACCTCAATCTAAAGTAAACAAAGTTCATCAATGTTGATTATTATTATAATTGTTTCATTGTAAAATCAATTAACAATTGATCAATTAACAAAGAATTGCTTTACAACAAGACAACGTCTAGCAAGAACGGATGTGACAACTAATTTACAAATTACACAGGCCCACAAAAAAAAAAAAGTGGTGTGTGCTGGGTGTCGGACCCACATAGTCCGGCGTATTTTTTCCCGCTGAACACGAATCTGTAGTCTAAATTGGGGGTCAAACTGCTAAAAGTAGAGAAAAACCAAAAAAACCGATAAAAATCACGATCTCGTATTTTTTTCTGTTTGATATTATCATTCTTATAATTTTCGTCTTTTCCTGACCCTTTTTTCTTCAAATGACCTGTGAAGTGGATTTCTGCTACGTTTTGTTCCTTTTTCTTGAGTTTCTCTGTGTAGCATCCAACAGTAATCTGCAAACATATTTATTCCCCACTGTCCCTGAAACCGCCGTTCAAACTCTTTGAGATCTTGGTGAAATCTTTCTCCTTGCTCTTCACTGAAGTCTCCGTTATTCTCCGGGAATTGGTCAAGATGCGAATCAAGGAAGTGCATTTTCAAATTCATTAGGCAACCTGAATGCTGAAAATTTCTTATCATATTTGCCACAATGCTTTTGTAATCAGCATCCTTGGTATTGCCTAAAAATTTGGCACACACTTCCTTGAAACTTAACCACGATGCCTTTTCTTGGTCGTCCATGACTGCAACAAACCCTTCATCTTTGAATAACTTTCGGATTTCCGGTCCATCGAAGATGCCTTCCCTTAGTTTAGCATCAGATTTTTTTTTAAACACAGTACGCAGGTACGTAAAACATTCACCATCTTTATCAAGAGCTTTGACATACTGTTTAATTAAGCCAAGTTTTATATGAAGAGGAGGAATGAGAATTTTGGCTGGATCAACAAGCGGTTTCTTTATTATATTATGTGATCCAACCTTAAATGAAGATCGTAAAGGCCCTTCTTTTTTTACGTAGTGATTTTTTCGATCCCTACTGTCAAACATACACAAATAGCATGGATATTTTGTGAATCCAGATTGCTGTCCAAGGATCATGGACAAAATTTTTAAATCACCACATACTTGCCACTTATGTTCTTCGTACTTTATTTTCTTTAGGACAACTTCGAGGTTTGAATACTCTTCTTTAAGTACATTGAAGTGGGCTAAAGGTAGAGGAGCGAATTTGTTGGTGTTGTGGAGAAGGACTGCCTTAAGACTCTGTTGAGACGAATCAATGAATAACCGCCAATTTTCTGGCTCATATAAATTTGGCTTAAATTCATCGATAAGTCCTTTTACATCAGTGCAATAGAGTAAATCTTCATTTTTTTCAAAATATTTACGGAAGGCTTCTTCTCGATTCCGATAAAACGAAACTTTAGTACCTTTTGTCAATAGATTTCTCTTTTTCATATTCGAAGCCAATATTTCAGCCGCTTCTTTTGAGAGTTTAGCCTCTCTGAATAAATCTTTCAGATGTTTTTGATCGTATTTTTCCGGCTTCCGATCTTCACCAATAGGTCTGTATTCTTCATTGCTCGAAAACTCTTCTTCCTCAGATTCGCTAGAAATGTTTTCACTACTAGTATCAAACTCTTTATCAATAAAAGCTGAATTTTCAGGATCGACGTCGACTTCCATTGTGTCTAATCCACTAGTCAGACTGTCTTGTGACGTGTCATCTTCTAAACCTTCTATGAAGTTTGCAACTGGTTGTTGAACACTTGACACAGAAGGATAAGAAATTTTATCCTTATGCATTCGGCCCACAGTGTTGACATTTGTTGTGCAAAAGTAACAATTACTTGCATCAAGTGGCTTTATCCATATCGCTGGAGTTTTAAATTTAAGATTCGCCTTGGCCTGGTGCTTTTCAAATCTATTGATCATATTATAACATGAGCCACAAACAAAATTGGGTATCCAATTTTTGTGATCGAGGGAAACTTTCATATTGAAGCACTTTTCATACAAAGTCACGAAACGATCTGTTAGTTTCTTTGTATTTTTTATCCCTATGTACTTTGCACAAACGTAGCAAAAAGCATTGGGATTTCCAGTACATTTGTGATTGCCACGAGTACTAGAAGTTCCAGCAAAATTTTCAGTAGAAGAATCCATGAAAATAAATAAACCCCGCACGCTAGAATACCTAGGCCTAAGTATGAGGGCTTTCCGACTTTGACAAGGACAATGTCAACTCGTCGTCGGCCACACTACGGCATCATTCTCATATTCTAGCGCTTCCCTGCAAAACAGCGCGCCTTCGCTGGCTTCGATACGCCGAAATGTTGACTAGCGAATCATTCTACACATCCCGATAAAGGGCAGTTGTCATCGTAGTCCAATCATTCCGGAGTAGCAGGTTTCTGCCGGTAAATGTACCGATTTAGTTAACCATTTCCTTATTTTTTGTCAAAAACAAAATATCATCTATGTGACACTTAAATAAGACACAATAAGTAGTGAATTAACGTATTTGCACATTACAGTTGGATATTACAGAGAGAAACAAGTAGAAACTGTAAGATGATAATATCATACAGAAAAAAATACGAGATCGTGATTTTTATCGGTTTTTTTGGTTTTTCTCCACTTTTAGCAGTTTGACCCCCAATTTAAACTACAGATTCGTGTTCAGCGGAAAAAAATACGCCGGACTATGTGAGTCCGACACCCAGCACACACCACTTTTTTTTTGTGGGCCTGTGTTATGAAAGTTTAATTTTTGGTACTACAATCAATTTGAAGATTAAAAATAAACCGTTCTCGCTAGTTTTAAATTTTTTTTTGCCAGGATCCCCCTGGTTTTTCGTATGACCTTTCTCAATTTAAAAACAGGAGTGACTTACAGCTGTCATGTTCTAGTGACAACCCAAACAAGGACAAGGTAAACTTTCGAACGCACTATAACATCATAAATAAATACGAAATCGTGCGCAAAATCAGACGGCAGCATGCATTGTCCTAAAACGCCTTTTGTTTTCCCGGTGTAGGTACGTTAAAACTCCAACATTTCTCTTCTTATTTACAGATTTATCTCATCTTATTTACACTCGGAGCATTTAAACGAAATTAAATTGAAATACCACCGCCACGGTCACGTTATATTTCAAAAATATTTGTAATGAACCCGGCAAAACGCCAAAAACAAAAATTCCTCTCAACGTTGTATAATAACAATTTTATTCGCAATACACTCACCAAGTCTTTATGGAGATCTTTCGAAACATAACTAGACAGCTTGATGAAACCCACGAAAATAAAAAACAATCCTAACAAGATCGACAACGATTTCAACACAATAGAACCCATAATTGGGTTGTTCTTTCGCAATTTTTTCCGACGAACGTGGACACTTTTAAAACATACTTTCGCACATGATTACTATTTTTTATTAACCTTTTTGGATTTCGCAAACGATCTTTTCATTTTATCCACTTGCGGTGCTCTAACAAAATCAATATTTAAGCGCCTCGTTGTAAAGACTGTCCTAAAAATATAGCGTCGCGTTGTACTACCTGACGCAAATACGTAAAATTAAACCGTACGTAGTAGATACGGTGATCCCACGGGAGAGATGACGTGTTTTACCGGATTTTTACTGTATTTCGCGCATTAAAGAAACATTACGTATTTCAGGCAATCGAAAAGAGAAAAAACAAAAAACAGATGAACAAGGTTTTTTTTTGGTGGAACGAACTGGGCCTTGGTTTTCTTCAAAAATTGACATACAAATCGTATACCTTGAAACCAAGAAAGATACTGAGTAACTCTTTGAAGATGATAGCTTGGCTATCGAAATGCGTTAGTGCAGCAACCTTTGTTGTGTTTTTTAATCTTTCTTGGTTTCAAGGGAACTTTTCTCATTTAGACGTCGTTATTCTCATCTAAACATCGTTCTTCTTATTTAGACGTCGTTCTTCTCATTTAGACGTCGCTTTTCTCATTTAGACGTCGCTTTTCTCATTTAGACGTCGCTTTTCTCATTTAGACGTCGTTATTCTCATCTAAACATCGTTCTTATTTAGACGTCGTTCTTCTCATTTAGACGTCGCTTTTCTCATTTAGACGTCGCTTTTCTCATTTAGACGTCGCTTTTCTCATTTAGACGTCGCTTTTCTCATTTAGACGTCGTTATTCTCATCTAAACATCGTTCTTCTTATTTAGACGTCGTTCTTCTCATTTAGACGTCGCTTTTCTCATTTAGACGTCGCTTTTCTCATTTAGACGTCGCTTTTCTCATTTATACGTCGCTTTTCTCATTTAGACGTCATTCATTTATACGTCGCTTTTCTCATTTAGACGTCATTTATTTATACGTCGCTTTTCTCATTTAGACGTCATTCATTTATACTTTATTTTAGAAATTTCAATTTTCATGTCAAAAATACAATTTTTTTAAAAATTGAAATACAAATCTTGTAAAGATTAAAAAACACAACAACGCGTTTCGATAGCCAAGCTGTCATATTCAGAAAGATACTGGATACGTTCAAAGCGAACAGTAGAGACGAAACGTCGTGAACATGTTGTAGTATCCTAATTCTATCTCGAAATTTAGACATTAAAGTCGAAATTTCGAAACCTTGACATTTTTTTTTTATATGAATTTGAGTTGTCCCCAAAATATTCACTTTTTTTTTCAAATTCCGAGTTAAAACTAGCACTTAACCCTTGTTTCCAAAATCCGAATTCTAAAGATTTCTACATAAGCTGACTTGGGTCTTTAGTTTTTATGAAAAAAGTTATAAATTATTAATTTATTTTTAAAAATCCAGCTTTTTCGAGAAATATTGAATTTTAAAATGGTCATTATTCGAATTTAGGCTCGCCATTTCCCATTTTGAAAGTTTCAATTTTGAGAACTTTAAATAAAGTGCGCGTTTTTTTTTTGTTACGAAACACCAATTTAAAATTAGCAATTTTAACTTTTTTCGTACGTTCGATACTAAAAAGTGGCGACAGTTATCAAAAGAGAATTTTTTAAAAATCAAAATCGTCCCATCCGACGTTTTTATTTACAAATTCGACGATTTTCATTTTACTTCTTGTTACATACGCTTCTATGGTTACATATTATGCAACCAAATATACAAAACTTTGAATTTATAGTTGTCGACTCTGGTTTTGACGATGATCGGATGATCGTATTTAACTGGATACATAGACATTAACTCAGCCGTTTATCACAAAATAATTTACGAGGCGTTAAATACCGCGACGCATTCCAAAATTTTATTAGTTACAATCCATCACATGATCTGCTGAATTTCTATTGGCTGAATGGATATCATAAAAGCGCGGGTTTCTTAAGAACCGTATACCTTCACATTAGGGATGTCGATTCCTTTTTAGAACAATCGATTTTTGGATCGATTCGAATCGTGAGCAAAAGTATCGATTCCCGATAAAATTAGGTGCTGAAAGATCGATTTCCGATTAATCGCCATGTTGGTGAAATTTTTAAACATTTCTAATAAAAAAAAATGATTGATAATGATGAATTGGCGTAGTTAAATTTTGAAAGTTTTTTCTTAATATTTATATTTTAATTATTTATTCCTAATTAGAAAAATCCGATACATATTTGTTTTCTGCTTTGTTTTTTATTGAGGCATTTTTGTTTTTTTACGAAGATGTAGAAGGGGCATGCATTTATAAAAATATATTTAGAAATATGAAGTTTAAACTGGAAATTATGAGACTAAAGTGAAAATCTTTACTTTATTCTTTAAATTTCGACTTTTTTTAAGGAAATTTCGAGATAAGTCGAAATTTCTTATTCTATGGTTAGGTTAGGCAGATGACAGTTAAGCGCCATTAACCCTTAGAATATAAGACTATACTCTAAGCACCAACCCTTTTACAGTTTAATATTGACACCACTAGAGTACGTTCAGTTCGACTTTTTTGTTAACATTTCAAGGTTGAAGTAGAATTTTTGAAAAAAAAGTCGAATTTTCGAGTTCAAAGTCGACATTTTACAAAAGCGTAGAAAGGCATTGATTAAACATTATTATATTTAGAAATTTCGACATTTTACAAAAGCGTAAAAAGGACATTGATTAAAAAAAAATATTTTTAAAGATTTCAACTTTTTTCTCGAAATTTCGACTTTAATCTTGAACTTTCGGATTTAAATTCGAAATTTCGGCTTTAAGCAAATTTTGGTCTTTTTTTTTAGAAATTTCGAGATTAAAATTGAAACTTCGAAGAAAAAAGTTGAAATTTCGAGTTTTAAATCGAAATTCTGTGATTGAGATCAAAATTGCGAGAAAAAAAGTCGGAATTTGAGAAAAAAGTCGAAATTTCGAAAAAAAGAGTCGAAATTTGAGAAAAACGTAAGTCGCATTTCCAAGAAAAATAAAGTCGAAATTTGAAAAAAATGTCGAAATTTGTAGAAAAAAAGTCGAAAATTTAAGTTTAGTCGAAATTTCGAGAAAAATTTCAAAATTTTGATATTAAGGTCAAAATTTCGAGGAAAAATATCGTTATTTGAGAAAAAGGTCGAAAATTGAGAAAAAGAAAACGAAATTTCGAGGCAAAAGACGAAATTTGACAAAAAGGTCGAGATTTCGACAAAAAAACGAAATTTCGAGAAAAAAGACGAACTTTTCAGATTAAAGTCGAAATTTCGAGAAAAAAGTCAAAATTTGAAAGAAACGTCGAAATTTCGAGAAAAAGTCGAAATTTTGAAATATTTTGAGAAAAAAGTCTAAATTTGAAAAAAAAAGTCGAGATTTCAAAAAAAGTCGAAACTTCGAGAAAAAGGTCGAAATTTCGAAAAAAAGTCGAAACTTTGAATTTAAAGTCGAAATTTCCAGAAAAATGTCGCAATTTCGATATAAAGGTCTAAATTTCGAGAAAAAGTAGAAATTGGGGAAAAAAAAGAAATTTCGCGAAAAAGGTCGAAATTTGAAGAAAAAAGACAAAATTTTAAGAAAAAAAGTCGATATTTGAGAAAAAAGTAAAAATTTCGAGAAAAAAGTCGAAATTTCGAGCCTAAAATCGAAATTTGAAAAAAAAGTCCAAATTTCTAAAAATAACATTTTTTTTAATCGATGTCTTTTCTATGCCTTTGTAATATTTCGAAAAAGTTGAAATGCGAAGAAAAAAGTCGAGATTTTGAGAAAAACACTCGAAATTTTGAATTTAAAGTCGAAATTTCGAAAAAAAATGTCGAAATTTCGATATTTAAGGGCAAAATTTCGAGAAAAAAGTTGAAATTTGAGAAAAACGTCAAAATTTCGAGAAAAAAGTCGAAATTTCTAAAAATAACATTTTTTTAAATCGATGTCTTTTCTACGCCTTTGTAACATTTCAAAAAAGTTGAAATTTGAAGAATATAGTCGAAAATTAAGAAAAAAAAGTCGAGATTTTGGCAAAAAAACTCGAAATTTTGAATCTAAAGTCGAAATTTTGAAAAAAAATGTCGAAATTTCGATATTAATTGCAAAATTTCGAGAAAAAAGTCGAAATTTGAGGAAAACGTCAAAATTTCGAGAAAAAAGTCGAAATTTCGAAATATTTCGAGAAAAAAGTCGGAATGTGAGAAAAAAGTCGAGATTTCTAGAAAAAAGTCGAAATTTCGAGAAAAAAAAGGTCAAAATTTCGAGAAAAAAATCGAAATTTGCGAGAAAACTCGAAAGTTTGAGTCTAAAGTCGAAATTTGGAGAAAAATATCGAAATGTTAATATTAAGGTCAAAATTTCTAGAAAAAAGTTAAAATTTCAGGGAAACGGCGAAATTTTGAGAAAAAATTCGAAATTTGAGAAAAAAGTTGAGATTTCGAAAAAAAAATCGAAATTTCAAAAAAAAAGTCTAAATTTCGCCAAAAAAAGTCGAAATTTTGAGTTTAAAGTCGAAATTTCGAGAAAAAAGTCCAAATGTTAAGGTCAAAATTACAAATACGGTATTTGAGAAAAAAGTCGTAAATTGAGAGAAAAAAAACGAACTTTTCAGATTAAGGTAGAACTTTCGAGAAAAAGTCTAAATTTTGAAATATTTCGAGAAAAAAGTCGAAATTTCGGGAAACAAATCGAGTTTCGAGAAAAAAAGTCGAAATTTCGGGGTTAAAAGCGAAATTTCTAAAAACAACATTTATTTTTTAAATCGATTTTCTTTCTACGCGTTTGTACCATTTCGAAAAAGTTCAAATTTTCAGAAAAAATTCGAAATTTCCAAAAAAAAAGTCGAAATTTTGAGAAAAAAAGTGGAAATTTGAGAAAAAAGTCAAAACTTGAAGTAAAAGTTTGAGAAAAAAGTCAAAACTTGAAATAAAAGTTTGAGAAAAAAATCGAAATTTCTAAATATAACATTTTTTTAAATCAATGTCCTTTCTGCGCCTTTGTAACATTTCATTAAATTCCAAGTTAAAAATTAAAATTTTTACTTTTTTCTATAAATGTTGACTTTTTTTCGAAATTTGGGAATTATTGTAAAGTCGATGTAAGACGCAAATATTAGGTTTTAAAAATAGCGCGGTTGTCATCTTATCAATCCAACCAATGGAAATTCACAAATCACGTGACCAAAATAACCAATACCTTTTTGGAATGCGTCGCGGTATTTAACGCCTCGTACAAGAAGTCTATAATATATAGACTTCTTGGCCTCGTAATAATTTAAGGTCGCCATTTTGAAATTTAAATTTTGTAAAATTTAAATAAATTGCGTATTTTTTTTGTTACGAAATGCTAATTTTAAATTTGCAATTTTAACTTTTTCCGTACGTTCGATACAAGAAAGTGGCGACAATTATCAAAAGAGAAGTTTTTAAAAATCAAAATCGTCCATCCCAGGTTTTTATTTACAAGTTCGCCGATTTACATTTTATTTTTTTGTTACATACCTTTCGCTATGGTTCTATATTATGCAACCAAATATACAAAACTTTGAATTTATAGTTGTCGACTCTGGCTTTGACGATGGTCGTATTTAACTGGGTACATACACATTAACTCAATCGTTATCACAAAATAATTTAAGGTCACCATTTCCAATTTTAAAGTTTAAATTTTAAAAACTTTAACTAAGTGCGCTTTTTTTTGTTATGAAATATCAATTTTAAATTTGCAATTTTAACTTTCTCCGTACGTTCGATACTAAAAAGTGACGACAATTATCAAAAGAGAAGTTTTTGAAAATCAAAATCGTCCATCCCAGGTTTTTATTTACAAGTTCGACGATTTACATTTTATTTTTTGATTACATACCTTTCGCTATGGTTCTATATTATGCAACCAAATATACAAAACTTTGAATTTATAGTTGCCGACTCTGGCTTTGACGATGATCGTATTTAACTGGGTACATAGAAATTAACTCAGCCGTTTATCACAAAATAATTTAAGGTCACCATTTTAAAGTTTAAATTTTGTAAAATTTAAATAATTTGCGCGTTTTTTTTTCTCTAAAGCATTGAACTAAACACTGTGGCTTGTGTGTATCGATTTGAATCTCAATGCAGATGACGTCGATGCATCTTTTGCTAATCTTTTTAGATTAGTGCGCTTGAAAATGCCAGTTCTGCTGGCGAAATACGTATCGCGTGGTAAAAGGTGAAACCTTCTTTGGACTTTTTTTTTGTTGCGAAATGCCAATTTTAAATTAGCAATTTTAACTTTTTCCGTACTTTCGATACTAAAAAGCGACGACAATTATCAAAAGAGAAGTTTTTAAAAATCAAAATCGTCCCATCCGAGGTTTATATTTTAAAAACTCGACGATTCTCATTTTATTTTTTTGTTACATACCTTTCGCTATGGTTCTATATTATGCAACCAAATATACAAAACTTTGAATTTATAGTTGTCGACTCTGGCTTTGACGATGATCGTATTTAACTGGATACGTAGACATTAACTCGGCCGTTTATCACAAAATAATTTAAGGTCACCATTTCCAATTTTAAAGTTTAAATTTTGAAAACTTTAACTAAGTGCGCCTTTTTTTATTATGAAATATCAATTTTAAAATTGCCATTTTAACTCTTTCCGTACGTTCGATACTAAAAAGTAACGACAATTATCAAAAGAGAAGTTTTTAAAAATCAAAATCGTCCCATTCGATGTTTTTATTTACAAATTCGACGATTTTCATTTTATTTTTTTGTTACATATTTTTCGCTATGGTTCTATATTATGCAACTAAATATACAAAACCTTGAATTTACAGTTGTCGACTCTGGCTTTGACGATGATCGTATTTAACTGGGTATATAGACATTAACTCAGCCGTTTATCACAAAATAATTTAAGGTCACCATTTTAAAGCTTAGGTTTTGTAAAATTTAAATAAATTGCGCATTTTTTTTGTTAGGAAATGCTAATTTTAAATTTGCAATTTTAACTTTTTCTGGACGTTCGATACTAAAAAGTGACGACAATTATCAAAAGAGAAGTTTTTAAAAATCAAAATCGTTCCATCCGAGGTTTTTATTTACAAATTCGACGATTTTCATTTTATTTTTTTGTTACATATCTTTCGCTATGGTTCTATATTATGCAACCAAATATACAAAACCTTGAATTTACAGTTGTCGACTCTGGCTTTGACGATGATCGTATTTAACTGGGTACATAGACATTAACTTAGCCGTTTATCACAAAATAATTTAAAGTCACCATTTTAAAGTTTAAATTTTGTAAAATTTAAATAATGTGCGCGTTTTTTTTGTTACGAAATGCCAATTTTAAATTAGCAATTTTAACTATTTCCGTACGTTCGATACTAAAAATAGCGACAATTATCAAAAGAGAAATTTTTAAAAATCAAAATCGTACCATCAGAGGTTTTTATTTATAAATTTAACGATTTTCATTTTATTATTTGTTACATACCTTTCTCTATGGTTACATTTTATGCAACCAAATATACAAAACTTTGAATTTATAGTTGTCAACTCTGGCTTAGACGATGACGTTAACCAAGTCGTTTACCACAAAATCTCGCCTAATCATAGAGAAAGGTTCGCCTAATCAGAAAGAAAATAAAATAGAGATTTCTTTAATTTAGAAAACGCGGGACCACAAATTTTAGAAACGATGGCGTATGCATAAGCGCTACTGTCAAGGGCGTTGTCATTTACTGATGCGCAGTTGATTGTTTTATTTACATTTTACAAGAAAACAAGAAGTTGTTATAAAGAAAAGGAAACCATTACGCCATTTTCCTTCGTATTCTTCGGTTCTTTGTTAACTTAACAACTAAACTTTGTTAATTTGTGTTTAATTTTTGGTTTTTTTTAGTATTATTGTGTTTTTTTAGTATTATAGTGTTTTTTAGAACAATTGTGTTAAATATTTAATTTTGATTGTAATAAACATTTCATTAGATTCTTGGTAGGTAAAAATAAGTTTTTTTAGTTAAATTGTTCAATCCAAAATAAATATTCACAGGCAAACTCATTAAAATGTCTAGAAAAAATGCCTGTTGCGTTCCGGATTATTTGGATAAATTATCCAAGAGGCATCGATTTTCGAAAAATGATCCTTAAGCGCACCGTAAAATTATTTATTTACAACTGACAGAAAAATACGAAAAAATAATATAAATATAAAAAACTCGTGAAAAAAGCAGTTTTACTAAACTGTTGTTTTAAGTTGTTCGCTTGCTGTGCTCTTACTCAAATGCTACATTCATTTAGTAACACTTTTTACATTCGTTTAATATACTCTTAGTCATAAATTGAAACACAGAACTTGTCAGTTTCTCCTCTGAAGATGACAGCTTGGCTGTCGAAACGCGTTAGAGCAACCTTTGTTGTGTTTTTTAATTTTTCTTGGTTTCAGGGGACAAGTTCTGTGTTTCAATTTTTGAAGATAACCAAGGACCAGTCCGTTGCATCATACTCTTAGTCATTTCAAACTTAACCGCAAAAAATACTTTTTGCTAATAATGTTAACTGTTGTGATAATCTGTTTCAATATTATTTCTGTATGTACCACTCATAATTATATGTAACAAAATTATTACGTTGATATGTAAATCCATTAGTTAGTTATTTATCTTTTTGAAAATAAATTATATCTTTTACAATATGTTTATTTGCATTAATTTCCAATCCATAAATTTTGTTAAAATTTAAAAATTAAATAAATTAATATATAAATCGTTCGAATTTGCCGCTCCCGTCATTTTAGTTCGGATGTCGTCCGCATGGGGCGCTGGTTGGCAAAATTTGATTCATGCGCGTAGCATTGCTGTTTCCCCTCTATTATACTTTATGCACCTAATTACAAACAGCTGTCAACTTAAATTGACAAAAGTCAAATAAAGAACGCCAAAAAAAAAGAGGTTATGGTTGCAAACTTTTTCGAAACTGTTTTCACATTTTAATCCTATGTGATTTAGGATTTACTTCTAATAATACATAGACCTATAAGGTATTACCAAAAGACTGTTCTTTTATAACTTTCGTTCCAAATGGAATCTATATACGGCGATCTTTCCGCCGAAACCGATTTAGGCCTTGTAGTACAAAAGGTAAATACAAATATAAAAGCACCCCTAATTGACTCTTTACCTCTTAATATTACCCTCTGGAGAACTTGCTGCGATTTGATTGTGGTTGAATTGAAATACCAAGTCTCCTGAAACCAAGAAAGATTAAAAAAAACACAACAAAGGTTGCTCTGACGCGTTTCGACAGCCAAGCTATCATCTTCAGAGAGATACTAAAGATAAGCGTGGCTGTCGAAACGCGTTAGAGCAACCTTTGTTGTTTCTTTTAATCTTTCTTGGTTTCAGGGGACAAGATTTGTATTTCAACTATTTTAGTACATAAATATTAATCATTTGCAAGTATAAAGACAATTGTGCAGCCAGCTATTCTATTTTCGTGATCTGGTAGCTGGTCGACCATTTGGGAAACCCTGCTTTAGTGATTTAGGCTGCATTTATCTCGAAGCAAATTTTCATAAACAGATAATTAAGAAGATTAAATCATCAAAGATAGTATATCTTGTCCCATAAAACCAAGAAAATTCAAAAACACAACAAAGGTTGCTATAACACGTTTCGATAGCCAAGCTATCATCTTCAAAGAGATACTATTGTTGAATTATAATTTCAGTTGGAAAAGCGAAACACAAGCTTGGAAGCTCACGTTGAAAGTTTGGAAGAAGATATCAAAAAGCTATGCGACAAGTTGCGCGAAATGAAGGCGGTGGAGGATAATTTAAAGAAGAACCTGACGGAATTGTTTCAGACCGCGAAAGCAGAGATCGAACGCAAAGATAGACGAATCACTGAATTGGAGGCCGAACTGGACGATCAGATTTTTAGAAGAAATAACAGACATCAGAATAATAGTAATCCTGACTTTGGCGACAGATCGGCTAGAAATAACGCGTATATGAGAGATGACGTAGAACGTTTCGGAAGATCTGAGAGAAATAGGTGTGTAGTGCAATGAGACCATTTCTCTCAACCGTTGATTGAATAAATTATTCAATTAACGCCTCAACTGTTAGGTGATTTTAAAAGTTTCGCTTTTTTTTCAAGTCGGAGTTAATTTTAATTTAAGTTTAATTAATTTAAATTGGTTTATACTTTATATTTGTTCATTTCTTGACACTCGAAATTTCGACTTCATCAATTTGCACTGTTTTTAAAATTTTGACAGCAAACTGAAGCCGTTTTTTTTCAAATATGAAGTTCCGATTTCTTAAAATTTACACCATAAACTCGAAATCATCGAATTTGTTTTTAATTTCGATCTCGGTGTCGAAATTTAAACTCGAAGGTTCAAAAATGTATTCTTGGATTGATGCTGATTTTATATAATATAATGAGTGGAATTTTATTGTCGAATTTTCCTTTTTGTTGTCAACAATTTTGTTCCCAAAATGTCAATTCTGAACTCACGTTTTGTTTTATCGTTCTTAAGCTTTGATTTTAAATACTTCATTGGTTTTTAAAGAGTTTTAATTTTATTCCAAATTTTACCGATTAATATTGAAATTTCTAATTTTCTCTGAATATTTAAGTTTATGTCACGTTTTAAGTTTACGTTTTCAATTTTTATATTTTTTAGTTACTGCTTTTCGTGTTGAAATTCAAAATCCAATTTCTATAAATTTGGGTTTCTTTTTATTTTTACACTTTTATCAAAATTTTGACTTTAATTTCCAAATTTGGCTAAAATATAATTTATAAGTCAAATTGTCAACATTTTAATCATTTTATTTATTTTAATAGTTACAGGGGTACTTCTAAGTATTCAAGATATTACCCACCAACGTAGAAGGGTTTCAGGAACAAAAATGTAGCAATGGAGGGTGAAGGAGAAAGTGAAATAAAAAATATCTTACACAAATTTTGTTTTAATCGAGTGTTTGATTTTAACCACAAAACCCACAATGTTGGAGGCAAGTTGAAGCTTTTTATTAAAAAAAAAAAGTAAAACCTCAAATCTAAATTAAGTAAACAAAAAATTAAACATTTTAGATCAATGTCCCTTTTAAACTTGAAATTTGTAGTGTTTTTTTAAATAAGCTTCAGGTTATTTCCGCAAATATTGTCGTTTATTTTGAAATTTCAATTTTTCTATAGTAAACTGAAGTTTATAAATAATTGAAATTGCATTTTTTTGTGGATTCTTTATTTTTACGCTTAAAATGTACTGTTGCGGGCTTTATCGCTTCGAATTGATTATTAACACGTTAATTGTAAAACGCTTTATTTCCAAACTAAACTCGGATCACTATAACCGATAATTAACTCACTTATTGGCTGCTAACTCGCTAATTAACTAGACTGACTCTAGCTGACTGACTCGAGGGAAAGGCGTCCGCCTTATTTATTTACTCGTTCCAACAGACTTAAGTCTATAGTGGAAAAATACCTACATACTTAAAAATATAGCATGATAAAAATAAGAACCTAATAATTTAAATGGTATTGCATAAAAAAAGAAAATGTATAACAAATAAAGAATCCTAATAAATAAAAATAACAGAAATAAAAATAAAATAAAAGGAATCCAATAATTTGGTGTACAGAATTGATATTAATTTATTGAATAACAATACTACGTAACTCTAAGTAACTGTCTTTTTATACGCGGAGAACTTAAATTGTCAAGAAATATATCTATGTTTTGCGGAAGGCTATTAGACAAGCGAATGCATCGAAACAATGGGCTGTTATAATGGTGCAAAGTGGATGGGATAATATGAGAAAATGCCATGGGATAGCGTGTGTTAGGTCGCGGAACATGAAAGTCAATTTGTCGCAACAAATCCTCGGACCTTATTTTACCAGTAACAATTCTTTGAAAAAGTATTAAGCAGTGCATATTTCTGCGGCTGGTTAAAGGTACTTCATTGACCATATTTAGCAGCCACCAATAATCACAGTTCCGCTCTGGATAATTTCCATACATTTTAAGAAATACATATTTTGCAAATTTCCTATTAATTCCTTCCAGCAGATTGTTGTAATTTTCATAGTAAGGACTCCAGACCTGACAACAGTACTCCAGTTTAGACCTTACTAGCGAATAATATAATGTTTTTATACAGTGAATGCTTGTGAAGCCTCTCGTGTTTCTAAATACAAAACCTAATACTTTTGTGGCTTGCCTCCAAACTTGTAAAATATGAGGTATAAATGTGAGCTGCGCATCCATAATAACTCCCAAATCAGTCATTTGGGTGCATCTGTCAATAACTTGGTCCTCGATCAAAT
Source organism: Dastarcus helophoroides (assembly GCA_028583605.1). Classification (NCBI taxonomy): domain Eukaryota; kingdom Metazoa; phylum Arthropoda; class Insecta; order Coleoptera; family Bothrideridae; genus Dastarcus; species Dastarcus helophoroides. Next base: position 852,423 of record CM053336.1, on the reverse strand, counting down.
AATGACAATTTATAGGATTCTGAATCCTGGAGAAGGTTAATATTTTACATTTCTTTTTATTGAGTGCCAGTCCATTACAGTCACACCAACTTTGCAGAGAATCTAAATCATCTTGCAAAATAGAGCAATCATTTACGTTCGTTATTATTTTAGCAATTTTTAGGTCAACCGCGTATATAAAAGTTCTACATTTTAAACCTACAACTACATCATTAAAGAAGATATTAAACAATAATGGACCAAGGTTGGAACCTTGTCCTACTCCGCTAGTTGGAAAGTAAGGGTTAGATCTAAATCCACCGTATGACACAATTTGTTGTTTATTGGTTATAGTCGATTTTATTAAATTAACTAACGAGCTACTTAAACCAAATAGACGCAATTTCTTTAACAGTATACAATGATGAACTTTATCGAATGCTTTCGACAAATCTGTGTATATCGCATCAACTTGTAATCGCTTATCAAGAGCATTCGATACATATTGCGTAAATTCCATTAAGTTTGTAGTAGTCGATTTGCCGATTACGAATCCATGTTGTTCTGCTGTTAAATTAGAAAGACTTGGATGATTTAATGCATCATATATAACACACTCAAAAAGTTTAGCGACATTCGACATCAATGCCACTGGTCTATAATTTTTTATATCCGTTCTATCGCCAGATTTGTGTATGGGTATGATGTATAAAGTTTTCCATTGGGTGGGAACCAAACAAGAATTTAAAATTAGATTAAAAATATGTTTCAATGGTAAGATCAGGAAATTGATGCAATCGACAATCAAAAAAGCCGGTAAATTATCGGTCCCAGTAACATTATTAGGTTTAATACGTTTAACAGCTTTTAAGATATCTACTTCACATATTGTATTCAAGCTTAGATTAAGATTGTTAGCTATCTCGACATCAACATTAAGAGATGGACAGCAATTTTGCAGACAGTACTCACACCGGATTGTACCAAGATCGACACACCCACTATCACACGAATGATTGGGTCCTTGCGCAAAGGTTGAAGAAAAATAATCCGCAAAACCATTAACGATGTCTTGCTCAGCTGTCAGTATCCTATCATCATAAAACATGAGTCCAGGCATGGTAGCGCCTTTCCTTTTTTGGTTAATGAATGACCAGAATTTTTTGGGATGAGCCTGTAAAGTATTTTCAGAATTCTGGATAAACTGCTGAAATTCGATTCGACATTCACATTTAATTTCTCTTCTTAATTGCTTCAATAAATTAAGGTGGTATAGAGATTTCGATTTTCTGTAAATATTCCAGTGTTTATTCTTATTATGGATTTTCTGAATTATGCTTTTGGTGAACCAAAATGGATAATTTTTCTGACGACCTTTTTTCGAACATAACGGTACGTGCTGCACGAATATATCATGTAATTTGTTAAAAAACTGATCGCTTGCAATTTGAGGATCAGATATATCTAAAATTGATGTCCAGTTTATATTCGCTATAGATAGGTAGAGATCAACTAAATTCGCTTTATAAAAATTAAACCTTGGTAATGTCTCATTATTTATAAACCGCCTTATATAGTTTTCGCTTCCGGATTCTAGAAAAATCCAGCGGATAAGGTTTAACGTTTGTCGAAATTTCTGGAACGCTTATCTGCCGCTTGCGTCATTATCGCGGCCCCTTTCCCTTATCAGATCTTTCTAGAAAATGTTCTTACTAAATTGTATAATTTACATTTTCGTTACAATACATTGAAATTAAAAATTTCGAATTTTTGTTAAAAATATTAGCGGAAATTAGATTTTAAATGCAAAGGTGCTAATTTGGATTTGAATATTTTGTTATTTTTTATTTTTATTATTCAAAATCTTAAAAGAATATCCAAATTTCAAGAAAAAAATAACATTCTTAAAAAAAAACACATTTTGAGAAAAAACTAACTAAATTTATGATCAACAATTTTTCAAAACAGATCTTACAATTTCAGGTCCTGGAAATTTTGAACTTTCGAGCTAAAGGTAATAACTTCCAAACTTAAACTTGTAGTCCGAGTCTTGACTCAAAATTTCGAGAAAAATGACTAGAATTAAAGTCGATATGTCGATAAAAAGGGTCATACTTGGTAGAGAAAGACTAAATTTGATTTAAAGTCGAAATGTTGGAGAAAAAAAAAAATAAAAAGTACATAAAGATCTAAATTTGAAACTTCAAAGGAAAAAAGTTAAAATATCGAAAGAATGTATAATTACTAACCAAAAATTTCACTTTTTTTAAAAATTTTAAAGTTTTCAGCAACATTTCCAGAAAAAAATCGAATATTTGGGTTCAAGGTCAATATTCCTAAATTAAGGAGTAATTTTGAAAATTCTGCTAAATTTTGTAGTTTTTTTTCGAAAATTTGACTGTTTCATCAAAATCTCAATTTAAAACATTTCATTTTATATTTTTTAGTCTTTTTCATTTTCTTTTAGTTTTTTAATTTGATCTTTTTATCCAAAGTTGAAGAAGTCAAAACAGCACAAATCAATTTTGTTACTAGGAGTTGGAATTAGTTTTACAGGTTTTCTTTCGTTGACTCTTTCTTATCCTCTTCCTAAATTCGGTTTAAAATGGCTTATAATTAGAATAAGCAGTTTATTTATTTTTATTCCTCTCTTTGTTCTTCTATTCCTTTTTATTCTTCCTAATGTTAAAAATTAGAAATTGAAATACAAATCTTGTCTCCTGAAACCAAAAAAGATTAAAAAACACAACAAAGATTGCTCTAACGTGTTTCATAGGAGTTGGAATTAGTTTTAAAGGTTTTTTTTTCTCGAAATTTGAGGCTTTATTGAGCAAAAATGATTACAAATCGATTATTCAAAGTATTGTCCATCGCTAGCCACTACTTTTCCCCATCTTTCTGTCAATTTTCGGATACCAGCTCGGAAGAACAGTTCGTCTTTTGATGCGATCCATTTTTTCGTTTCCTCGTAAGAGGTTAAGTGCTGGTCAGCCAATCTATTCATCGATCGGAACAAGTAGTAATCGGACGGGGCAATATCTGGGGAATACGGCGGGTGCGGTAGAACATCCCATTTCAACGTTTCCAAGTACTTTTTGACGGGTTTTGCGACATGAGGACGAGCGTCGTCATGTTGCAAAATGACTTCGTCGTGCCGCTGCTCGAATTGCGGCCGTTTTTCCTTCAATGCCCGGCTCAAACGCATCAATTGTCCCCGGTGATGGTTTCGTTCGATTTGAGCAGCTCATAAGAAATGACGCCCAGCTGATCCCACCAAATACAGAGCATGAGTTTGGATCCATGGCGTTGATGATGTGTGGCCGGGGTATCCGTACGATTTTTTACGTTTGGGGTTATCGTAATGGATCCATCGCCAGTGACGATGCGATGCAGTTGACGCGCGAGCAAGTGTTCGCACGTCGTAAGCCGCCGCCTCTCCACGTCTCTCGGCTTCAACTCGCATGGCACCCAATTTCCTTGCTTCTGAATCATACCCATGGCTTTGAGACGTTTGCCGACTGTTGACAAGTCAACTCCCAATGATACGGACAATTCTTGGAGCGTTTGACACGGATCTTCGTCGAGTAACGCATCCAATTCTTCGTCTTCAAAATTTTTCGGCTGACCGGGACGTTCCTCGTCATCGGTGTCAAAATCACCACTTTTGAAGCGTCGAAACCAGTACTCACATGTCGAAATCGATGGAGTATAACCCCCGTAAGCTTCCTCGAGCAGCAAACGACTCGCAGCAGCAGTTTTCTTCAAATGGAAGCAGAATAATAAAGCTTTCCGCAAATTGCGTTTATTCGGCAAAGTCGACATATTGAATGGTCGTGGAATGTATGTGCGCAAGATGACACATACTGATTATCCAAGCTATAAGGCTAAAGACACACGAAGCGGTTTTCGCCCAGTCGGCTGCCGACTCGGCATTTGATTCCATGGGATTTTATGGTAGTGAACACACGCAGCGTCACGCCGAGGCTGTGTCGAGCGTACCCTCGTCCGGACGAGGCGCAGCTAGCGTTTTTATGACTTCAAGCGTACCATCGTCTATACCTGCTTTATGGTGGTGTTCACACGACAAGCGGTTTTTAAGCTGTGAATATCAAGCATAGTTGTCAAATATTGCTTATGTGCAATTTTTGTGATTTTTTCACACGAGAAATAAATATTCCTTGTGCTTCTTAGTAACTGCATAAATTTAGATAACGAATAGTCACTTTGCAGGGAAGAGGCTCAATTAAAAAAAAAAGCAATAGAATAACTAAATGTGTGGGGTTATTACAAGTTGGAAAACGTCTCATGACTGTATCTTGCTTAGATATGTCCCCTTTTATCAAACACATTAATTCATTAAATGAATTTTAAGACCTACGTAAATAATTAAAAAATTTTGCGACATCGCTTTGAATTGTCCTCATAAATAGAACATAAAATTGACTGTTTTTTGCGTTTCTGAACAACTGGATATTTCCGCATACGAAGTTTCTTTTTTTTATTATTTAAATGACAATATCGTAAATTGGTTTAAAATTACTAATTCATCGTCAGAATCCATTGCTTCAGGAAAAACTGGCAACATCTTCACTTACACCGCGCGCGTTGGCAGCTTTCAAGACGAGTCGTGTGTTTGCTCCAAATTGGTGCCGACTCGGCGAAAACCGCTTTGTGTGTCTCTACCCTAATATAGTGCTTTGGCGCGAATATAGTTTTGGAGTGCCCACATGCAACATACGTTTACAACGCCATCTCTAAAGCTAATTATCACTAAACTAATAATCAAAGTCGAAACTTCACTAGAAAACCAAAATGAAAGAGAAGTTTCTCAAATTTTTTATTTTAATCGCCAAATTTCGTATTTTAACTCTTGGGTATATAATTTAAGATTTTTATGGAAATTCCGAGTTAAATTTAACAATTCTGCGACCCACTATGGAAATATTTAACACAGAAATGTTAAATAAAATTAATAATGGTAATGTTTCCCATCCCATCAATAAGAGTCTGCAATGAAGAATAATTTAAATTCAAAATTTCTAAACCCGAAATTCCGATTTGTTTTTTATAAAGTTCAGATTTTTCTTGAAATCAGGTCAAATTGAACTCAAAATTCAGGGTTTCAGCTTGAAACTGTTTAACTTGAAAAAATAAAAAATATTTTCCTTCAATTTTACATGTTGTAATATTAAAGAAAAGACAGAACATTTTCTAAATTATGTTCGAAAATCAATTTTTAATTTGAAAAACTTTTGAAAAATCAAAAAAATGAGTCACCCGGAATTGAACCGACAACCGGACAAAACCGCTATTTTTGTCTAAACAAAAACCGCTACTTTTGTCTAAACAAAAACCGGAACTGAACCGATATAATTTTTTGCTGAAACGAAAACCAGAACGAAAAAATTAACGGTTCGAAGCCCTGCTTTATGGCCTAAGTTTCTTTTTATTAACAGTAACCTTCATCGAGTTAGCTTAAGAGAGTTCAGGTTTAAATTTTGATAGAACATTCGAAAATTCGATTAGGTTAGCTGCGATTTTGAATTGTTACCCCTTAATCCGCAACTAACATAATTCTGTAACTTCATAAAATAATTTTATTAAAAAATACACTTTTATTCTTAACAAAAATGCCTTATACACTAAAATGCCTACATAAGTAACTGGAGTATATACAAGGATGCCCAATACTGCTACTTTTTGGATTTGCACAAAAATGGAAATTGCTTTAGTAATAAAACAGTAAAATCTCAATTTATAAACGAAATCACACATCTTTTCCGCTTTCTAGTCGTAGGTCGAGGCGAAATATTACTGACAGATGTATTTTGCGCACTTAGAGTCAGTTGAACACTATCCGACTTATTCAGATTGCTCGCCCTCGACAAATTCGGGTCGGTCGCCCCCGATAAATTCGGATCAGTCGCTTTCGACGAATTCGGGTCGATCACCTTCGACAAATTCGAATCGGTAACCGCCGACAAATTCGGATCGGTCTCCGCCGATAAATTCAGATCCCCTGACAAATTTAGATTGTGTGCCACTGACAAATTTTGATCGGTGGCCGTTGACAAATTCAAGTTGATTGGCGCCGACAAATTCGGATTGATTGGGGCCGACGAGTTCGGGTTGATCGCCGACGACAAATTCGCGTTGATTGGGGCCGACGACAAATTCGCGTTAATTGGGGACGACGACAAATTCGCGCTGATTGGGGCCGACAAATTCGGATTGATCGCCGACGACAAATTCGGGTTGATTGGGGCCGACAAATTCGGGTTGATTAGGGCCGACGAATTCGGGTTGATCACAGACGACGAATTCGGGTTGATTGGCGCCGACGAATTCGGGTTAATCGCCGACGACGAATTCGGGTTGATTGGCGCCGACGAATTCGGGTTGATCACAGACGACAAATTCGCGTTGATTGGGGCCGACGAATTCGGGTTGATTGGGGCCGACAAATTCGACTCGACCGCCGCCGACAGATTCGGGTAATCGCTACTAACAAACTCCTTAACGCTCTCATTCAAATCGAAACTAAAATCAGACAAATTAGTGGACGTTTCCATAACTTTTTGAACCGGATCCGACGCTTCGAACTTCATTCGTTTGATCTGCGGGGAATCCAGCTTGGGAACATCTTTTACCGATTGGGTTTCCAAAGTGTTACTTGAGCTATTTAATGCAGTTACAGTTTTCAGTTCGTGGGAGTCAGCTTCCATAGATTTGAATATTCGGAAGTCGATGACCGAGTTCGGTTTGGATTCGTTTTCTCGATGAACGTTTTTGTTTAAAGGCGAGCACGAATTCAAATCGCAACTTTTGACGCTTAATTCCGGTATGTGGCCCTCGTGTAAGTCTAACCCCAGTAGGGCGAGTTTATCTTGGGTGGTTTTGGTCATATCGACCCCCAGAAGCGAATCGTTGGGTAAACCGCTCTCGTTGAATATATAAGGGGCGACGCTTGCCACCTCATTGGTTGGACTACCGAATATAGTCACGAGTTTGTTGGTTATCGTGGTCTCGTTTTTGGTAACTACGTCCGCTTTGGAATCAAATTTGTTTATTTCGGAACGTTTCACTTTGGTTTCTAACGTGATAAAAGGAACCTTCTTCTTTTTAACCTCCGGCTGTTTGCTCGCTTTTTGTTTACTAATTTCAGCTGAATTTTTAGAAGGTTTCCTCCCTCTAACACCTACTTTGGTTTTGGTCTGGGGTACTTCAGTGTCACCTTCGACAGCTTGCTTGCTCTTTGCTTTTTCGGAAGCGTCTCCCTCCGGAGATTCTCTCATTACAAATTCCGCTCTTGTTCCTTCAGAAGCTTGCTTGTTTGTTACAGAAACTTCGCCCAAATTGGTACGTTCCTCTTTGGAGCACCTCATCGCTTCAGCAGATTTGGGCGTTCTGTTTGCGCGTTTAGTTTCAGCAACGTTTTCTGCAAAACCCTTTGGCTCAAGTTCAACGCTAACGGTAGCTGTAACTAAACGTTTACCTCGCCCAGCTGTTAACCTAGGTGTATTTATCGAAACTTTTTTCGGTTTTAGTTTTGCAGAAGCCCCTGAATCCTTTGACGCTATGGCATCCTGCTTTGCAGATTCTGACCTGTCAGCAATCGCAGCTGGTTTAATTCTACTCTTGTTGCTTTTTCCAGAATTTTTATCATCATCTTCAAGTAATTTTGATGCGGATTTCGATGCCTCCGCGCCATCAGTATCGTTGATAGACTTGAGATTATCCCTGGTCGATTTCAAACTCCTTTTGGGAGATTTAATTCCTGATTCGGTTGTATCTTTGGGTGGTTCAAGTTTGTTTTCCGGCTTGCTACTACTTCTAGTCCTTTTGTGAGCCCCTTCGAGTAGTTTTGAAGCAGACTTTAAGTCCTCCTCAGACTTATCGATATCAGTCGTTGCAAGTTTGGTTTCGAACTTCTTAGTCTTTTTGTAACTATCCTCGAGGAGTTTTAAGCCGGATACTTTAGAACACTTCGACATTTCCTCCTTTGAAGGCTTTGACCTATCGCCTTCAGTTAAAACAAAATTAGTCTCCGGTTGGCTAGTCTTCGTGGTTTGTTTGCGAAGGTCCTCAAGGAATTTTAAAGCGGACTCTTCAGATGATATTAATGTTTCTTCGGAAGATTCAGACAAATCAATTTCAATCAATACTGGTTTAGTAACCGGCTTGCTCTTACTATAACTACCCTCGAGAGGTTTTAAGGTAGATTCAGGATGATTTTTGAAGGATTTCGATGCCTCATACTTTGAAGGCTTCGAATTGTTGGTTTCAGTTGATGCAAGTTTAGTTTCCGGTTTGATCTTCTTGTGACAACCCTCGAGAGGTTTCACTGTAAATTCACCTAAATCTTTTTGCGGTTTTAATACTTCGTTTGAAAACGGGTTAGCCGTTTTGGTTTCCGATTTGCTGCTACCCTTGATTTTATAGCTACCCTCCAGTGGTTTTAATGATGATTCAGCTGAATTTTCAGAGGGTTTTGATAGCTGCGTTACAGTTTTATCCAAAACACTGGTTTCTATCTTGCCCTCAACAGATTTTGATGTTTCTTTTGAGTGCCCCGATTTATCGATTTCCAACTCGTTAATCTTGCAACTCCCCTTGAAAGATCTCAAACTTTTTTCGCGCCTTACAGCTTCTAAACTTTCATCTTCATCCAAAGCTGGTTTCGCTTTCAAACCATCATTCACTTTATCTAAATATTCGGCAAATTTCCCAGTTTCTTTACTCAAAAAATCGTTCGTTGTCAATCTCCTTTTAGCTTCCTCGCCTTCGTTTCCCCTTCCCAAATCATCTTTTGCATCATTTAATTCTTCCTTACGAGCACTCGCGTTGTCCGCTGCGTTGCCACCAGAACAACTCCTAGCAGAGTTTAAATTAGGCCCCCGATTTATTCTACCTCTTGTAAGTCTATTTCCCCAGTTGTCTCTTCTCGAATTAAAATTCTGGGCCTCTCTCAAATTAACGTTCTGCCCACTTCTCGAATTAACGTTCTGCCCTCCTCTCGAATTAACGTTCTGCCCACTTCTCGAATTAACGTTCTGCCCCCCTCTCGAATTAAAATTCTGCCCCCCTCTCGAATTAACCTTCTGCCCCCCTCTCGAATTAAAATTCTGGCTTAACACCCTCTGATTGGAAATGTACTTCGATACGTCAAAAGGTATTTCATCAAACGCATCCTCAGTCTTCAACTTACTTCTCTCCTCGTCATACCGCCGATTTGCCTCGTTCACATTCCAATCACCACAGTCTATCACTCCATCGTTGGCGCAAACGACTGAATCCGACGACGCGTAATTCTTGAGTTTTATCTCATTCAAAATCTCGCGCGCATCGTGTCTTTCGTCAATTGAGGGGTTTCTGCTTTTAGAACGTTTCCTCCCATCGCACCGATTACCGCTTTCGCGATTTTCGCTTCTGGAGCGCATCCTCTCGCGACACCGATTTCCGCTTCCTAAGCGCCCCCTCTCTCGAGACCGATTTCCGCTTCTTGAGCGCCTCCTCTCTCGAGACCGATTTCCGCTTTCTGAGCGCCTCCTCTCTCGAGACCGATTTCCGCTTCCTGAGCGCCTCCTCTCTCGAGACCCATTTCCGCTTCCTGAGCGCCTCCTCTCTCGAGACCGATTTCCGCTTGCTGAGCGCCTCCTCCCGCGAGACCGGTTTCTGCTTTTGGAGCGCCTCCCGTCGCGAGACGGATTTCTCCTCTCTCGCGATCGGTTTCTCGTTTCAGAGTGTCTTCGCTCGTCGGAGTTTCTCGTTTCGGAGTGTCTTCGCTCATCGGATCGATGCCTGTTGGGTGCAGGCGATCGATTGTACTTATCCAGTTTTCGTGGGGGCGTCGGATCACTCCTGCAATAATCATACTAAGGTTACGTTATATGCATATTATTCACATACCAACCATCAATCAAGATTTCAAAATTTTTTAGTTGAAATTCTGAGAAAGTAAATTTTAGGAAAGAAGAACTAAATTTAAATTCGGATTGGAACTTTTCAAATACAGGTCAAAGATTTAAACTAAATTAACCCACAATTTTAAAATATTTAGGGCTCTACCTAACAATTTTGAGAAAAGTCAAAATTTAAAGGAAAAACGCGAAATTTCAAAAAGGTCGAAATTTCAAAAAAAGGTCGAATTTCAAAAAAAGGTCGTAATTTCAAAAAAAGGTCGAATTTCAAAAAAAGGTCGTAATTTCAAAAAAAGGTCGAATTTCAAAATAAGATCGAAATTTTAAAAAGAGGTCGAATTTCAAAAAAAGTTCGTAATTTCAAAAGAAAATCAAAATTTCAAGAAACAGGTCAAAAATTTAAGAACAGAAATTATAGGAATTGTCCAATTTTGGGAAAGTAGATCTCATGTTTGAACTGAAAGTTTTCAGTTAAATAAAAACTCGAAATTTATACTCAATTTAGGGTTCGGCTAGTTTGGTAACCCAACTGCCCCACTCTATACCTATTTCTTTGAAATCTCCGGTCCTGAAAATTTGTATCTCTCATATTCCTATATCCATCGTAGTCCGAGACATGTCTATCGTTAAATCTGTTGTTTCTTCTAAAAACGTAATCATCTAGTTCAGCTTCTACATCAGCAATTCTCTTATTTTTACAAACATCCCTTTGTGTCACGAGAAACAACTCTGATATACTGTTAGAAATGTCCTGTTGCATTAATTTCATATCGGTTAACTTGTTACTCAGTTCGTTGACATCTTTATCCGTACTATCAATATGAGCTTCCAACAAATCAGCTAGCGTTTTCATCTGAAATTATAGTCCTTCAAACTACATTTTCAACAACAAAAATTTGATCTAAAGATCACCTTAATTTTTAACAACAGAATATGAAAGAAAGAACACAAAAAAAGTACCTGTTTCAGTAAAAGGACAAAGTGGCTTTCATTCGCAAGATCGCCGTAAAATGATTCGTTTTCCATATTTGGGCCAAATTTTGGCAAAACTTAATTTGGTAAAAGTTTACATCGCCATAGACTCAATGATAAATTATGAAAATACGCAAAAATTACGAAATCATAACCATAAACAGACAAGATCATAACCTCTCTTCTTGTAATGTCAAAAAGAGAGACTTTACAGTTTCTCTATGGTCAAAAACAAAACATTTTCGATGACAACTGACAGCATTTGAGCGGGAGAAATCTTCTTATTTTATGGTTCGTTAACTCTGCCAATTTATCTTCGACCAGTTCGGGATAAATCTGCATCAGAGTAGCGTTGATTGAATATACAGGATCTTCATTAATGTCCGAGTCCCACGTGACCGCATCGCTTCTCTCTCCTAGCGATTTTAATTTCTGTAGGTTTGGTGCGGGAATATGACAGGATAATCTAGTGACTAAAAATTCTGACAGTTCATGGGCGTTTTGTGCTTATAATTTATGCTAAATATTTACATTATATAATTATAATTTGTGTAAAATAAGGTTGTGCTTAATATTTTACGTGTTTTAGGCTTGGTTTTCTAAACATGCCTTTTACGCCAGAACAAGACGCCTTTATTTTGATGGCGCATTTCCGTAGTGGTACAGGGAATTCAAATGCCCCCAAGAATGAAACGCCACTGACAGGCAGGAAATACCGAATAGCTGATAATTAGGGATTTTATTATTTATTTTGTGCATAAGTGTATGTTTGGTTGCCTACAAGACCGAGTCACGTGGGACTCTGACATTAATGAAGAGCCTGTAGTATGTATTCAATCAACGAGAGTAGGCACCAAACATATAATTTTGCAGTGACAGCGTTGTGACATTCCTTAATAGTGTTCTATGTTCTTAAAATCCTAACCTAAATATTTTGATTTGTTGTCGGCTGTTTTAAGAATGATTCTTTTACATTTTATGTATTAAAAATTATTAAATTGTTAATAATGGTAACGGAAATAATATGGAAAACATTTAGCTACGAATATTTTTGCCAAACAACTCCTGAAATATCGGCAGCACATTAATCACCAAAATAATTACCCGTGAAGTCAGCTTTAGTTCTGATGATATTTCTAGTAATTTATCCAAAGGTTGACACCGAACATCTAATTGTACAGTGGCAGCTCTGTGATATTTCCTAATAGTGTTCTATGTTCTTAAAATCATAATCTAAATATTTTGAATTGTTGTCGGTTGTTTTAAGAATGATTCGTTTACATTTTATGTATTAAAAATCATTAAATTTTTAATAATGGTAATGGAAATAATATGGAAAACATTTAGCTGCGAATATTTTTGCCAAACAACTCCTGAAATATAGGCAACACATTAATCACCAAAATAATTACCCGTGAAGTCAGCTTTAGTTCTGGTGATATTTCTATCCAAAGGTTGGCTTAATAATTCGCCACCTACTCTTATATATATTTATCTGAAATTGATTCTACCAAAGACAAAGTTCTATACAACATTTTTCCCGTCTGTTTTTTTTTAAATAGCAGTTCTCATACAGAATGGTTCTTAAAAACCAAGTTGGGCTTCTACGAAATGGATGGCGCCCGAGTCGCGAATCCATCACAATCGCCTTATCAAGGTGAGTGATGGAAGGGATTCGACAATGGGTGCGCGAAGTAATGCGCCGAACGACCAACAACAAAGTTGAAAGCTTACCTGATGTTTTGAGTTTCGAGGACGCGGACGTAACGGAGGTATACGTGTGACCAATAATTTAACGTTTGCACGGTTTCTTCTGTTAAAAAAGTCGGTAAAAGTGCCTTATCGCTTCGACCGCAATATGTAAAGTTCAAAGTTTCGACCGATCGAGTGTGTGAAGTGCCTTCGAAACGAGTTTCTAACAGGAATTTGGTGAAATCATAAATGTTTGTGCTTGTTAGTGCAGTTTTTCTACCTGTTGGATTAATCTAAGGTAGGTTTCCGTTTTTCTTTAACACGTTCGATAGAGTGGTAGGAATGGTCCCCATCTCGCAATATGTGATTTTGTCGGAGAAAATTCGATTCGCGGAAGTTCGAAAGTGTTAAATGAGACAGGTAAAAGCTCGATTTACACGGGAGCAAACGTTCGGCATCCACGCGGTGTTTTAAAAGGCATGTTGAGGGTCAAGATCGAGGTTGTCATCTCGTCAAATTTGTACGGTGTGATGCCTGTATGTGGTATTTTTTATGTTTGGATGCGTGTTTTTCTGTATTTACATAGGAATGTCGCAAGAGGAGCATACTAATCGCCTTTTCTCGATAACAAACGGCAAATGAATTGAATACTAAAATGACATAACAATAGTACAATGGAAATTATATCTGTTGGGAGGGTTTATTAAAACAATTGAAGCTTGTCAATAGAGAAATGTTCTATGCTATTTTTTTTCTTTGAATGTTTTAGAAACAACGATTTAAAAATTTGTTAAAATTTACGTAAGATTGGTCAGTTATTTTAATTGAAAACATTGTGTAAGCTTCTGTTTGTCACAATTGTTTTGCTTGATAAGCAATTTTTAGCATAATTAATGATTCATTTTTGCGCACAATAGTCGCAAAGCGCTGTTCAGTTTTATCCAGACTTTTGTTAGCTCACCAATATCACGCAAGTTTTATTATATGCGAAATTGTTATTATTTGAAAATATAATTAGTAGTTTTTCATTATTTTGTGAAAGTTATTCGAATTTATTAAAAGCCGCACACACAGACGTCTGTGGCCGCACATTTTCTAGGTTAACACCGATTTGATTTGACTAATTTGTGATTCATCCTGATGAATTACGTTCGTTATTTGCAAGGTTAGTTTGCGTCAAAAAATTTATTAATGGAACTCATATTAACGATAGTGACAGTGAATGAAATGATTTATCCGCTGTGAATAGCAGCTGCAGTATTAAAACTAATTGAGGCGAGGGGGCACGTCGATGTCAACTAATGCTTCTATTATGATTTAAAATTGTCATTTCCGGCGAGTCAGCGCCCGTGTTATTTCTGAACTTGATGTTTACCTACCTGCATAAATTTGTAGGCGCCAATGGCAGATAAAAATCAGTTCGGCTTCTTCCTTGACGTTGAGATTTAGCGAAATTAATTTTTCAAAGCAAAAATGATCAGGCCTCAGTGTTTCGCGTTTGACAGTTTAAAAATATTAAGGTTACCTTTAAATATTCTTGGGTCAAATTGTTCAGATAAAGAGTGGCACTATATGTAGGAATTTAATTGGATGATTTTACGAGGTTATTGGAATGCAACATTTCTCAATTATAATTCTTAAATGTGATAGTGGCGACAAATGTTCCGAAATTGCATAAATCAGACGTCAACGAAACCGAATCTGTCTTAATACAGATCTGGAATCACAGAATTGTAGAATCACAGATTTGTAGAATTATAGGTTTGTAGAATCATAGATTTGTCGAATCATAGATTTGTAGAATCATAGATTTGTAGAATCATAAATTTGTAGAATCATAGATTTGTAGAATCATAGATTTGTAGAAACACAGATATGTCCGTCACAGAATTTTAATAAAGCGTCGTTCACGTACCATTTGCTCTATTCTAAATTATTTTAAACCTTTTTCACTTTGATATCCTTATTGAAACATCTTGAATTACACAATAAATGTTTTTCATTTTATTTATTTAAATAATAATTTAAAAACTGTAACAAACTGGGTTCTGTAAACCAAAATAATAAATGTGCTCCATTTATGTTCAGCGCTGTGTTGTTGCACATGATGCAAAAATGCAACGATGGGGATCAATATACGAAGGCATAGAAAGGACATGGATCAGAAAAAATCGTTTTTGGAAATTTCGACTACTTTCTTTAAATTTCGACTTTTTTCTCGAAATTTCTACTTTTTTCTCGAAATTTCAACTTTTTTCTCGAAATTTTAACTTTTTTCTCGAAATTTCGATTCTTTTCTCGAAATGTCGCTTTTTTTTGTCGAAATTTCGCCCATTTTTGTCGAAATTTCGCCCTTTTTTGTCGAAATTTGGCCCTTTTTGTCGAAATTTCGCCCTTTTTTGTCGAAATTTCGCCCTTTTTTGTCGAAATTTCGCCCTTTTTTGTCGAAATTTCGCCCTTTTTTGTCAAAATTTCGCCTTTATCTCGAAATTTCGCCTTTTTTTCGAAATTTCGCCTTTTTTGCTCGAAATTTGGACATTTTTCTCGAAATTTCGACTTCCTTTCTCGAAATTCCAACTTTGAACTCGAAATTTCGACTTTAATCTTGGGATTTTGACTTTTAATTCGAAATTTCGACTTTTTCCTCGGAATTTCGACTTTAATCTCGGAATTTCGACTTTGGTCTCCAAATTTCGGCTTCAATCCCGGAATTTTGACTTTTAATTCGAAATTTCGACTTTTTTCTCG
This sequence comes from Dastarcus helophoroides, assembly GCA_028583605.1. Taxonomy (NCBI): domain Eukaryota; kingdom Metazoa; phylum Arthropoda; class Insecta; order Coleoptera; family Bothrideridae; genus Dastarcus; species Dastarcus helophoroides. The sequence continues at coordinate 837,112 of CM053336.1, read as the reverse complement.
AAATTTCGACTTTTTTCGCGAAATTTCGACTTTTTTCTCCGAATTTCGACTTTGGTCTCGAAATTTCGACTTTAATCCCGGAATTTTGACTTTTAATTCGAAATTTCGACTTTAATCTCGGAATTTCGACTTTCGTCTCGATATTTCGACTCTAATCCCGGAATTTTGATTTTTAATTCGAAATTTCGACTTTTTTCTCGAAATTTCGACTTTAATCTCGGAATTTCGATTTTGGTCTCGAAATTTCGATTTTTTTCTCGAAATTACGGCTTTAATCTCGGAATTTCGACTTTTAAATCATTTTTAGAAATTTCGACTTTTTTCTCGAAATTTCGACTTTTTTACTCAAAATTTCCATTTTTTTACTAGAAATTTCGACTTTTTTACTCGAAATTTCGTCTTTTTTCTTGACATTTCAACTTTTTACTCGAAATTTCGCCTTTTTTTATCGAAATTTCGTATTTTTGCTTGAAATTTTGACTTCTCGAAATTTCTACCTTTTTTCTCGAAATTTCGACTTTTTCTCGAAATTTTGACTTTCATCTCGGAATTTTGACTTTACTCCCGAAATTTCGAGAAAAAAGTCTAAATTTCGAAAAAAAAGTCGAAATTTCCAGAAAAAGGTTAAATTCGAGAAAAGTCGAAATTTATAAAAGTGATTTTTCTCGAAATTTCGCCTTCTTTTGTCGAAATTACGATTTTTTTTCTCAAAATTTCGACTTTTAAATCATTTTTAGAAATTTCGACTTTTCTCGAAATTTCGATTTTTTTCTCGAAATTTCGACTTTTTTGCTCGAAATTTCGACTCTTTTACTCGAAATTTCGACTTTTTTACTCAAAATTTCGTCTTTTTTCTTGAAATTTCGACTGTTTAATCGAAATTACGTATTTTTTCTCGAAATTTCGTCTTTTTTCTCGAAATTTCGACTTTTTACTCGAAATTTCGTCTTTTTTCTAGAAATTTCGTCTTTTTTCTCGAAATTTCGACTTTTTTTTCGAAATTTTGACTTTCATCTCGGAATTTTGACTTTACTCCCGAAAATTCGAGAAAAAAGTCTAAATTTCGAAAAAAAAAGTCGAAATTTCCAGAAAAAGGCTAAATTCGAAAAAAGTTTTGACTTTTTTCTCGAAATTTCGACTTTTTTTCGAAATTTTGACTTTACTCCCGAAAATTCGAGGAAAAAGTCGAAATTTCGAAAAAAAAAGTCGAAATTTCCAGAAAAAGGCTTAATTCGAGAAAAGTCGAAATTTATAAAAATGATTTTTGTCGAAATTTCGATTTTTTTCTCAAAATTTCGACTTTCTTCTCGAAATTTTGCCTTTTTCTCGAAATGTCCCCTTTTTTGTCGAGATTTCGCTCTTATCTCGAAAATTCGCCCTTTTTTTTTCTAAATTTCGCCTTTTTTGCCCCAAATTTCGACTTTTTTCTCGAAATTTCGTCTTTTTTCTCGAAATTTCGTCTTTTTTCTCACAGTTTCTTCTTTTTCTCAAAAGTTCGACTTATTTTTTCGAAATTTCGCCTTTTTTGCTCGAAATTTCGACTTTTTTCTCGAAATTTCGTCTTTTTTCTCGCAGTTTCTTCTTTTTCTCAAAAGTTCGACTTATTTTCTCGAAATTTCGCCTTTTTTGCTCGAAATTTCGACTTTTTTCTCGCAGTTTCTTCTTTTTCTCAAAAGTTCGACTTATTTTCTCGAAATTTCGACTTTTTCCTCGAAATTTCGACTTTTATCTCGGAATTTCGACTTTTATCTCGGAATTTCGACTTTGGTCTCGAAATTTCGACTTTAATCTCGGAATTTCGACTTTAATCTCGAAATTCCGATTTTTAAATCATTTTTAGAAATTTCGACTTTTTTCTCGAAATTTCGAATTTTTTATTCGAAATTTCGAATTTTTTACTCGAAGTTTCGACTTTTTTATTCGACATTTCGACTTTTTTACTCGAAATTTCGTCTTTTTTCTTGAAATTTCGACTTTTTACTCGAAATTTCTTCTTTTTTCTCGAAATTTCGTTTTTTCCTCGAAATTTCGATTTTTTCCCTCGAAACTCCGACTTTAAACTCGAAATTTCGACTTCAATCTCGGAATTTTGACTTTTCTCGAAATTTCGACTTTTTCTCGAAATTTTGACTTTAATCTCGAAATTTTGACTTTTTTCTCGAAATTTCGACGTTTTTCTCGACATTTGGGCTTTTTCTCAAATTTTGACTTTCATCTCGGTATTTTTGCTTTACTCTCAAAATTTCGAGAAAAAAGTCGTAATTTCCAGAAAAAGGTTAAATTTCGAGAAAAGTCGATATTTCTAAAAATGATTTTAAAGTCGGAATTGCGAGAAAAAACACGAAATTCCGAGAAAAAAGTCGAAATTTCGCGAAAAAAGTCAATATTTCGAATTTAAAGTCGAAATTTCAAGAAAAAAGTCGAAATTTCGAAATGAAAGTCGAAATTTTGAGTTTAAACTCGAAATTTCTAATTTTTTTTAAATTGATGTCGTTTGTACGTCTTCGTATCAATGGGTTAATGAAAAAAAAACAAAATGAAATATTAACGAAACTGACATGTCACAATACAGATCACAGATTCGTAGAATCACAGATCTTCATTGTTCTTCATAGAATACGTCATAAAGCACCGTTCACACACATTTTTGGTATCGTGGCTTATAAATGAATGACCTATTCATACATTTTTGTGTCAGTGTTATCACGTGATCGGAAAATTTAATTCTCCATAGCAATAAACTTGAATTGAACTCGAAAATGTCACCAGAACAAGAAAGATAAGTTCTCTTCTCATAAAATATGGTTAACTAGTCTTAATTTTACGAAAGCTACCTGAAGCGAATATAAATGTTTTAAATAAGAGTGTTGTTTATGTATAAAATTATTTTGAAAGAAACAACACACACAATGATTCTTCTCGCATGGTGGAAAGGCAAATGTGACATTTTCTTATCTCCTACTAATATTATTGATACCGACGGGTGTGCCCGGGACCATTAATAATGGAATTTTATTTACCACTCACGCGTAAGAGTTGGAATCTAATAAGCCATTCGTCTTACTGGGTTGTAATTATCGAAGAACTCTGAAGGCGGCAATTTTGAACTTCGTATGGGCATAAAGCCAATTACCCCATTTAAGGCGATAATTGCTAGAAGAAGTTTTACTACCAATTTCGTACAATTTAAATTTAGTGTCGTGCGTGGTTGAAATATGAATGAGTAATTTCCACTTGATTCCTTAAAAAATGACGCAACCATTACCTAGCTAAGACTCTTTGTTTTGTCTATCCATCTTACTAGTTGTTATTTTTCTTTATAGCTTCTTTTATAAATCTTTAAATTGTCATAAAATAAATATATGTTTAGTTTTAAAATATGACTGTTGAACTGATGCGATCAAATTGAAGGTCGCGTGTTCGATATTCTTGTGAGCTAAACTTTTTTTTGTTGTGTTGTTACTTTATATCCGTTAAATTGGTTAAATTGACCAAAAAAAGTCGAAAATATGCACAAATAAAGTTAAAATTTACGATGTTCAAAGTAAATCAATATTTTAACAAAGAGTTGAAAGTGTGTTAAAAAATCGTAACTTTCAAAATAAGTCAATATGTTGAGTCGAAATTTCGAGATTTGGTAACAAATTGGGTAGAATAAAAACAAATCAAAGTAGATCAAAATACATAAAAAGTTAAAATTTCAACGCTTTTCGCGTGGTAGGTCAAGAATTTAAACCCTGTTGTCGATGACGCTACATAATACTGTTAGCGACGACCATTAGCGTGATGGTCACGCGAAACCTTACCCATATTAAAAATCGCTCAGTTTTCTCTTCAATAAAAAAATGTTGCTTTTGTCCCAGCTGTTAACATATCCGAAACGTTAGATGCGTCTCGTTATTAATTGGTCACGCCTCGTATAAGTCATCTGGTGGCGGATCTTTACCGGATAGACTTCTGCGTCGTTTTGTTCTCGATAAACACCTCAGATGAGCTGCAGTCAATGACATTCAATAGAAAACAAACTTACTTACTAGCGGTAACTTGTCTATTTTAGGTGTTGCAGCCTCTGCACAACCTGCTGAAACATTTACTGACGATAGGAAGGTACGATGACCTTCGATAAATTCACCTCGAGCGAAAATTTCAATATGCTGACTGAAAAATTGTATGGTTTGGTGAATGGATATTAAATTCCAGAGGCTGGCCGCGTTGGCCAACCGAATAATGATTTAGATCGCACGGATTTTAATTGATTCTTAATAGGTGGGGGTATTTTTAGTGGATTTATTAATTTAATTATATAAAAAAAACAACGCTAAATAATTCCTTTGATATTATTACATCAGTTGATTAAAGATTTTCTTCACCCGTGGGCAGATGCAATGGCTTAAGACCAACAGTACTAAACTAATATTAAATACAGAAAGCTGCGATTATTTTGGATCTTCTAACGCGAAAATGTGTTTGTCTGTCCCTCGGTTTGTTGGCCTTTTCAACTACTGAACCGATTTCGATGGAAATTGGTATAGAACTTCCTGAAACCCGAATTAAAATATAGGCCCACTTTGATCACGTAAAACTGTCAAATAGATTGAAACTAATAATGTTCGTATGTTGGTAACGCGTGATGGTGATGCCTGATGGATTGCGTGATGGTTACGCGTGATGGTCACACGTGATGGTCAAGCGTGACAGCCACGCGTGATGGTCACGCTAAACCTAAACTATCCAAAATTGCTTAAGGCGCCTAAAGAGGTTTTCACTTCAATAATTGGCGCATTATACTGATTAAATTACCCCCGAAACGAGCACGGATCGGATTCCTTTCGTTTTTATTTGAACGCGTCTTACTTTCGTAAAAATATTTTGCAACACGGGTGGCAAGGTCAACAATTATGCATTCCAGTGCAAAATGCATTTTAAAAATCCCCATCAGCAACTGTTCAGCTTTTTTTTTACTGGTATATTTCAAGTGTTAAATTTACGAGACAATCTATTTTATGAAGCCGTATCTGGTGGAATCTGCAACACTGGATCGCATTCCTTCAGAGTGAATCACTGCGGTTCGGAAACGTTCTGCAGTATTTACAACAAATAAAATTATAGGTATAACTGACTGAATACGTTGCGCTCATCAATTGTCTATTTTAAGTATAAATAAAATGTACGTAATCCTAATCTATATTCTCTTCGTAAGTGGACGACCTTGAAGAATGTGTGTGTACACAATTAATTTATCTTTGAAAATGTAAATAATGGAAGTGTTGTGTTACTTACTAATAAATGACTAAAATCGAGACTAATAAGTGACTGAAATCGAGCAGGTCAAATCAAATCCGTTAAATTCTTAAGGTCTCTATCCAAGCATCAGGGGCCGATTGAAAATAAAACGTATGGTTTTGCGTCACCGTCACGCTAATTACAACATGCTCTCTCTAATGCAGACGTTTCCAACTATTAATACGTTGAGATCCCTTGAGTATGAAAAATGTATTTATGCCCCCTTTAAATTTTTTATTGTTACAATAACACTATTAAAAGAAGTCAAAATGGCCAAAAAAAATCGTAATATTAAAATATAATTAAATTGTTGAAAAATATCAAAATTTTTAAATGCGACCCAAAATTTTAATTCGCAAATTTTGAAATTATATTTTCCGAATTTTTAACAAGTTTCATTGCTACAATAACACAATTAAAGAGTTAACATTTCCAAAAAAAAAGAGTCGTAATCTTAAAATATAATTAAAATTTTGAAAAATGTCAAAATTTTAATTCGAAAATTTTAAAATTATAATTTTCCGCATTTTTAAACGAGTTTAATATTTTAAAAAAATGTCGATTAAAGGTTAACATTAAAAAAAAAATCAAAATATTTTTAAAAAAAAGTTGGAATTTGGGAAAAAATTCGAAATTTTCAAAAAAAAATTTTAAACAACGAAATTTTCAAGTTAATACCAAGGGTGGGCAAGGGTTCCCAAGAGTGGGCAAGGGTGGCCCACAACGAAATTTTCAAGTTAATTCGAAAATTTTGAAAAATCGATGTATTTGAAAATTGTTGAAATTTAGAAGAAATCCAAAAATGTTTGAAAAAGTCAAAAATTTTGGAAGAAGGCAAAACTTTGAAAAATAGAGGTCTAAATTTAAAAGATAAAATTTTGAAAAATGTAATTTTCATAAAAAGTTAATATGTTGACATTTTTTTTAATTAAATTTTTTTAAAATCGAAATATTGAAAAAAGTTCGACAATTTAAAAAAAAGTAAAATTTGTAAGAAGAATCATTGGCGCAGCTTGGTGGCAAGAGTGGACAAGGGGGGCAAGGGTGGGCAAGAGGGGGCAAGGGTGCACAAGGGTTCCTAAGGGTGGGCAAGGGTTCCCAAGGGTGGACCAGGGTGGGCAAGGGTGGACAAGGGTTCCTAAGGGTGGACAAATGTTCTCAAGGGTGGGCAAGGTATTCCAAGGGTGGGCAAGGGTTTGTCAAGGGTGGGCAACGGTTCCCAAGGGTGCCCAAGGGTGGGAAATTAAAAAAAAATTAAACTGCGAAATTTTCAAGTTAATTCGAAAATTTTGAAACAATTTCAAATTTTCGAAAAATAAAATTAAAAATTAGAAGAAACCTAAAAATTTTAGAAAAAGTTAAAATTTTGGTAGAAGGTAAAACTTTGAAAAATAGAGATCTAAATATAAAAGCTAAAATTTTAAAAAATGTAACTTTCATAAAAAATTAATATGTTGACATTGTTTAAAATTAAATTTTTTAAAAATCGAAATATTGAAAAAAGTGCGACAATTTAAAAAAAAGTAAAATTTGTAAAAAAAATCATTGGCGCAGCTTGGTGGCAAGAGTGGACAAGGGGGGCAAGGGTGGGCAAGAGGGGGCAAGGGTGCACAATGGTTCCCAAGGGTGGGCAAGAGTTTCCAAGGGTGGACCAGGGTGGGCAAGGGTGGACAAGGGTTCCCAAGGGTGGACAAAGGTTCTCAAGGGTGGGCAAGGTATCCCAAGGGTGGGAAAGGGTTTGTCAAGGGTAGGCAACGGTTCCCGGGGGTGCCCAAGGGTGGGAAATTAAAAAAAAAAATTTAACTACGAAATTTTCAAATTTATTCGAAAATTTTAAAATAATTTCAAATTTTCGAAAAATAAAAATTTTTAAAAATAAATGTATATGAAAATTATTGAAAGTAGAAGAAACCCAAAAATTTTAGAAAAAGTTAAAATTTTGGTAGAAGGTAAAACTTTGAAAAATAGAGATCTAAATTTAAAAGCTAAAATTTTAAAAAATGTAACTCATTAAAAGTTAATATGTTGACATTTTTTAAAAATCGAAATATTGAAAAAAGTGCGACAATTTAAAAAAAAAGTAAAATTTGTAAAAAAAATCATTGGCGCAGCTTGGGGGCAAGAGTGGACAAGGGGGGCAAGAGGGGGCAAGGGTGCTTAATGGTTCCCAAGGGTGGGCAAGAGTTTCCAAGGGTGGACCAGGGTGGACAAGGGTGGACCAGGGTGGACAAGGGTGGACAAGGGTTCCCAAGGGTGGGCAAGGATTCCTAAGGGTGGGCTACGGTTCCCAAGGGTGGCCAATGGTGGGCAATTAAAAAAAAATTAAACAACGATATTTTCAAATTAATTTGAAAATTTTAATAACATTTCTGATTTTCGAAAAATAAAAATTTTGAAAACTGGATGTATTTGAAAATTGTTGAAGTTTAGAATGCAAAAATTTTAGAAAAAGTTAAAATTTTGGAAGAAGGCAAAACGTTGAAAAATAGAGATCCAAATTTAAAAACTAAAATTTTGAAAAATGTAATTTTCATAAAAGCTTATTATGTTGACATTTTTGAAAGTTTTTTTTAAATCGAAATATTGAAAAAAGTTCGACAATTTAAAAAAAATAAAATTTGTAAAAAAATCATTGGCGTAGCTAGGGGGGCAAGGGTGGGCAAGAGGGGCAAGGGTGTCCAAGGGTGGGCAAGGGTGCCCAAGGGTGGGTAAGGGTGCCCAGGGGTGGGGAAGTGTGCCCAAAGATCGGCAAGGGTGGACAAGGGTTTTTAAAAGTAAATTTTTTAAAAATTGAAATATTGAAAAAACTTCAACAATTTAAAAAAAAAGTAAAATTTGTAAAAAAAAACTTTGGTGTAGCTAGGGGGGCAGAGGTGGACAAGGGGGGCATAGGGGGCAAGGGTGCCCAAGGGTCAGTAAGGATGGGCAAGGGTTCCCACGGGTGGGCAAGGGTGGCCCACAACCAAATTTTTAAGTTAATTTGAAAATTTTGATAAAATTTCAAATTTTGAAAAATTGAAAATTTTGAAAAATAAATGTATTTGAAAATTGTTGAAATTTAGAAGAAATCCAAAAATTTTAGAAAAAGTTTAAATTTTGGAAGAAGGCAAAACTTAGAAAAATAGAGTTCTAAATTTAAAAGCTAAAACTTCGAAAAATGTAATTTTCTTAAAAAGTTAATATGTTGAAATTTTTAAAAATTAAATTTTTTAAAAATCGAAATATTGAAAAAAGTTCAACAATTTAAAAAAAAAGTAAAATTTGTGAAAATAATTATTGGCGCAGCTATGGTGGCAAAGGTGGACAAGGGGGGCAAGGGTGGGCAGGATGGGGCAAGGGTGCACAAGGGTTCCCAAGGGTGGACAAGGGTTTCCAAGGGTGGGCAAGGGTAGACCAGGGTGGTCAAGGGTGGACTAGGGTGGGCAAGGGTGGACAAGGGTTCCCAAGGGTGGACAAATGTTCTCAAGGGTGGGCAAGGGTTCCCAAGAGTGGGAAAGGATTTCTCAACGGTGGGCAAGAATTCCTAAGGGTGGGCAACGGTTTCCAAGGGTAGCCAAGGGTGGGAAATTAAAAAAAAATTAAACAACGAAATTTTCAAGTTAATTTGAAAATTTTGATAACATTTCTGATTTTCAAAAATAAAAATTTTGAAAAATTGATGTATTTGAAAATTGTTGAAATTTGAAGAAATCCAAAAATTTTAGAAAAAGTTTAAATTTTGGTAGAAGGCAAAACTTTGAAATATAGAGATCTAAATTTAAAAGCTAAAATTTTGTGAAATGTAATTTTCATAAAAAGGTAATTTTTAAAATTAAATTGTTTAGAAATCGAAATATTGAAAAAAAGTTAAACAATTTAAAAAAAAAGTAAAATTTGTAAAAAAAATCATTGGCGTAGCTAGGGGGGCAAGGGTGGGCAAGAGGGGGCAAGGGTGGACAAGGGTGGGCAAGGGTGGTCAAGGGCTCCCAAGGGTGGGCAAGGGTTTCTCGAGGGTGGGTAAGGATTCCTAAGGGTGGGCCACGATTCTTAAGGGTGGCCAAGGATGGGAAATGAAAAAAAAATTAAACAACGAAATTTTCAAGCTGATTAGAAAATTTTGAAACAATTTCAAATTTTCGAAAATTTTGAAAAATCGATGTATTTGAAAATTGTTGAAATTTAGAAGAAATCCAAAAATTTTAGAAAAAGTTTAAATTTTGGAAAAAGGCAAAACTTAAATAGAGGTCTAAATTTAAAAGCTAAAATTTTGAAAAATTAATTTTCATAAAAAGTTAATATGTTGACATTTTTTTAAATGAAATTTTTTAAAAATCGAAATATTGAAAAAAGTTCAACAATTTAAAGAAAGTAAAATTGGTAAAAAAAATCATTTGCGTAGCTACGGGGGCAAAGGTTAACAAGGGGGGCAAGTGTGGGCAAGGGTGCCCAAGGGTGGGCACGTGTGCCCAAAGATCGGCAAGGGTGGACAAGGGTTTTTAAAAGTAAATTTTTAAAAAATCGAAATATTGAAAAACTTCAACAATTAAAAAAAGTGAAATTTGTAAAAAAAAAACATTGGCGTAGCTAGGGGGGCAAAGGTGGACAAGGAGTAAGGGGCAAGGGTGGGCAAGGGTCAGCAAGGGTGGGCAAGGGTTTCCAAGGATGAACCAGTGTGGACAAGGGTGGGCAAGGGTTCCCAAGGGTGGGCAAGAGTGGGAAATTAAACAACGAAATTTTCAAGTTAATTTTGAAAAAATTTCAAATTTTGGAAAATTGATAATTTTGATAAATAGATGTATTTGAAAATTGTTGAAATTTAGAAGAAATCCAAAAATTTTAGATAAAGTTTAAATTTTGGAAGAAGGCAAAGCGTTGAAAAATAGAGATCTAAATTTAAAAGCTAATATTTTGAAAAATGTAATTTTCTTAAAACGCTAAAATGTTGAAATTTTTTAAAATTAAATTTTTTTAAAATCGAAATATTTAAAAAAGTTCAACAATTTAAAAAAAAGTAAAATTTATAAAGAAAATCATTAGCGTAGCTAGGAGGACAAAGGTGGACAAGGGGGGCAAGGGGGGGCAAGGGTCAGCAAGGGTGGACAAGGGTTCCCAAGGGTGGGCAAGGGTTCCCAACGGTGGACCAGGGTGGGACAAGGGTGGGCAAGGGTTCCCAAGGGTGGGCAAGAGTTGACAAGGATGGGCAAGGGTTGACAAGGGTGGGCAAGGGTTGCTAAGGGTGGGAAATTAAAAAAAAAATTTAATAATGAAATTTTTAAAACTTAATTCGAAAATTTTGAAACAATTTCAAATTTTGGAAAAATAAAAATTTTGAAAAAAGTTCAACAATTTAAAAAAAAGTAAAATTTGTAAAAAAATCATAGACGTAGCTAGGGGGCAAAGGTGGACAAGGGGGCAAGGTTGGGCAAAGGTGGACAAGGGGGCAAGGGTGGGCAAAGGGGGGCAAGGGTCACCAAGGGTGGGCAAGGGTGCCCAAGGGTCAGCAAGGGTGGACAAGGGTTCCCAAGGGTGGGCAAGGGTTCCAAGGGTAGGCAAGGGTTTCCAAGGGTGGGCAAGCGTTCCCAAGGATGGACAAGGGTGGGCAATGGTTTCCAAGGGTGGATTAGAGTGGACAAGGGTGAACACGGGTGAGCAAGGGTTCCCAAGGGTAGGCCAGGGTGGACAAAGGTAGGCCAGGATGGACAAAGGTAGGCAAGGGTGGCCATTGACCAAAAAGCTCGTTGCCCGCTCTAAACATTTTGTGAGGAATTTTTTTTGGTCGCCAAAAATTATTTCGCTAGCGCGCAAGTATAAAAAACTGACAACAACCCTAAATTGCCCCCTAGGAGAAAATTCTAGCTGCGGCAATGAAGAAACTCTTAAAGTAAAAAAAATCTCGAAATAAAAAAAAAATGCCACAATTTAAAAAAAAAACGAAAATTTTAAACAGCACAACTTTCACAATAGTACGACAATTTCGAAGAATTTTCAAAAAAAAAATCTAATTGTCAGAATTTTTAAAAGAGTCGAAATTTTCACAAATAAAGTCAACATTTTAAGAAAAGACGTTTAAATTAAAAAATTTGAAGTCAACATTTTGAAAACGCAGTAATATTCATAAAAAGTTTAAATTAAAAAAATAAATAAATAAAAATTTTAAAAACAAGGTCCAAATTTTGAAAATATAGTATTCGTAGCTTTTAAAAGGCAAAATGTTAAAAAATTGTTGAAAATTGCAAAAAAGACCAAATTTTGAAGAATGTCGATTTGATTTAATTGAAATGGGCAGAAAAAATAGAAAATTTTGAAAGCCATACTAAGACTTAAAGAAAAATTAAAAAACGAATCAAAAAATTAATCAAGAAAAATAATTAAAAAATTAATTAAAGAAAACTAAAACAACTAATTAAAAAACTAACTAAAATAACTACAGTCAAAACCGGGTATAACGACATCGTTTACAACGACGCATCGGTTATTGCGACTAAATGGCATGGTCCCGGCCGATTATTTTAAAAACTAACTGTAATGACAGTTATATTGCTTATAACAACTACGGGTTACAGCGTCCGTAGTTTATGGTCCCTTCAGCGTCGTTATATCCGGTTTCGACTGTAATTAAAAAAACTAACTAAATAACTAATTAAGAAAAAAATGAAATTTTGAAAATAAAGTCGATTTTTTAAAAAAGACGAAATTTTGAAAATAAAATCGATTTTTTAAAAAGACGAAATTTTGAAGAAAAAGGCTTAAATTTTCAAAAAAATTTGAATGTCGAACAAAGTCAAAAATTTCAAAAAAGTCGAAGTTTCGGAAAAAGGGGGAACGTAACGCTGACGTTATTTTAATGTATAATTAAAAATACGTAAACTTTGGAACGACGGCTGAAAAATAAATCAGACACGAAGCGAGCGGACGGGACCACTTTGTTCCTTCTAGAATTACGCGACTGTGAAAGATAAACATGTCAATTCGACGTCTAATATTTTTTGTTGTTTGTCGTGATCTTGTGTTAGAGACGTCGACGTTTTAAAATAATGAGTAGAAAACGTATTCAATCTGTCGTCCGCTTGCGGCAGAGAGAAGCTCGAGCACGTACTGAAAAAGGCGAACTGTGACGCTGAAGTAGCGGAGCACAGTTAAGAATGCACTTTTTGCTGATTACCTGAAAAACGGTATTCTTATGGTTATAAGTAGGCTTATGTGACTTCTTGTTTGAAAGATTTGTTAATACGTGGATTAATAATTATTAATTGCTTCCGAGCCCGCCTGATTTGCGGGTTTACCTCTCTGAATAGATATTTCAATCGAAATACAGTTGAAACCGGATATAACGACATTGAAGGGGCCATAAACTACGGACGCTGTAAGCGGTGGTTATAAGCAATATAACTAGCAGTACAGTTAGCTTTTGAAATAATCGCCGGGACCTTGCCATTTAGTCGTAATAACCGATGCGTCGTTGTAAACGATGTCGTTATATCCGGTTTGACTGTAGTGAAATATAGTCGAAACCGGATATAACGACATTGAAAGGGTCATAAACTACGGACGCTGTAAGCGGTGGTTGTTATAAGCAATATAACTAGCAGTACAGCTAGTTTTTGAAATAATCGCCGGGTCCTTACCATTTAGTCGTAATAACCGATGCGTCGTTGTAAACGATGTCGTTATATCCGGTTTTGACTGTAGTGAAATATAGTCGAAACCGGATATAACGACATTGAAGGGGTCATAAACTACGGACGCTGTAAGCGGTGGTTGTTATAAGCAATAAAACTAGCAGTACAGTTAGCTTTTGAAATAATCGCCGGGACCTTGCCATTTAGTCGTAATAACCGATGCGTCGTTGTAAACGATGTCGTTATACCCGGTTTTGACTGTAGTGAAATATAGTCGAAACCGGATATAACGACATTGAAGGGGTCATAAACTACGGACGCTGTAAGCGGTGGTTGTTATAAGCAATATAATTAGCAGTACAGCTAGTTTTTGAAATAATCGTCGGGTTCTTGCCATTTAGTCGTAATAACCGATGCGTCGTTGTAGACGATGTCGTTATATCCGGTTTTGACTGTAGTGAAATATAGTCGAAACCGGATATAACGACATTGAAAGGGCATAAACTACGGACGCTGTAAGCGGTAGTATAACTGGAAGAACAGTTAGTTTTAAAAATAATCGGCCATTTGGTCGTAATATCCGATGTGTCGTTGTAAACGATGTCGTTATATTCGGTTTAGACTGTAGATGTTTAGTCTATAACACGCATCGTCTAAACTAATACATTCAAGTTCGGATGTAACGAACTCCGCATATAGCGAACTCCGCATATAACGAACTCCTCATATAACAAATTGCACATATAACGAACAACGTCTTATAACGAACAACTACTTACAACGAACAAAATTATGGTCCAAAGCTCCATAAGAATATGATGTTTTTCTTGTTGGTTTATAATGAATATCTGGCGCTATAACGTATAGCTCGTTATATCCGAAGTTATAATATTGTTGCACATTATCGATTCGAATGATTACCACATGAATTGTAAAACTTTTTATTTCTAAACTGAACTCGGAACACTACAATTGCAATTCACCAACTTATTCATTGATTTCTAACTAATTTGACTAACTAGCTTCAGACTAACTGATTCGAGAGAAAGGCGACCGCCTTATATAGTTCTCGCTTCCGGGTTCTAGAAAAATCCAGTAGATAAGGCTTATTGTTTGCTTTATCTGCCGTTTGCTTCATTATTGCGGCCGCTTCCCCTCATCAGATCTTTCTAGAGAATTTTCTTACGTATTAAATTGTACAACTACATTTCGTTACAATATCCACAAAGCTGAGATTTTCTTGGATTTCAGGTTTTTGCTACATCGTGTAAAAAAAGAAAGATTAAAAAACAGTAGGACAACTGTTGTGTTTTTTAATCTTTCCTGGTTTCAGGCGACAAGATTTGTATATGAATTTTTGTAGAAAATTTTGTCCATACACTTTATATTGAAGGATGTCATTTTTATTTGAACGATTTGTGGATTTATATCAGAAAAAAAATCAGGAATATTAATACGTAGATAGAACGAAAATTATAAGGATTTTGGAGGTTAGGTTTGGTAATTAGTTTTAAAGTACAATTTAACTTCTACCTTTGGACATTCACAGATTTTTTATGGTAGTTTTATCTTTATTGGTCGGTTGTTGGGTTCAAACACCTTCTAATAACTATAACACGATTTGTTTATTCCAGAAGCTTTGACGTTAAATTATTTTTAAATTTTGGGTAATTGAAAGAGGTGATAATTGCATTCCGAAGTTAAGTGAAACGTCGTAATGTTATCTGTAGAAACCATGTGTTTCGTCATATTGTTTGGAATAAAGACGTCTTAAACTTTGCAAGCCAGATGATACGAAGCATAGCAGCAGAATAGAAATAAGCATTTTTCTTACTGTTGAGGTAAACCTATGAAACCTTTCAAGTTTTAAGCTTACTAATTCAATTGTAGAAATAACGACGACGACAATCGATGGTATGTGGTCAAAAAACATTGTAAATCAAAAAAACGAAATTATTCCATACCTTTTAAGATCTAGAAATTGAGAATCTCGACACAAGTGTAGGGTGGCGTCAAATGGAACAACCCCCATGCTGTCAGGTATAAGAAGGGTGTTTCACGTTTCAGCACCTGCTAAAATCTTTCACTCTGCCCGACTTTGTCATAAATACGTCAATTCAGGCAAAGATCTTAAATGCTTCCCACGCCATTCAAAAGATAACGAAATTCCAAAGGTATTACAAGGGCTGTAGAAAGCAACGAGGTTATTTAACGTGGTTCACGTGGATTTTTCTTAAAATTAAATTTTCATCAGCTGCAGTTTCTAAAGCTTGAATTTTTACCAAAGTTACCACCTTCAACTTCAAATAGTCAACCTAGACCTATCTAGATCAACCTAGACCTATCTAGATCAATCTAGACCTACCTAGATCAATCTAGACCTACCTAGATCAACCTAGACCTACCTAGATCAATGTAGACCTACCTAGATCAACCTAGACCTACCTAGATCAATCTAGACCTACCTAGATCAACCTAGACCTACCTAGATCAACCTAGACCTACCTAGATCAACCTAGACCTACCTAGATCAACCTAGACCTACCTAGATCAACCTAGACCTACCTAGATCAATGTAGACCTACCTAGATCTACCTAGATCAACCTAGACCTATCTAGATCAACCTAGACCTACCTAGATCAACCTAGACCTACCTAGATCAACCTAGACCTACCTAGATCAACCGAGACCTACCTAGATCAACCTAGACCTACCTAGATCAACCTAGACCTACCTAGATCAACCTAGACTAGTATTGGGAGTTGTCGATGGACCAATAGGTGGCGGTAGTTAGGAGTCACACAGACGACGTCCGTTAAAGTTAAATTTAAAAATTGAAAAAGAATATTTTTTAGTGAGGAAACATTTAACTGAAATTTGCTTCAGGATGTTCTAAAATGAACAAATAAAAGATTGAAACCATCACAGCATAAAGTGCACACAAAAAATTAGCTATTAGGCCTTCTAATAGAAAATAGAGTGCAATCAGAGACTAAAGTGTAATCCAGATGCATGGGATTTTGTCCTTGTGCCTGTTTACCTACAAATGAGCGCTTGTGCAGTCGGTTATCATGTTTAAATTGAAGCCATAAATAAAAGTTAGTGCTTGTGAGTTCAACTTCAACTCCAACTCGAGCAAGCCAGATTTACGATAACAACGTTCTGCGATATTACCATAAAAATAAAGCCACACGGTGAATTTGGTTCTATTTTTAAACGAAGGGAGCGTATGAAAGCAAATCTATATTAGATAACAAGAGAAGCGTTAATTTATACAACGTGGAAACTAGCTGAAAGGAATTCGATTTAGATGAAAGACGAATAACTTTCAGGTGCCACTGGCACATAAATGCAACAGGCTGAAATTGAAAATTGACGCGAGATACAATTTCCAGTTATCTAAAATTATTAAAAACTAGCTAACCCTCGCGATCTTACGCAAGTTATATTACAAAATTGGATTTTAATTTAAAAAAATATAGGTTCAAAAGTTCCCGCTCTTTATTCTAGTACTTGATGAAATTGTAGATGGCCCGCAATATATCAGCCATAAACAGATTAGTTTCTCTTTTATATGTTGTTCTATAACCTCAAATAAAATTGTTAGCATAGTTTATAAAGGTTGAGTTTTACTCGAATAGCCTAAAAGGTACCCCTAATAATGCTTTATATTTAAGTAAAAGTTTCATTAAAATCGATTTAGCAGTTTTAGAGATTAGCCCGGACAAAAGATAGGTCGACAGACGGACAGACGCTCGACTTTTATTGATATAGATAATTGGTAAAAAAGAATTGTTTACCACTTCATATAAAACGTAATCGGTGAAGTTAACCTTCACTAATTGACGAAAAAATCGCAGTGCGCCTGTTTAGGAATCAAGTTGGCGGAAATTCCTGCTGGCAGACCCCATGCTTAATATTCTTGAATCGTTATCACAATACATTAACATTCTAATCGCATAAAAATTATTAATTTTTTAAATGAATATTATATTACTTGTTGTACACTTATAACAACTTGTCGTACAACTCTGAAATGACTGAAATAAAAAGATAATAAATTCATTTGTTTCGCTCATTATCATCGTCATTATTTATAACCTTGCTCTAACCTTTTATACGCAACTTACTTCCAGTATGCCATTTACTCCCCAGTTCCATCTTGAAAAGTTCCGTAAAGTATAATCAATCGCATAATTCTTTTGTGTGCTGGCCCTGAAGTTACTTTTAAGATTAACGTTAAAAAATAAATATTTCAAATTTAAATAACGATAGCGCTGAAAAGCGTTTAAAAAGGGAGCTATTATCATTATTAACAAAAACAGTCGTCATTTTCAAAACCAAA
Source organism: Dastarcus helophoroides (assembly GCA_028583605.1). Lineage (NCBI taxonomy): Eukaryota > Metazoa > Arthropoda > Insecta > Coleoptera > Bothrideridae > Dastarcus > Dastarcus helophoroides. Next base: position 819,885 of record CM053336.1, on the reverse strand, counting down.
CTCGAAATATATTTAAAAAAGTTTCCAAAATTTTATACTTCCATCTGTAAATGGTAGCTTAAAATTCGAATTATTTTATTCCGGGAAATTTCGGTCAAAATTTAATTTTTTAATGAACGTAATTTTTGGGAAGATGTTTAATTTTTTTTGTTTTGAAATTTCGACTTCCCAAAATTCCTAATTTAAATTTCGACTTCCCAAAATTCCTAATTTAAATTTCGACTTCCCAAAATTCCTAATTTAAATTTCGACTGAAGAAACAAACTTCAGACTTTTTTTTTTAAATCGTGACTTCTTTTACTCGAAATTTGGGCGTTAATCTCTAAATTTCGAGTTTTTTCTGTAAATTTCGTGTTTTCAGTTCGAATTTAAAGGAACGGAAAATTACAATTTTGAAATTTCAGTAACTTAACTTTTTGTTAGAAAGTTCCACATTGTGAGATCCGTGGTAATTTTAAAAAACTCTTTTGATTTTTAGAAGTTTTGACCGACTCGATGTTTTGATTTTATTCAAACATTTTGACTTTTTCAGGATATTTCCAAACAAAATACAAAATTGAAATTATAATGTTTAACGCAGATATATTTTAAGCAAAATTTCGAAATGTTAAAGTGAGTAGTGGAAGTGGCAATAATGAGTGAAGTCGAGTGACATCTCGTTCGTTAAACGTTTCCGTTTTATTAGATCATTCTCTTGGTTGCCGGAAGTGCATAACATTTTCTAAAAGTTTTATCGATTCCGAAATGGGGATCATATTAAATGTAGGACGCGGTATTAAAAAAAAAAGATATAAACATTGGATTTCCATCAAAACTGTTTAATGGTTGCGTTCGATATGTTGTACCATCCCGTACCTTTCATTGTGTGTCAAGTGTGTTTACGTATCTGAGGCTATTAAGTAGTTGATTGCCCTTTTTAAACTTTGTCCGATTAATGATATCTAGTAAAAGTAGATAGGTAAAGAACGAAATCGTTAAAAAGTTTACAAAAATTTTCTTAAATACAAACTAAAATTGGATTCGTTTGCAGTAATTTTAAATAAACGACTGTAGGTTGGACTGTTGTAAATTTGATTTATAATCGTTAGTTGTATTTGCACAGACCAATAGTTTAGTTTAGTTTAGTTTCGGCTAGTTGAGGTTACTTTAGATCAGTTGAGGTTAATTTAGATTAGTTGAGGTTAGTTTAGGATAGTTGAGGTTAATTTAGATTTGTTTAGATTAATTTAGATTAGTTGAGGTCGGCTGAGGTTAGTTGAGGTTGGCTGAGGTTAGTTGAGGTTAATTTAGGTTAATTTAGATTAGTTGAGGTTAGTTTAGGTCAGTTTAGATTAGTTGAGGTTAATTTAAATTAATTGAGGTTGGTTGAGGTTAGTTTAACTTAGTTTAGGTTAGTTGAGGTTAATTTAGATTAGTTGCGGTTAGTTTAGGATAGTTAACTTAGTTTAGGTTAATTTTAGTTAATTTAGATTAGGTGAGGTTAGTTTAGGTTAGTTGAGATCAGTTTAGATTAGTTGAGGTTAATTTAAATTAATTGAGGTTGGTTGAGGTTAGTTGAGGTTAGTTTAAGTTAGTTTAGGTTAGTTGACGTTAATTTAGATTAGTTGCGGTTAGTTTAGGATAGTTGAGGTTAATTTAGATTAGTTGAGATTAGTTTAGGTTAATTTACATTAGTTGAGGTTGGTTGAGGTTAGTTTACATTAGTTGAGGTTGGTTTAGGTTAGTTGAGGTTAATTTAGGTTAGTTTAGGTCAATTTAGATTAGTTGAGGTTAATTTAGGTTAGGTTTTTTTAATTTAAATTAGGTGAGGTTAGTTGAGATTAGTTTAGATTAGTTGAGGTTAATTTAAATTAGTTGAGGTTGGTTAAGGTTAGTTTAAGTTAGTTGAGGTTAGTTTGGATTAGTTAAGGTTAGTTTAGGATAGTTGAGGTTAATTTAGATTAGTTTAGATTAGTTGAGGTTGGTTGAGATTAGTTTAGATTAGTTTAGATTAGTTGAGGTTAGTTTAGGTTAATTTACATTATTTGAGGTTAGTTCAGGTTAATTGAGGTTAGTTTAGGTCAGTTGAGGTCAATTTAGGTTAGGTTAGATTAGTCTAGGTTAGTTGAGATTAGATTAGGACAGTTGAGTTTAATTTATATTAGTTGAGGTTAATTTAGATTAGTTGAGGTTAGTTTAGGGCAGTTGAGGTTAATTTAGGTTAGCTTTAGTTAATTTAGATTAGGTGAGGTTAGTTTAGGTTAGTTGAGATCAGTTTAGATTAGTTGAGGTTAATTTAAATTAATTGAGGTTGGTTGAGGTTAGTTTAACTTAGTTTAGGTTAGTTGAGGTTAATTTAAATTAGTTGCGGTCAGTTTAGGATAGTTGAGGTTAATTTAGATTAGTTTAGATTAGTTGATGTTAGTTGAGAATAGTTTAGGTTAATTTACATTAGCTGAGGTTGGTTGAGGTTAGTTTACATTAGTTGAGGTTGGTTTAGGTTAGTTGAGGTTAATTTAGGTTAGTTGAGGTTAATTTAGGTTAGTTTAGGTTTATTTAGATTAGTTGAGGTTAATTTAGGTTAGGTTTTTTAAATTTAGATTAGGTGAGGTTAGTTGAGATTAGTTTAGATTAGTTGAGGTTAATTTAAATTAGTTGAAGTTGGTTAAGGTTAGTTTAGGTTAGTTGAGGTTAGTTTGGATTAGTTAAGGTTAGTTTAGGATAGTTGAGGTTAATTTAGATTAGTTGAGGTTGGTTGAGATTAGTTTAGGTTAGTTGAGGTTAGTTTAGGTTAATTTACATTGGTTGAGGTTAGTTCAGGTTAATTGAGGTTAGTTTAGGTCAATTTAGGTTAGGTTAGATTAGTCTAGGTTAGTTGAAATTAGATTAGGACAGTTGAGGTTAATTTAAATTAGTTGAGGTAAGTTTAGGTCAGTTGAGGTTAATTTAGGTTAGGTTTGTTTAATTTAGATTAGTTGAGGTTAGTTGTGATTAGTTTAGATTAGTTGAGGTTAATTTAAATTAGATGAGGTTGGTTGAGATTAGTTTAAGTTAGTTTAGGATAGTTGAGGTTAATTTAGGTTAGTTTAGATTAATTTAGATTAGTTGAGGTTGGTTGAGATTAGTTTAGGTTAGTTGAGGTTAATTTAGGTTAGTTTAGGTTAATTTACATTAGTTGAGGTTAGTTCAGGTTAGTTTAGGTCAGTTGAGGTTAATTTAGGTTAGGCTAGGTTAATTTAGATTAGTTGAGGTTAGTTTAGGTTAGTGAAGATTAGTTTAGATTAGTTGAAGTTAGTTTAGGATAGTTGAGGTTAATTTAGATTAATTGAGGTTAGTTTAGGTTAGTTGCGGTTAGTTTAGGTTAGTTGCGGTTAGTTGAGGTTAATTGAGATTAGTTGAGGTTAGTTTAGGTTAGTTGAGATTAGGTTAAGTTAGGTTGGGTTTGAGCATTTATTAGATTCAGAGGTTGGGAAACAAAGGTCGATTTTATTCGACCTCATCAGTTTAACACATCCAACTTAATCTAAAAAGATTAAAACCGGTCTTTGGTTCCTAAACTCTGAATTGTGATTATTCCGCTAGGCTTCATTGGGTTTAGTTAGTAATTCCGCGACCTATGGATCCGCTGCTAGACGTTTAGAGAACCGTGCAGTTTAGGTTGTATTCTAACCTACCTAGCACTAGAAAATATGCTACATTTCTAACTTCGACCTGCAATTGTACATTCGAACTACAATGATGGTTCAAAGTTCAAATGTACAAACTTGACACTGTACATTCCAACTACAGTGATAGTTCGAATACGATGTTGGAATGTACAAAGATAAGTTCGACAATTTATAATAAATTGACCTAATCGAGTACTCGAGTAGTAGAAAGGACCTAAAAAATGTAGAAAAATTCATTCGACCGCCATTATACGTAAACGTAACAATCAGCTGTCACGAAACGAATTTAAGTGAACACCACAGAACTTTCCAAAGTTCTGACGAGCTAACATTTTATATTGTATTGGGTATTAGGGTCATCTCTGAAGGAAATGTCTCCAGTTTCAGAGAAATACATAATTGCCGGATGTCACGGCTAATAATTAGCACACACCAAATAAGTGTGTCGCCGTTTTTGTGCAATGAGTTTCGCCGATGTCGTAAAATAAGAAGAAAGCAATCGCCGATATCTTTGGCCGAATTGCACTTTCTTGCGACAAGAGTGGTATATTGGAAAAATTATGGGTTATGTTGGTTAAACACCGTGACGGTGGTATTTAATTAGGAGATTCCTGCATAAGTTTCGTCCATCATCGAAGTAAATCGTTCATTCGTGATATTATTTAACTACCGCTCGCCGTAGTTAAGAATCGAATTGAAAACGAGAACGTATGCAAGCTCGTGATTTACGTTCAAGTATTCCAACAGACATAAATGTCACGTCAATGAATTTTTGTCAACAGTTGCGTTTTAAACTAACTTGGAAGTGTAAACGCGAAATTTTCAACATAAACTCTGGCATTCTATTCTGTTTTAAAATATTTCTCATAGATTTACGTTTCGATTATTTAACGTATCCTTGACTTTTGCATTTTCTGTGAGAAAAATTCTTCGCTGAGCTTGTGCACGCAACTATTGGACTACAGTAATAATCTGAGAAAACAATATGTGAACACTTTCACAAAGAATAATTGGATTCGTTGCGGCGATTTTATTAATTTATTGGTAAAATCCCCTAAAAAACAAACAAATCTGTATTTTTATTCAACATTTTGTCGAGTTGAAAGTTTGGGTTTAACACGTTCGCTTCGACACTTACCCCACTTACTTGTGTGTGTCTTAATTTATGGTGTGGTGATAAAAATTAGCAATGGTTTCTTAAATTTGTTTCACATAATAGTTATCTCTTTTATTGTTAAATGGCACAGTTCAAATGCACACATGCCCCCAGTGGCAAGTTTTCCGATTTTAAATTGGATGCTTCAAGCGTTTTTTTCATTCTATTACGCGTCCTACTCATAGCTTCAGAATGCTGTTAAAGAGACTACTGTTAACTTGAGAGCATGATGGTAACGAGAATTAGGGTGATGGGTGACGCTGACGAGTAATAGTGTAATGGTAACGAGTATTAGCGTGATGGTGATGATAATTAGCGTGATGGTAACGCCAAACCGTAAGTTTTACCATTATCCCCCCAAACGCGCCTAAAGAAGTTTTCACTTCAAAATACTGAAAATTTCATGTTCCAGTCAGAATACTAGGAGAAATAACTTCATAAATAAAGAAGAATGGAATAATGATACCTGAGCAAGGTGGGTAACTTTTTAAAAGTTACGCTGCTCAAACGATTATTTTGACATTGACCAGAACACTTTGATGTTTACATCCGACATTCTTACGTGCTGCCATCGAGACTTTTACGTTATAAATAATATTACATGCCAGGCTAATGCGACCTTTAATTGCTGGTTTCTGGAAGCGGTAAAACATTACGTACGCTGTGGGTATGATGAAGTCTTCGGTTATTCACTCCGAGCCAAATTTAGATGATGTTTTAATTAAGAAGGCGATGATCGACAGGGAGAGGGAGCTACTAATTTTGATTAAGCAATCGATGGCTTAATGCTATCAAATGATACATTACCATAACCACTGATGCATGTTTCCTTTTTAATTCTACAGCAAGGGGCTTGATTGAGGTCGTTGCCATTATCATAAATGAAAATTTTATGTCTTTATCTAATAAATTCGTATATACAAAAGATTCGCTTTTTTTGTTCTAGATCATTTTTTTTTACGTTGAGCCTCCCAGGACTAATTTTTTTCATTTCACTTTTATTTCTCGATTACCATTGGCGTAGCTAGGATTTTTTCTTAGGGAGGGCAGACTTACCGAAATAATTTTTGACGACCAAAAGAAAAGGTCCTCACGAAACCAGAAAAGTATTTGGCATCAGGATGGGCAATGATAAGTATAGATTTTTCTATCTTTCTAGGGTGGGCAACGCGCACCTTCGCCTCCCTTGATCACACTTGTTCCTCTTGATCGCCCTTGCCCCTTTTGACCACTCTTGCCCACCCTTGCCCCTTGACCACCCTTGCCCCCTTCACCGCCCTTGCCCTCCCTGCTCACCCTTGCCCTCCCTGCTCACCCTTGCCCCCTTACCCACCCTTATCCCCCTTACTCTCCCTTGCCCTCTTGCACCCTTTCCCACCCTTGCCCCCTTTGCCCACCATTGCCGAAATTTTCAAAACATTAAAAGTTTTGAAAATACCGAAATTTTCAGAAATAGTCAAATGTTAGCTTTTTTTTTAAAAATTGTGATTTTAAAAATCTTTCCTCCTAGACGACCTTTGTCCCCTTGATCATCCTTGACCACTCTTGCTCCCTTGCCCACCCTTGCCCCCTTTCCCACCCTTGCCCCCTTTGCCCACCATTGCCGAAATTTTCAAAACATTAAAAATTTCTGAAAATACCGAAATTTTGAAAAATAGTCAAATGTTAACTATTTAAAAAAAATTGTAATTTTAAAAATGTCGAAATGTTTATAAAAAATTAAAAATTTCAGTGAAGGCCAATATACTCAAAATTTTGAAAAAATTCAAATTTTTTAAAAATTTGTCAAAACAATTCGAAAATATCAACAGATTTTAAATTTTTAGATTATAAACTAAAAATCCTTCCCCCTAGACGACCTTCGTCCCCTTGATCATCCTTGACCACCCTTGCCCACCCTTGCCCCCTTGTCCACACTTGCTCACCCTTGTCCCCTTGCCGCTTGCCCACCCTTGCCCCTTGCCCCTTGCCCACCCTTGCCCCCTGCCCACCCTTGCCCCCTGCACACACTTGCTCCTTGCCCACTCTTGCCCCTTGCCCCTTTGCCCACGCTTGTCGAAATTTTTAAAACGTTAAAAATTTTTGAAAATATCGAAATTTTGAAAAATAGTCAATGTTAACTCTTTTTGAAAAAATTGTTGTAATGTCGAAATGTTTATAAAAAATTAAAAATTTCAGTGCAGGCCAATATAGTAAAAATTTTGAAAAAATTTTAAGTTTCTAAAAAGTTGTCAAAAAAAAACGGAAAATATCAACAGATTTTAAATTTTTACATTAAAAACTAAAAATCTTTCTTCCTAGACCACTCTTGTTCTATTAACCATTCTTGCCCACCTTTCCCCCCCTTGCCCACCTTTGCCCCCCCCCCTTGCCCACCTTTGCCCCCCCCCCCTTGCCCACCTTTGCCCCCCCTGACCCCTTCACCGCTCTTGCCCCCTTTCCGAAATTTTCAAAACATACATTTTCGAAAAAAAAAAACGAAATTTTGAAAAATAGACGAATTTTGAAAATAAATATTAACATTTTCTTAAAAATTGTATTTTTAAAAATATAAAAATGTTAACTTTTTTTTGAAAAAATTCTAAAAATGTCGAAATTTTTATAAAAAATTAAACATTTCAGTGAAGGCCAATTTAGTCAAAATTTTGAAAAAATTTAAAGTTTCTAAAAAGGTGTCAAAAAAAAAAAGGAAAATATCAACAGATTTTAAATTTTTGCATTAAAAACTAAAAATCTTTCTTCCTAGACCACTCTTGTTCCATTAACCATTCTTGCCCACCCTTGCCCACCTTTGCCCCCCTTGACCCCTTCCCCACCCTTGCCACCTTTCCCAAATTTTCGAAAAAAAAAACGAAATTTTGAAAAATGGACAAATTTTGAAAATAAATATTAACATTTAAAAAAAAATGTGTTTTTAAAAGTATCGAAATGTTCATAAAAAAATTAAAATTTCAATAGGAGCCAAAATAGTTAAAATTTTGAAAAAATTCAAATTTTCTAAAAAGTTGTCAAAAAAAAAATCATAAATATCAACAGATTTTTAATTTTTACTTTAAGAACTAAAAATCCTTCCAGCTAGACCACCCTTGCCCCCTTAACCATTCTTGCCCATTCTTGTCCATCTTGACCATTCTTGTCGACCCCTTAGCCTTCGTTGTCCCCTTTGGCCACCTTTGCCTCCTTGCCCACTTTTATCCCTTGCCGAAAGTTTCAAAACATTTAAAATTTTCGAAAAAAAATCGAAATTTTGAAAAAGGGACAAATTCTAAAAAATATTAAAATTTTTTAAAAAAAATTGTCGAAATTGTCAAAACTAAAAATTCTCGAAAAAAAATTCGAAAATTTGAAAAATAGACAAATTTTGAAAAACATGTTGAATTAAAAAAAAATTCTAATTTTAAAAATGTCGAAATGTTCATAAAAATTAAAAAATTTCAACGAAAGTCAAGATAGTCAAAATTTTACAAAAATTCAAGGTTTTTAAAAAGTTCACAAAAAAACAGATTTTCAAAATTCCAAATTTCAGAAAAAGTCGAATGTTTGAAACTTGGATGAATTTGTCGGAATTTACAAAAAAAAATCTTTACATTAAAAAAAAGTCAAAATTTTGACGATTTTTGATATTTTCTTTAAAAGTTAAAATTTTGAAAGTCAGGTGTTTTAAAAATGGTCAGGATTTTCAAAAGTATTCAGTTTCAAAAAAACTAGTAGAATTTAAAAAAAGTTAAAATTGAAAAATCGCCAAAAATGTCAAAAAAGGTGAAATTTTGAAATAACGTCGAGTTTTGAAAAAATGTCGAGATTTGAAAAATCAAGATTGTCGCAGATTATTGAAAAGCTGTACCATTTTAATCAAAAAAAAAAAATTCAAAATCGTCCAAAAAAGGTCAAATTATCAAAAAAAAAATCGAAATTTTGAAGAGCGAAATCGGAAATAGGCAAAATAATCGACAATTAAAAAAAATCGAGACTTGAAAATATCGAAATTGTTCAAAAAAGTGGAAAATTTCCAAAAAAAAATTGAGATTTCAGTGAAAATTTAAAAAATTGGTAACATTTCAAAGAAAAAACTCGAAGTTTTAAAAAAGTTAAGGTTTTCGAAGAAAGTAGAAATGAACTGTTCAAATTTTGAAAAAAGTGGTGATTTTTTGAAAGAAAATATCTGTCTTCAAAAAATGGGCATTGATGAAAATGCTAGGGCGGATCCTGCTCTAGTTTTCACTATTTTCAGAGATTTTTTGCATGATTTTTTTAACATTTATTGTTAGACTCGTAGTATAGTATAATAATAAAAAATAATAATAGACTTATAGCGTTGAGTGATAAATATCACTCATCGCTCATAGTCATTGATCCTATTGATGGCCCCCCTATTTATGTCACTGTTTCTAATGGTGCGGGCACCACACAAACGCTGCAGTGGAGGAATGCAATCTTTGTAAAGTAATTAGTTCGATTAGTCGCAAAAATACACCTTTAATCTTAATGAAAACACTTCAGCTTAATGGTTAATTAAATAGAAATAAAAACAGAATACAAATAATGTTTTTTTTTATTGTCGATGTAATCACACACTTGAATTAGCTTCGGTGTCAAGTGGCACTCTTCCGGAGATATCGTCGTTTTAATCTTCCATCTAGTGTGATCTTTATTAGACTAGTCGAGCGTTATAAATTAGTCGAGTTCCCCCGACGAAGTCGTAATTTTAACATGACAACATCAGCGTCAACCCCTGTCAGAGCAATTAGTCCCAATCTAAATAAATTTAGTTTTACGTCGTGTCGACTCGAGATGTTAATTTGTAACGTTTCAATTTTTATCCGTGCTTGAAATTTTGACTAGTCTCTGAGTTTGACAGTATTGACCAGTTCGTCAATACTTGCTTGCCAACAAGAGAGACGAAGTAAACTTGCAAAATTGCTAGATAATGAACAATTGCGGCACAATTTTACATTTCGGCATTGCAATCGCGTCCGCGGAAATTAAACATTGTTTAACTACGATTTGTCCATACGCAGTATCTCTCTCTCTGAAGATGATAGCTTGGCCACCGAAACGCGTTAGAGCAACCTCTATTGTCTTTTTTGCGAAAGATGAAAACATGTAAATAATAATTAATTGCTAGTTGACTTCAAGAGTCATTGGGCTTTTTCACATTTAAAATCGGCCGATAATTGCAGGTAAATCCAAAACAGTGCGGAATATTTTGAAAAGAAATGAATAAAGCTGTCATCTCTCCGAACTGTGAATAAATTGGCTCGCGTTTTGGTAAAATTCTTGCGCTTTTCTCGTTGGGAAATAAACCTAAATTCTACGTCATACTCGCGCGAGATAATTGTTTTATCCATGTCCAGTCTAGACGTCTTTTTTTTGTTAGAAGTCATTAGCATGCGATTGAGATAAAGTGGTTCAAATATTTTAGATAACGACGACAATAACATAACGCGGACAATCGTGATGTTATTAAGTTTAAAAGGACCAAAATATTACGATTATTCAATTGCTGTTGCGCACTGTTTTTATTATTTGTTATCGTGTTAGTGCAAATATTCTTTTTTTTAACATTCTTTATCTGTGTGCATTGTGCCATATCTAGGCAATGAACTGTTAGCGAAGGAGTTTCCCATCCAGCCTACCATAACTGCACCTGACATACTTCCTACTTTATTGCTTTCCTAATGTCTATTCATTTTTAATCCACCTCTGCATTGTTTTTATTTATCAGTTTTGAAAAAATTCATTTATATTCTATTTTTCACATTTTTGTTTATAAGGCATACACTGTGGATTGAAATAATTAAACGGTTTAAAATGTGTACACTTGATCTCGATGAAATATTTTGACTATTAATTCGACTTTTGGAATATTTCGACTTTTGGAACATATCGACGTTTGGAATATTTCGACTTTTATTAAAAGCTTATCCAAAGATCATATTATTATGATTTCTTCAGTCTTGCATTCCCCAAAATAAAAAAAAATGTATTTTACTTTATTTTTCATTGTTATTTCAGTAAAGTTTTTCAATTGCCACATTCACTTCTTATTGGTATTCTAGAGTGCAACTCATTATATATACAATTAGTTTTTTCTTTATTATTACACTTAGGACTTCGCTTACAAGTGATTCTTTCTTCACTTTTTGCCAATAACGTATAACTGCATGCTACAAAGATTTTCTCATTACCTCCGGCATTGTACGCAACTTCAACGGTCCCCGGTGTGGGACCATTGTTTGATTTATTGTTATGCTTATTATAAAACACAAAAACAGGAAAAACATAAAAACCTCCGCTCGAATACAAAAGTAAATTAAACACTTTGTGTCCAAACCACGATGCAGCTTGGGGGCCAAAATGATGCAAACTGCAACACAATGACGAACAATTTGTAAATAAGCAAACACAGAAACTGGTCCGATGGAATTTTGTGCCCAACTTTGACAACTTGTCGCAGGAACGCATACCAACAAAGGGCGCGCTGTCACAGTACAGTAACCTTTCCCACGAGCGCCTCGTCTGAGGGATGAGGACGTCTTTAGACCGGAACGGCTTTTACCCTTCTGTTTCCCTGGTCCAAGTTCGCGATCACCTTGACTGACCATGACCGGAAAAGGGCCTCCATCATCAAGTAGATCGCCTAATTCCTGTAATTTACATTTTTCATTGTTTCCTTTAAAACATCCGTTTCTGTTGAAATTTTTTTACGTCAAGTTACTAGAGCAAAACTTACAAATCGTTCTGAAATCGTTCTAATGTATAACACTGGTATTTTTAATCGAATAAGCCACACGGTTGTTAAATTACCGTATTAAGAAGAAAGTAGTTGCATATTCTCGTAAAATAACAGGGGAAAGTGTTACAAGATCGCTTTTTCTCCCTTTTCTTCAGAAACAAGATCACTTTTTTTCCAAAAATGAAGTTAAATTCGAAGATATTCAGAAATATTTTACGAGGTAATTAGAACAACATTTTTAATCCACCCTCGATATATCTCAAATTTTATACGAAGTTAACGCCAAATTTTTGAATATTAATCTCAAATTTTCGATTTTAAAGTTGCATTGTTCACTAATTTTAAAAATTTGACAAAAATTCTGGCATAGTTAATTATATTCGTTTATTGTTTCAGGGGGGTAGATGCACGGCAATTCCCTGGAACGCAGGGCCCTCGAAAGAGAGGCCCTGCGGAACGTAATCAACCAATGGAATGCGAACAGACTGGATTTATTTGAGCTTTCTGAGCCAAATGAGGTGAGTGCATCAGTAACAGAATGTAAAAATTGTAACTTTTAATTTTTGTCCATTTCATGTCGATTTCTCTCCATTTCCCATTCCTCTTCTTCTTCCTCTTACACTTCTCTTCTTCTTCTCCTTCTTTCTCTTCTTTCTCGTCTTTCTTTTTTTCGCCTTCTGCTTCCACTTCTTCTTTCTCTTCTTCCTCTTCTTCTTCCTTCTCTTCTTCCTCCTCTTCTTCTTCCTCCTCTTCTTCCTCCTCTTCTTCTTCCTCCTCTTCTTCCTCTTCTTCTTCTCTTCTCTCTTCTTCCTCTCTTCTTCTTCTTCTCCTCTTCTCTTCTTTCTTCCTCCTCTTCTTCCTCTTCTTCTTCCTCTCTTCTTCTCCTCTTCTTTCTTCCTCCTCTTCTTCCTCTTTTCTTCCTCCTCTTCTTCTCTTCTTCTTCTTCCTCCTTTCTCTCTTTCTTCTTCTTCCTCTCTTCTTCCTCTTCTTCTTCTCTCTTCTTCCTCCTCTTCTTCCTTCTCTTCTTCTTCCTCCTCTTCTTCTTCCTCTTCTTCCTTCTCTTTTCCTTTTCTTTTCTCTTCTTCCTTCTTCTTCTTCTTTCTTCCTCTCTTCTTCCTCCTCTTTTCTTCTCTTTTCCTCTTCTTCTTCTCTTCTTCGTCTTCTTCTCTTCCTTCTTCTTCTCTTCTTCTTCTCTCCTCTTCTTCCTCCTTCTTCTTCCTTCTCTCTTCTTCCTTCTCTTCTTCCTCTTCTTCTTCCTCTTCTTCTCTTTCTCTTCTTCCTCTTCTTCTTTCTTCCTCTCTTCTTCTCCTCTTCTTCCTCTCTTCTTCCTTCTTTCTTCTCTTCTTCTTCCTTTTCTTCTCTTCCTCTTCTTCTCTCTTTTTTCCTCCTCTTCTTCCTTCTTCTTCTTTCTTCTTCTTCCTTCTTCTCCTCCTTTCTCTCTCTTCTTCCTCCTCTTCTTCCTCCTCTTCTTCTCTCTCTCTTCCTTCTCTTCTTTCTCTTTCTCCTCTTCTTTCTCTTCTTCCTCTTCTTCTTCCTTTCTCTTCCTCTCTTCCTCCTCTTTCTTCTCTCTTCCTTCTCTTCTTCCTTTTCTTCTTCTTCTCCTCTTCTTCTTCCTCTCTTCTTCCTCCTTCTTTCCTCCTCTTCTTCCTCCTCTTCTTCTTCTCTTCTTCCTTCTTCTTCTTCTCTTCTTCTCTCTTCTTCTCTCTCTTCTTCCTTCCTCTTCTTCCTTCCTCTTCTTCTCCTTCTCTTCCTTTTCTCTTCCTCTTCTTCTCCTCTTTTCTTCTCCTCTTCTTCCTCTTCTTCTTCTTCTTCTCTTCTTTCTCCTTCTTCTTCCTCCTTTCTTCTTCCTCTTCTTCCTTCTCTTCTTTCTCTTCTTCTTCCTCCTCTTCTTTCTCCTTCCTCTTCTTCTTCCTCGTCTTCTTCCTCCTCTTCCTTCTCTTCTTCCTCTTCTTCCTTATCTTCTTCCTCCTTTTCTTCTTCCTCCTCTTCTTTCTCTTCCTCCTCTTCTTCCTCCTCTTTTTTCCTCCTCTTCTTCCTCCTTTTCTTCTTCCTCCTATTCTTCCTCCTCTTCTTCCTCCTCCTCTTCTTCCTCCTCCTCTTCTTCCTTCTCTTCTTTCTCCTCCTCTTCTTCCTTCTCCTCTTCTTTCTCCTCCTCTTCTTCTTCCTCCTCTTCTTCCTCTTCTTCCTCCTCTTCTTCCTCTTCTTCCTCCTCTTCTTCCTCCTCTTCCCACTCTTCTTGGTCTTGTTCTTCCTCCTCCTCCTCTTCATCTTCTTTTTCTTCAGCTTCTTTATATTCTCCTTCCTTTTCATGCTGAGATATGTTTCCCGTGACATCGAATATAAGCCCATCGTTATGACTGAAATTTGAAATCAAACAGTGGACATTTTTATATTAATGTCGAGTACGAGACGCACCACACCACGCAAATGAGGCGAGTGCAACAGTAGCAGAATGTAAAAATTGTAACTTTTAATTTTTGTCCATTTCATGTCGATTTCTCTCCATTTCCCAAATTTGTTTTACGATAAAACACTTCGGAATTTAAATTTAAAAGAAAAAAGATTTCTTTTAAAATTTCCCATTCAGAATTTAAACGCGAACATTGAAAAATTGACTATTCTGGTGCCAATGACGACTACCTCAAGCATCGTAAGCATTTTTTTTTGTGTCGGTATTCAAAGTGTTGCGTTCTCGACAATTGACATGATGCGGGTTAGAGTTTATCGCATACAAACACCAATTAGTGCTAATTGTAAATAATTGTAAGTCAATTTAATTATTCCGCGCTAGTGGAAATATGGCGGTTGCAGTATAAATCAACTTTTGATTTAATTGGACCCTTCTATTATCTATGGGCATAATGTGATAAAACCTGCTTGGATGGAAGCTGCTTACAGAAAATCAGTTACTGTTAGTTGCAGACGAGGTTTTTTGTAAAAGGCCCATTTATCTCAAGAAACTTGATTTAGTATTTCAACGTGTATTATTAAAAAATTGCGCTGGCAATCTCGAGTTTTACAGGAAAACTGTTTATCAAAAGATACCTGGATAAATATTAGATGTAAATAGACAAATAATAATTTACATAATTAAAAGCCTAATTGGGAAATTATCTACTTTTTGTTAAATATAGCGCAGCGTAAACCAACTTGTTAAAAAACTAACCATAAATATAACCTTATTTTAATTAATATTTATTGATAAACTAACCGCCTATCCAACGGCTTTTGAACTCAAGGAATTCATTTTTGACCAGACTGTCTGTGCTTTAACTCTGGCGATATCGACAGTGCCACTGTTTCTTCTTTTTTGAAGATATTAATGATAACAATGACGTATTTTATGTGTTACTTTACTCAGTTTAATATTTTCTTCAAGATATTCGTTTTGGTACGTTTAAATAAAAACATTTGTTTTATTTGTTGAGAGCTTGCAGCTCATGTGAAATTTAATACACATTTTCACTCCCTTAGGATTGATCCCATCACATGTGAAATTTAATACACAGTTTCACTCCCTTAGAGGCCAAATTTCGAGAAAATCTTCTGGTGTTCAATCTACGTTATATAAGGAACTCGGCTTTTGGTTTTTAAAACTATTGTCTGTCTCTGTGTTTTCTGGGTTAATCTTGGTAAAAACTAAACCGATTTTGATGAAACTTCCTCTAATAGGTGGCGTATTTTCTTTGGTCAAATGCGACTACTCTAACAATTTTATTTGGATGCCATAAAAAATCAGATTGTCTCAAATATTTTCTTGATGACTTCTTTTTCTGTTTTTTATTTTTCTTTTTCTTTTGTTTTCTTCTTTGTCTTCTTTTTTATTTTCTCCTTCTCTTTGTTTTTTTTCATCCTCTTTTTCTTCCCTCGCTTTTGTCTTTTACGGTTTTAATTATTCCTCTTTTCCTCTTCTTCGTTTTTTCTTTCTCTTCCTCTTTTTCTTTCTCTTCTTGTTTTACTTCTTCCACTTTTTATTCCTCCCCTTCTTCTTCCTTCCTTCTTCCTTCCTTCTTCCTGTTCCTATTGAGATGAGTTTCCCGCGGCATGGAATATATCAATCAAACAATGGACATTTTTATATCCATTTATTCTTCTTCCCCCTCTTTTTTCTTCTTCATTTTCTTTCTATTTCTTTTCTTCTTTCTCTATCTGTTCCTCTTCCTCTTATTTTCCTCCCCCTGTTTCTTGTTATTATTTTTCTACTTTTTCTTTTTCTTCCTTTTCCTATTGAGATATGTTTCCCGCGGCATCGAATATATGCTCCTCAATCAAACAGTGGACATTTTTATATCCATTTATTCTTTTTCTTCCTCCTTTTCTTCTTCCATCTCTTCTTTTCTTCTTCTACGTTTTCTTCTCCTTCATTCTCTTCCTCCTCCTCTTACACATCTTCCTCCTCTTTTATTCCTTTTCTTCTTCTTCCTCTTCTTTCTCTTCTTCTAACACTTCTTCCTCTCCTTTCTCTTCTTTCTTGTCTTCCTTTCCTTCCTCTTCTTCTTCTTCATCCTCTCCTTTTTCCTTTTCTTCCTCGTTTTCCTTTTCTTCCTCTTTATCTTCTTTCTCTTTTTCTTCCTCTTCTATTTCCACTTGATTCTTTTCTTCTTCCTTGTCTTCTTCCTCTTATTCTTTCACTCCTTCCTCTTCTTTTTACACTTCTTCCTTTTCTTTTTTCTCTTCTTCCGTTTCTTCTTTCTCTTCTTCCTTTTCTTCTTCGTCCTTTTCTTTTTCCTGTTCTTCCTTTTCTTCTTCCTCTTCTTCTTCCCCTTCTTCTTCCCCTTCTTCTTTCTTCTCTTTTTTTTTCTTTTATTTCCACTTTTTTCTCTTCTTCTTCCTCTTTTTCTCCTTCTTCTTTTCACATCTTTTTACACTTCTATTTTCTCTTCTTCCTTTTCTTCTTCTTCAACTTTCTCTACACTTCTTCTTCTCCTTCTCCTTCTTTCTCTTCTTCCTCTTCTTCTTTTACTTCTTCTTAAATTTTTTCCTTTTCAAAATTTATTTTTTCTTTCTCTTCCTCTTCCTTTTTTATCTCCTCTTCTTCTTACACTTCTTCCTCTTCTTCCTTCTCTTCTTACACCTTTGCTTCCTCTTCTTCTTTCTCTTCTTTCCTTTTTTGTTGCGCATCTTCCTCTTTTTCTTCCTCTTCTTCTTTCTCTCCTTCTTCCTCCTCTTTCTCTTCTATGTTCCCTCCTTTCTCTTCTTCTTCCTCCTCTTTCTCTTCTATTTTCCCTCCTTTCTCTTTTTCTTCCGCTTCTTCTTTCCCTTCTTCGTCTTTTTCTCCCCCTTCTTTATCTTTTCCTTTCACTTCTTCCTCTTCTTCTTAAACTTCTTTTTCTTCTTCCTCTTCTTTCTATAACATTTATTTTTCTTCTTCTCCTTCTTTCTCTTCCTCGTCTTTCATTTCTTCCTCTTCTCCTTCCTCTTCTTCTTCCTCTTCTTTCTCTTCTTCCTTTTCTAATATTTCTTCCTCTTTTTCTTCTTCCTCTTCTTGTTTTTCTTCTTCCTCGTTTTCCTTTTCTTCCTTTTTATCTTCTTCCTCTTTTTCTTCCTCTTCTAGTTCCACTTTATTCTTTTCTTCTTCCTCGTTTTCTTCCTTGTCTTCTCCCTCTTCTTTCACTCCTTCCTCTTCTTCTTACACTTCTTCCTTTTCTTCTTTCTCTTCTTCCTTTTCTTCTTCATCCTTTTCTTTTTCTTGTTCTTCCTTTTCTTCTTCCTCTTCTTAAAATTCTTCCCTTCTTTCTCTTCCTCTTCTTCTTCCCCTTCTTCTTTCTCCGCTTCTTTTTCTTTTATTTCCGCTTCTTTCTCTTCTTCCTCTTTTTCCCCTTTTTCCTCTTTTTCTCCCCCTTCTTCCTCTTTTCACTTCTTCTTACACTTTTTCTTTCTCTTCTTTCTCTTCTTCCTCTTCTTCCTTTTCTTCTTCTTCTTTCTTTTCTTCTTCTTCTTCTTTCTCTAAACTTCTTCTCCTACTTTCTCTTCTTCCTCGTCCTTCATTTCTTCCTCTTCTTCTTTCACTTCTTAAACTTCTTCCTAGTCAATTTTTTCTTTTTCTTCCTCTTCCTTTTTTACCTTCTCTTCTTACACTTTTCCTCTTCTTTCTCCTCTTCTTACACCTTTGCTTCCTCTTCTTCTTTCTCTTCTTCTTCCTCTTATTTCTCTTCTTTTCTTTTTTCTTGCACTTCTTCCTCTTTTTCTTCCTTTTCTTTTTTCTCTCCTTCTTTCTCTTCTTCTTCCTCTTTCTCTTCTATTTTCACTCCTTTCTCTTCTTCTTCCTCTTCCTCTTCTATTTTCACTCCTTTCTCTTCTTCTTCCTCTTTTTCTCCCCCTTCTTCCTCTTTTCCTTTCACTTCTTTCTCTTCTTCTTATACTTCTTCTTTCTCTTGTTCCTTTTCTTCTTCCTCTTCTTCCTATAACACTTATTTTTCTTCTTCTCCTTCTTTCTCTTCTTCCTCGTCTTTCATTTCTTCCTTTTTTCCTTCCTCTTCTCTTTCCTCTTCTCCTTCCTCTTCTTCTTCCTCCTCTTCTGTCTCTTCTTCTTCTTCCTTCTCCTCTTATGTCTCTTCTTCTTCTTCCTCCTCTTCTGTCTCTTCTTTCTCTCCTTCTTCCTCCTCTTCCTCCTCTTCCTCCTCCTCCTCCTCCTCCCCCTTCTCCTCCTCCTCCTCCTCTTCTTCTTCTTTATCTTCTTTTTCTTCAGCTTCTTCTTTATCTTCTCCTTCCTCTTCATGCTGAGATATGTTTCCTGCGGCATCGAATATAAGCCCATCGTTAAAACTGAAATTTGAAATCAAACAGTGGACATTTTCATATTAATGTCGAGTATGAAACGCACCACACCACGCATCTGGAAGTAATTTATCGATGAAAAAAGCGTGTCTTGTAGTCCGTGTGAAATACGGCAGTTCTGCAGGTTTATATGATTCTAACCAGAAATGGCACGTAATATTCGATATTGTTTAGAAGCCAGCGATGCCTAAAACCGAGTATAACAGTAAAGACGGAGCGTATTTGTTTTGGCTAGTCCGCGTTCGAAGGTAATGCGTCGAGAACCGCAAGAACCGGAATCGTGTTTCGTGTTATGACTCAAAGCGTTGAAGCAATAATTGTTGTTCCTGACGATCTTAACGTCCGCCCACTATTTGTTCAACTAATTACGCTTAAGCAGAAACAATCAAGGGATCAACAAGTAGCAACAAAAGCCGAGTAACTTCTTGAGTCACCCAAAGACATAACTAATAATTGTTGTTGTGACCCGTTCGACTCGTCTGACACAGAGATGATTAAAATGACACTTGCGCCTGTAGCTATCTAATCGTTAGTTGTTGTATTCCATCGAATTAAAAAGTAATTTAATTTATCAAATTTTATAACAGCGGCTAAATCGATTTGAATGATTTACCGATCGCGTGCCAATTATTCTTATAAATTTAAAGCACTTAATAAGCAAGCTGATAACAGAACCTAGCGTGTTGGCATTAAAGACCATTTTTAACGCGCTTTTATACTACAATTTTACTTTTAAATATAAAATGTTAAATAAAATTAATAAACACTTTTAAATATATTGTCGATTTACTGCAAGTGTGGGGAAGTGAGTAAGAATTAGGTTCGAATTTAAAAGATGCAGTGAATTTAAACACTTTATTTCGACAAAGAAACGGAACGTAATTTAACAACTAATAACAACCAGTTACTAAATACCGGATGCTGAATACTCCCTCACAATGAGGGAGCGCGTATATTTATATCCGATAGCTGCTTCCGAATGTTTCCATCATGGGAATCCTCTGGTATAATCTAGGTCCTTAAATATTACGCATTACCAACATGCTTTAACGTTAACAATATATTTTAGTGTCTTTAAGATTTCACTTCTCTCGGCCCAATTTTTTGTTTTGTTTTCTCAGCACTAAAATAGTACTTTGTCTTAATTAATCAGTATCGTAACTCTTCCAAATAAAGGAGATTTCAATGTTAACACTGAACATTTCAACTTGGAAGGGTCAGAAGTCTTGGAAAAATCAAGATTTGCAATAAAAGTTAACGTTTTAAGAACGATCAGAAGTGGTTCGAATTCCGGAGAATGTTGGAGCCGTCGCACGTTACTTTCAATAAATTATAGAAACGTTCTAATTACGAAAACCCACTTCCCACGAAGATTCGCTCAACTTTTAATGAATGAAACCCGTCGAAATAAAAAGCTCGTAAAAAGTAGGACACTCGTACAATAAAACCAGTAGTCAGGTAACCGAATACACCGGCAACAATTTGGGCTAATTATCACCAATTTCGCGTCCGCTAAAACGAACGAAATTCTCTAAAATTTCGCTCGAACCGACAAATTGAACAAGACCC
>CM053336.1:590000-795000 GCA_028583605.1 Dastarcus helophoroides | reverse complement strand
AATCAAGAACGATGTTCCTTCGTTGCTCAAGTTTCCAGATCCATGCTCCTGCGGTGATCAAATTTCTAGAGCGATGTTCCTCTGATGCTGAAGTCTCCAGATAAATACTCCTCTGATGCCTAACTATTCCAGATCAGGCTTTGGTAGGTACTTCAGTTGCCACAACTTAAAATTAAAAAATAATGAAAATTTAGAGTTGAAATTTAGAAGTTGAAATTTTTCAGTTCACGAATCGAAATTCTCGAAGACAAAGTACGAATTCGGGATTCTGAGAAATAAAGTCGAAATTTCCGGTAACAAATCCTCGACATTTTGAATTCAAACTTGAGGGATTTAATCTGGAAAAGTACTTGATTGGGAAATTGAGTCGTATCATCAATTTAAGTTCTGTCTTCAGTAAAATTGTATCAAAGTAAAGACTTTGACATGGGCGTGGTCTAAGTAGACTCGATGAACGCGTATACTACCAGATTGCGTAGCTGTTGCCTGCCTACTTACTATCTATCATTCTTACTAGAGTTCTGCAAGGTAGGAGGCCAACGACCTACCTTGTTGTATAGACGCTTTGTGTGTTACTTGAACTACAGACTGGATGCTCTGCACGGCTCGTCTTACTACGGTTTTCTTCTCGAGAGTTAGATGTCGTTAACATTATCCAGTATTACATGATTTACAAAAAAAAAAAAGAAAACACCATAAACTTAAGTTATCTCTTCTAACCGGATTAACATTAACAGGGGCAAGTTTGTAGAAGTTGCATCTCGCTAAGAGGCTTCTTTATAAGGAAGGAAAGATTCGTTTCCGACTTAAAAAACTAGTTTAAGCATTACAGCCGATCGTATTACATGCACAGAGATATTTATAAGCGGACAAAGTCCTTTAGATTTGCATGTGATAATCTGATCTGAATCCAATTCGCTAATATCAATTAAGATACATTTTTTAGAAAATTTAGTTTCTTTTTCTAAAATTTCCACTTCGTTCGATTCGTTTTCTTTTAATTTCAAAGTGGTTTTAAAGAGTTCGTGCAGATCGTAGAATGATTTTCTAAAATTTCCAATTCATTCGATTCGTTTTCTTTTAATTTCAAAGTAGTTTTAAAGAGTTCGTGCAGATCGCAGAATGATTTTTTGTTCAAATTCGTTGATACCATTATGTGTATATTTAGCTGTCGAATTAGTCTCCAGCTCTACATTGGGTAGCGCCCTATAGCGTTAGATGACTCTGTTAGACCATCATATTAACATGGAAAGTTGCCCTTATGTGCAAACATCAGCTAGTAATAAATAATGCACAAAATTATCCAAAAAGTTTAAAAAAATAAGACGTCTTGGATCTCTTATGTATTTAGTTAGTACTTACAGTTACTTCCTTACTAATTACCGTCATGAAACACACATACCCATTATTTGATAATAAAAAGAAATGTTAACATTACGAAAGCATTGTCTTGTTTACATATTTCAATTACCCAGCAACACGAACTTGGAGTTGCCATTTGTGTACGTAAATAAAGAAAAAAGCTATCGGGCGCCAATTTAGCTGACGTAACTCCTAATTGGATACAAGTAGTTCAAAAGATTACAAGACACTTGTAAAACAAAACGAAATAGTAGAAAGCTTTTGCCTTAGGGATTTCAGTTTCTCTTGTAAATTGAATTCAAAATAATCAAGAAAGGTTACCCTCATAACTAGTGTCAAATAACAACCCCCCATATGTTTGAAGTTTTAAACAATATGTTGTTAAAACTAATAATAATAGTTTAATAATAAGAAAGCAACGATATTTATGTGTGCTTAACATTTTTTTTTGTTGGAACGGACTGGTCCTTGGTTATCTTCAAAAATCGAAATACAAATCTTGTTCCCTGAAACCAAGAATGATTAAAAAACACAACAAAGGTTGCGAAACGCGTTAGAGCAACCTTTGTTGTGTTTTTGAATCTTTTTTGGTTTCAGGGGACAGGATTTGTATTTCAATTTTTGCTTAACATTGCATAGCCATGTGAAAACTTCCAAGATTGTATGGAATAGGAACGAGTATGGTATAAGGAAAAATAGTTTTAGTTCCGAATTATGGCATATCACCATCCAGAGCAATCTTCCTCTGGTGATCAAGTCTCCAGATCGATGCTCCTCTGGTGGCGTAGCATCCAGAGCTGTGCTCCTCTGATACTGAAGAATCAAGTCCTATACCCCTCTGATTCTGAAGCATCCAGAGTTGTGTCCCTCTGATACTGAAGCATCCAGAGCTGTGCCCCCTTGATACTGAAGCATCCAGAGATGTGGCCCTTTGTTATTGAAGCATCCAGAACCGTGCTCATCTGGTGCTCAAGTCTCCAAATAGTTTTGCTTTAACTCTGAAGACTTGAGCACTAGAGGAACATTGCTGGTCTTGAAATCTGTAGACCATTGAATTATTGGTCTGATGATTTCATCACCAAAGGAGCATTGTTCTAAATGCTTCAACAGCAAGTCTCCAAATAATATCCATTAGGAAACTTGGTGCTGAAGTATTTAGAATAATGCTCCTTCGGTGCCGAAGTCATCAGAGCAATAATTTAATGATCTACAAATTTCCAGAGCGGTGTTCCTCTGGTGCTAAAGTCTTCAGAGCTGAAGTCTCCAGAGCTGAAGTCTTCAGAGCTGGAGTCTCCAGAGCTGAAGTCTCCAAAGCTGAAGTCTCCAGAGCTAGAGTCTCCAGAGCTGAAGTCTCCAGAGCTGAAATCTCCAGAGCTGAAGTCTCCAGAGCTGAAGTTTCCAGAGCTGGACTCTCCAAAGCTGAAGTCTCTAGAGCTGAAGTCTCCAGAGCTGAAGTCTCCAGAGCTGAAGTCTCCAGAGCTAGAGTCTCCAGAGCTGAAGTCTCCAGAGCTGAAGTCTCCAGAGCTGGATTCTCTAAAGCTGAAGTCTCCAGAGCTAGAGTCTCCAGAGCTGAAGTCTCCAGAGCTGAAGTCTCCAGAGCTAGAGTCTCCAGAGCTAAAGTCTCCAAAGCTGGAGTCTCCAGAGCTAGAGTCTCCAGAGCTGAAGTCTCCAGAGCTAGAGTCTCCAGAGCTAGAGTCTCCTGAGCTAGTCTCCAGAGCTGAAGTCTCCAGAGCTGAAGTCTCCAAAGCTGAAGTCTCCAGAGCTGAAGTCTCCAGAGCTGGACTCTCCAAAGCTGAAGTCTTCAGAGCTGAAGTCTCCAGAGCTGAAGTCTCCAAAGCTGAAGTCTCCAGAGCTAGAGTCTCCAGAGCTGAAGTCTCCAGAGCTGAAATCTCCAGAGCTGAAGTCTCCAGAGCTGAAGTTTCCAGAGCTGGACTCTCCAAAGCTGAAGTCTCTAGAGCTGAAGTCTCCAGAGCTGAAGTCTCCAGAGCTGAAGTCTCCAGAGCTGAAGTCTCCAGAGCTGAAGTCTCCAGAGCTGGATTCTCTAAAGCTGAAGTCTCCAGAGCTAGAGTCTCCAGAGCTGAAGTCTCCAGAGCTGAAGTCTCCAGAGCTAGAGTCTCCAGAGCTAAAGTCTCCAAAGCTGGAGTCTCCAGAGCTAGAGTCTCCAGAGCTGAAGTCTCCAGAGCTAGAGTCTCCAGAGCTAGAGTCTCCAGAGCTAGAGTCTCCTGAGCTAAAGTCTCCAGAGCTGAAGTCTCCAGAGCTGAAGTCTCCAGAGCTGAAGTCTCCAGAGCTAGAGTCTCCAGAGCTAAAGTCTCCAAAGCTGGAGTCTCCAGAGCTAGAGTCTCCAGAGCTGAAGTCTCCAGAGCTAGAGTCTCCAGAGCTAGAGTCTCCAGAGCTAGAGTCTCCTGAGCTAAAGTCTCCAGAGCTGAAGTCTCCAGAGCTGAAGTCTCCAGAGCTGAAGTCTCCAGAGCTGGATTCTCTAAAGCTGAAGTCTCCAGAGCTAGAGTCTCCAGAGCTGAAGTCTCCAGAGCTGAAGTCTCCAGAGCTAGAGTCTCCAGAGCTAAAGTCTCCAAAGCTGGAGTCTCCAGAGCTAGAGTCTCCAGAGCTGAAGTCTCCAGAGCTAGAGTCTCCAGAGCTAGAGTCTCCAGAGCTAGAGTCTCCTGAGCTAAAGTCTCCAGAGCTGAAGTCTCCAGAGCTGAAGTCTCCAGAGCTGAAGTCTCCAGAGCTAGAGTCTCCAGAGCTAAAGTCTCCAAAGCTGGAGTCTCCAGAGCTAGAGTCTCCAGAGCTGAAGTCTCCAGAGCTAGAGTCTCCAGAGCTAGAGTCTCCAGAGCTAGAGTCTCCTGAGCTAAAGTCTCCAGAGCTGAAGTCTCCAGAGCTGAAGTCTCCAAAGCTGAAGTCTCCAGAGCTGAAGTCTCCAGAGCTGGACTCTCTAAAGCTGAAGTCTCCAGAGCTAGAGTCTCCAGAGCTAGAGTCTCCAGAGCTGAAGTCTCCAGAGCTGAAATCTCCAGAGCTGAAGTCTCCAGAGCTGAAGTTTCCAGAGCTGGACTCTCCAAAGCTGAAGTCTCTAGAGCTGGAGTCTCCAGAGCTGAAGTCTCCAGAGCTGAAGTCTCCAGAGCTAGAGTCTCCAGAGCTGAAGTCTCCAGAGCTGGACTCTCTAAAGCTGAAGTCTCCAGAGCTAAAGTCTCCAGAGCTGAAGTCTCCAGAGCTGAAGTCTCCAGAGCTAGAGTCTCCAGAGCTAAAGTCTCCAAAGCTGGAGTCTCCAGAGCTAGAGTCTCCAGAGCTGAAGTCTCCAGAGCTAGAGTCTCCAGAGCTAGAGTCTCCAGAGCTAGAGTCTCCTGAGCTAAAGTCTCCAGAGCTGAAGTCTCCAGAGCTGAAGTCTCCAGAGCTGAAGTCTTCAGAGCTGGACTCTCCAAAGCTGAAGTCTCCAGAGCTAGAGTCTCCAGAGCTAGAGTCTCCAGAGCTGAAGTCTCCAGAGCTGAAGTCTCCAGAGCTGGACTCTCCAAAGCTGAAGTCTCCAGAGCTAGAGTCTCCAGAGCTGAAATATCCAGAGCTGAAATCTCCAGTGCTAGAGTCTCCAGAGCTGAAGTCTCCAGAGCTGGACTCTCCAAAGCTGAAGTCTCCAGAGCTGAAGTCTCCAGAGCTGGACTCTCCAAAGCTGAAGTCTCCAGAGCTAGAGTCTCCAGAGCTGAAATATCCAGAGCTGAAATCTCCAGAGCTAGAGTCTCCAGAGCTGAAGTCTCCAGAGCTGGACTCTCCAAAGCTGAAGTCTCCAGAGCTAGAGTCTCCAGAGCTGAAGTCTCCAGAGCTGAAGTCTCCAGAGCTAGAGTCTCCAAAGCTGAAGTCTCCAAATCTGAAGTCTCTCGAGCTGAAGTCTCCAAAACTAAACTTCCCAAAGCAACGTTACTTTAATGCCTAAATCTTCAGTTCAAGGCTCTTGTGGTGGTACTCAATTCTCCAGAGCAATGCTCCTCTAGTGCTCAAGTTTTCCAAATCAAGGCTCCTCTGGTGCTTAAGTCGCAATACCCATCCAACTTACTGTTAACTTCGTTTATTTACGTTTCTAATCTTGCCACTTTTTTTTTCCAGGACCTCGAATTTCATGGCGTCATGCGTTTCTATTTCCAAGATTCCGGGCAAAAGGTGGCGACGAAATGTATCCGTGTGGCTTCGGACGCTACCGTCGAGGACGTGATCGGTACTCTCGTGGAAAAATTTCGGCCGGACATGCGGATGCTTTCGGTGCCGTCGTACGCGCTTTACGAGCTGCACGAAGGTTGCCCCGAAAGGAAAATGTCACCGGACGAAAAACCCCTCCTCGTACAACTCAATTGGCACGTAGACGACAGAGAAGGGCGATTTCTGTTGAAAAATGTCGATGAAAAGACGGTGAGTGAAAAGCAGTGATAATAAGTGAAAGAAGTCGAAATTTAAAGACGAGAGATGTGTTCGTTTCCAGATTGGGCCGTTAGAATCCCTTGGCCCGGCCCTTGGCATGTCATATATTGATCCTGGCGGAGAAACGACAAACTACTCGTTTTGGTTGCATTAAAATGTATATTAAAATGTGAACTTTTTCAAGAACTATGGATTGCTTTTCAAAATTTTGCAATTTCTTCTAATTTTTGATTTTTTCCTTCAAAATCTTGATCTTTTTTTCAATGTTTATGATTTCAAAATTGCAATTGTTAAAAATCTTGACTTTTTTAAAATTTCAATTTTTGTTGTGGAAAATTTTTGATTTTTTTGAAATTTTTCTAAATTTCAACTTTTTCTAAATTTCAACTTTTTCTAAATTTCAACTTTTTCGAAAATTTGGAATTTCTTGAACAATTCTTTTGTAAAAAAGTTCCATTTTTTAGATTTTCCTATTTTTCGAAGGTTAGTATACGACTCCGAAAAATTCAATTTTTTGACAATTTCGATTTTTTAAACCTCGACACTTTCCTCGAATTTTTCGAAATTTTTGACTATTTTCCAATATTTCGATTTTTAAAAACTACGAATTTGGCTATCCACCCTATACCTATCTCATATGTCCTAAAGTTTATCTTTATCTGAAGAGAATATTCCCATGTGAAATGACGATTTTTTTTCCATTCACAATAAAATCGATAAATACGCCTATTTTCCTCTTAGGTAAACTCTTTTGGAAACATGGACTCGAGCGCGAGCTTCAGACGAAAATTATCGAAACGCGAAAAGAAGCAATTGAAAAAGCAGGAAAAACTGTCTCGAGTGAAAAGCGAAAACGGTGATATTAACGATAAGAACGACGGTGTGGCGGAAAAATTGTACACCGAACTTCCCGAAACATCCTTCACTAGATCCATATCGAACCCGGAAGCTGTCATGAGGCGGAGGCGACAACAAAAATTGGAAAAGAAGCTGCAACAGTTCCGGTCGAAGGATGGGGGACCCGATACAGGTAAACTTTAATATTTATTAACCTGTCAGTGTATCAATGCGTTATTGTGTGTCTGCGATTTTAATCCTCAACTGAGATGTTCATCCTCAATTGTGATGTTAATCCTCAACTGTGATGTTAATCCTTAACTCTGATGTTAATCCTCAACTCTGATGTTAATCCTCACCTCTGATGTTAATCCTCAACTGCGATGTTAATCCCCAATTGTTTTGTTAATCCTCAACTGTGATGTTAATTCTTAACTGTGATGTTAATTCCTAACTATGACGTTAATCCTCAAAATGTTCTCTGTCCGCAAAATTTGACCGTTTTGTCGGGCGATCGCTTTTGATAGAATCAACTACATAATTCAGTTTGTTGATAAGCTGAAAGTGACCACTTTGAGGGGTAAACTATTGAGTGGTGGTCTTTAAGATAGGTTGTCTTATAATTTTTTTCGAAATTGTGTTGTTAATTCTCAACTGTGAGGTAAATCCTCAACTGTGATGTTAATCCTCAACTGTGATGTTAATCCTCAACTGTGATGTTAATCCTCAAATGTAACGTTAATCCTCAACTGTGATGTTAATCCTCAAAATGTTCCCTATCACAGTTTATAAAATTTGACCGTTTTGTCGTGTGATCGCTCTTGATAAAATCAACTACATAAATCAGTTTGTTGATAAGCTGAAAGTGACCACTTTGAGGGGTAAACTATTGTGTGGTGGTCTTTAACAGAGGTTGTCTTATAATTTTTTTCGAAATTTTCACTCATGTTTTATTGGCTTTTTCTTTACTTTACTTTTTTTCTTTTACTTCGTAAAGAAGATACAGAGAATATCTAGTTTCGAAATGTTAACTAAAAATGATACTTTTTGATGCTAGATTGTAAAATGCCACTTTCGCATTCGAAAAAGGATTTTTTTGCCAACAGCTATTAAAAAATCACTCAAGATTGCAAAAGAATTTCGTTATCGAGCATTAAAAGTTTTATACGAAAATTTTTAAACAGTCTATTTTTGAAGATGAAAATTGAGCCTAATTTGGGAGTTTGTTTGAAAGGGGGGGGAACCTCCAAATGATTTTATTTTATTCTGTAGTGTATATTTTTTTAATATATGCATTTCTTAGAAAAAATTGCTGTTAAACATTGAGATTAGCATAATTAACAATCATGAAATGTCATTTTTCTTAGTAGAATCATACTCTGTATTATTTTCTACTTTGCTAATTTAATACGATACGTAATGTTGCAAAACAACCAAAATAGTGCTTTAGTTACAAAACAACCAAGACAGTTTTTTTTTAATTTTGGATGCATAATATACGAATTTACCCGTTTCAGGGGGTACTCTGAAAATTTACGGTGAGGCCTTATGCAAGGACGTGCCTTATAAAACGTTACTGTTGTCGGTGAGGGATTGTGCCGGTGCCGTAGTCAGGGAAATGTTGGATAAATACGGCTTAAGTAGGGTGGATCCCTCCCAATGGTGTCTCGTTCAAGTGACCACAACGCCAGGAGGAAACGACGTCGAATACGTCTTGGATGATGACGAATGCCCTCTCTCTATACTTATGAACGCAACCAACACCGGTAAGTACTTTCTAAATGATACGTGATTAAAATGTCACTCCAGAAAACTTCGCTCCTGAAGATGTAACAGTAAAACTGCTAATTCTACAATCTGTACATCACAATGAAAATCGTATTTTTGTTTTTGTTTGTTTTTTTTTTTTGTCGAAAAACTACCAACTTCACAAGCAACGCTTAACCTAAACCAGTGGATCTAGAACACGAATTTTTTTTATTTTTTTGGGTACTTTACTCCACTCTACTCCTCTTCTCTTCTCTTCTCTTCTCTTCTCTTCTCATCTCTTTTCATCTCTTCTCATCTCTTCTCATCTCTTCTCATCTCTTCTCTTCTCTTCTCTTCTCTTCTCTTCTCTTCTCTTCTCTTCTCTTCTCTTCTCTTCTCTTCTCTTCTCTTCTCTTCTCTTCTCTTCTCTTCTCTTCTCTTCTGTTCTCTTCCCATCTCTTCCCATCTCTTCCCTTCTCTTCCCATCTCTTCCCATCTCTTCCCATCTCTTCCCATCTCTTCCCATCTCTTCCCATCTCTTCCCATCTCTTCCCATCTCTTCCCATCTCTTCCCATCTCTTCCCATCTCTTCCCATCTCTTCCCATCTCTTCTCTTCTCATCTCTTCTCATCTCTTCTCATCTCTTCTCATCTCTTCTCATCTCATCTCATCTCATCTCATCTCATCTCATCTCATCTCATCTCATCTCATCTCTTCTCTTCTCTTCTCTTCTCTTCTCTTCTCTTCTCTTCTCTTCTATTCTCTTCTCTTCTCTTCTCTTCTCTTCTCTTCTCTTCTCTTCTCTTCTCTTCCCATCTCTTCCCATCTCTTCTCATCTCTTCCCATCTCTTCCCATCTCTTCTCTTCTCTTCCCATCTCTTCCCATCTCTTCCCATCTCTTCCCATCTCTTCCCATCTCTTCCCATCTCTTCCCATCTCTTCCCTTCTCTTCTCTTCTCTTCTCTTCTCTTCTCTTCTCTTCCCATCTCTTCCCATCTCTTCTCTTCTCTTCCCATCTCTTCTCTTCTCTTCTCTTCCCATCTCTTCTCTTCTCTTCCCATCTCTTCTCTTCTCTTCCCATCTCTTCTCTTCTCTTCCCATCTCTTCTCTTCTCTTCCCATCTCTTCTCTTCCCATCTCTTCTCTTCCCATCTCTTCTCTTCTCTTCCCATCTCTTCTCTTCCCATCTCTTCTCATCTCTTCTCATCTCTTCTCATCTCTTCTCATCTCTTCTCATCTCTTCTCATCTCTTCTCATCTCTTCTCATCTCTTCTCATCTCTTCTCTTCTCTTCTCTTCTCTTCTCTTCTCTTCTCTTCTCTTCTCTTCTCTTCTCTTCTCTTCTCTTCCCATCTCTTCTCTTCCCATCTCTTCTCTTCCCATCTCTTCTCTTCCCATCTCTTCTCTTCCCATCTCTTCTCTTCCCATCTCTTCTCTTCTCTTCTCTTCTCTTCTCTTCTCTTCTCTTCTCTTCTCTTCTCTTCTCTTCTCTTCTCTTCTCTTCTCTTCTCTTCTCTTCTCTTCTCTTCTCTTCTCTTCTCTTCTCTTCTCTTCTCTTCTCTTCCCATCTCTTCCCATCTCTTCTCTTCTCTTCCCATCTCTTCTCTTCTCTTCCCATCTCTTCTCTTCCCATCTCTTCTCTTCTCTTCCCATCTCTTCTCTTCTCTTCCCATCTCTTCTCTTATCTTCCCATCTCTTCTCTTCCCATCTCTTCTCTTTCCATCTCTTCTCTTATCTTCCCATCTCTTCTCTTCCCATCTCTTCTCTTCTCTTCCCATCTCTTCTCTTCCCATCTCTTCTCTTCTCTTCCCATCTCTTCTCTTCTCTTCCCATCTCTTCTCTTCTCTTCCCATCTCTTCTCTTCTCTTCCCATCTCTTCTCTTCTCTTCCCATCTCTTCTCTTCTCTTCTCTTCCCATCTCTTCTCTTCTCTTCTCTTCCCATCTCTTCTCTTCTCTTCTCTTCCCATCTCTTCTCTTCCCATCTCTTCTCTTCCCATCTCTTCTCTTCTCTTCTCTTCCCATCTCTTCTCTTCCCATCTCTTCTCTTCTCTTCCCATCTCTTCTCTTCTCTTCTCTTCTCTTCCCATCTCTTCTCTTCTAACATTAGTTTGGATAAACGTAATAAAACGATCTTAATCAAATATGCACAGCTTTAAAGAGTTCATGTAAATTGTAGAATGATGTTTTGTTCAAATTTCTTCATATGGTCATGCGTATATTTAGTTGCTTAAGGGGTTTCCAAAATTTCGCCTGATCAAGTTAGACAAGGCTGTCAGCTATCATCATTCTCCTCTAAACCTGTAAACTGTATAGTTATTTAGCCACATAAGTAAAAACAAACAATTTCAATTAATTAATGAATGTAGGAAAAACTAGTTTTTTAATCAATTTGTCTTAATTTTGGCAACCACATAATGATTCTTGGTTACTGCACTCCTCCATAACATTGGTATTATTGTTATTTATTACTTGATTGATCTTGGTATTTGCCTTTAGCATAATAGAAAGATATTTGGGTCAGTAAATATCATACAGATATCTACTGCTTTCATTTTAACGATATGGCGGATTTCCGTTAGATGGCGCTACAGGTGCCGTAACGGTAAAATTCGATCTGCTCACATTCGACGAAGTAAAAGGAAAGGAAGTCGTTGGTCCGCTGTCGGATATAAGCTCTTCCCGCACTTCTATCAATCCTACCATAGACCATATTTAATCTATCTCGCCTAGCGACATTTCCCCGACGCAACCGTCTAGCGGAGCGAGTATCGTGGGCAGCCGAGTAAACACGTCGGACCGAATCCGGTCGCATTCGCTCTCACCTTCCACCTTCGCCTTCCTATCTTGTCCTTTTTGTCTGGAAGTGCAGACGTCGGTATACCAATCCGACATAAGTAGAAATAGGCTCTTAGAGACAAAATCGGCGCATGCCTCGGTGCACACGGGGCGGTTGGAAGTGCGTCATTTACGGCGAATCGCCGGCGCGAGAACAGCCGTTTGCGCGCCCATTGTTTTGTTCACAAAGGACCAAAAACCATGGATTTTTCCGGCACACCGCGGGACCAATTTTCGGTTAATGACCGATCGACGGGTAAATCGCTCTTTCGCTGTGATCGTACGATATGTGATTGTTAGGCTGGTTATGGCAAGATGATGGACTGGGGCATAAGACGTATGTAGTTTTTTTTATCTGTAGTTGCGTTTAGCGCTTACTCGCTTGGAAATGATCCTTTGTGCGCTCTCGAAACGGGTTTATGTCGACCCATGTGCGGACCTTTCTTCGGTCCGGCTGGATTTTTTCAGAAACCAGTCACGCGCCAGCTTTGTTTTTATTTTGCTCGGCGTGTGCGCGCTCTTCAAATTAGGAGTAGTTGACATTTGTTGGTTCTACTATTAGCACTTTCGAATCCTCTTGCAAATAGACTTGATCGATTAATAAATTAAATACCATTTGGGGGAATTGTTTTTTTAAACAATCTATTGCCAAAATATGTTCCGGTTGAAGACAGACAATTGTTTATATTCTTTCTATTTTTATCGAAGCGAACTAAAATAGGAATATCGGAAAAATTTATTATTCTACTTTGAAGAGCACAATGCGTGTGTGTAATCAATATTTCTCATCTTTATGTCATTATTTATTCAAATCTGATATTCAATGTGTTTGATTTCTCATAAAAGGGAACGATTTCTGCAAGAATTGGTAAAAAAGCTTTCGAGAAGAGTTATCAGAAATGTTATATCGTTTTTGAAACTGCTTAGCCCTTTTTTCCTTTTGTAACGATTAGATTTATTATTATATTATTATTGTATTATACATTTTCGTAAATAAATTCGAAATTAAAAAAAAAAGTCGAATTCTTTAAAAACTTGGAAATTTTGAAAAAGTGGAAATTTGCTAAAAAAAAGTCGAAATGTTGGGAAATTTGCATCCACTACATTTCGAAGTTAATCTAGGTTGGCGAAATTAATCTAGATTTGCGAAATTTGGCCTTTAAACGTAAATTTCCAAACTGGAAACAAGCGCCATCTATATTTTTTTCTTAATATTTTTGCACATTTTTGTGTACATTTGCATTTTACATACGTTAGGAATAAAATATAACATCTACATGAAATTCTTACTTTCTTTATACCATCATATCCCATGAGGAACATGCTGAAGATGTGAAAATTTAGCAATATTAAATAAAGTATGTTCTAACGCATTTCCACAGTTAGGCTAACATCTTCAGACAGTATCCCTCTGAAGATGATAGCTTGGCTATCGAAGTTAGAGCAAGTGTTGTGTTTTTTTAATTATTCTTGATTTCAAGGGAGAAGACGTGTATGACATTTAAAGATAACAAAGGATGAGAACACAAAAAACTATGTTAATAAGTCATAAAGTTGAAAGAGCGCAGAGGGCGTTCAAGAAACTGGAATAAAATATCCTCGACCATCAAATTCTAACGTTAAATGTCAACTTTAACGGTTGCTTTGTTTACGAATCTTTTAAAATTTTAAAACCTTCGCTTTGTAACCGTCAAAACAATGCGCGACTATTAAGTAATTCACGAAAACTATCCAAAACGAAATTGTTTTTTCTTTCAATTTTAATGCAGATACCGCCGCCATCACGCGATTCGACCATAAATTCGTATAAAATGGCATGACTTTAACCACTAAATATCAAACGTAAGGAACAGTATCATATTTTTATCTTTTTTATGTCAAGAAAGGATTCAGTTTTTATTGACTTTGTTTGTTGTTGAAACGGTAAGTAAACAGAAATTTCAGATTCAGGTTAAATATTTGTTTACGTTTCATTTTCCTAAGAAAGCGCGAGTAATTTTACTTTTCTTATTTTATGTTACTTCTCTAATCTTATGTAGAGTTGTTGTTTTAATCGAAAAGAAATTGGGAGAAAATATTCGAAATTTATAATAAAAATATCCTCACACGTTCGACTGTTAAATTTAAATGTGGAATTTGGAAAAGGAAGGTCTTTTTTTCGAACTTTTGTCTTCGAAATTTTTCAAACATTCTTTTTTATTCATAATGTTGCGGGCTATCGATTCGAATTGATTAACACGTGAATTGAATAATACCCACTTTATTACTAAACTAAAGTTGGATCACCACAATTGAACAATTAACTCGCTTATTATTGACTTCTACTAACTCACTACTTAACTACGCTGACTTCAACTAACTGACTCGAGGGAAAGGCGTCCGCCTTATATAGTTTTCGCTTCCGGGTTCTAGAAGTTTTGGTCAGATAAGGCCGCAATTTCTGTTATGTTTATCCGCCGTTTGCTTCGTTATCGCGGCGGCTTTCCCTTATCAGATATTTCTAAAAACTTTCCTTACGTACTGAATTCTACAATTTACATTTCGTTACAATAACTATTAAACTTTATTAACGGTTAAAAAACAACAGATATTCGAAAATTCCACAATGTTTCGATAAATATTTGCTAACGCTGGACCAGGTTTCGCGTTACTGTATCATTGAAAGCAAAGATTGGAAATATCAACATTCTTTTTTGAAAATTTCGATTCTTTTTTTAAAAAAGTTCATTTTTCTAAAAGGATCAACCCTTTTTTTGAGCTGGTTGTTTTTTTTGTCTTTTCTAGAAAACGGAAATGAGAAAAAATACCAGAATAATTACCAGTTTACATTTTTTACCACCATATTTCGAGGACTTACTCGTATTTGTAGATTTTTCAGTACCGTCGTCATCTTAACTGGCATCATCTAACCGTCGTTATCTAACCGTCATCTGACCGTCGTCATCTGACCGTAGTCATTTAACCGTAGTCATATAACCGTCGTCATCTAACCGTGGTCATCTAACCGTCGTCATCTAACCGTCGTCATCTAACCGTCGTCATCTAACCGTCGTCATCTAACACTAAGTAAACAGATTGAATTCTTGAACAATTCATTATTTCTTGTGTGAGAAAAACTCGAGCAATACTAACGTAAACTGCTATTAAAACGTCAGAAGTCTTTATAGAAGATGTAATGAAGATTTAACTGCATTACACTTCGTAACGTAACCGTCATCTGACCGTCGTCATCTGACCGTAGTCATTTAACCGTCGTCATCTAACCGTAGTCTCTAACCGTCGTCATCTAACCGTCGTCATCTAACCGTAGTCATCTAACCGTAGTCATCTAACCGTCGTCATCTAACCGTCATCTAACGGTCGTCATCTAACACTAAGTAAACAGATTTAATTCTTGAACAATTCATTATTTCTTGTGTGAGAAAAATTCGAGCAATACTAACGTAAACTGCTATTAAAACGTCAGAAGTCTTTATAGAAGATCTAATGAAGATTTAACTGCATTACACTTCGTAACGCAACCAACCCTTTGAAGCTTTTACCTGTCCCACTATCTACGGAATATCTAATCGGTATTTTCTCAAGCAGGTGGTCTTTAATTACCTCGTAACGGAAACCCAAGGGTACATACTACCAACACACGATGAGAACAGATTCGAAAAACGATTACATGGACCAAGTCACCTTAAATTAAAACTTCCAAACAATTAATAATTCACATTCGAGAGAAATAAAACGGTTTTGACGTTTATTCAAAGAAAATGGTAGTGACGGGAGTCAGATGTGGGATAAATTACAGAGCGGAGCACCCGTCACTCACATTTAATGCAGGCAGAATGGGAAAATACCCGTGAGAATTTCCAACATCAGAACGTGAAAATACGTGTCGCTCGGTATTGATTTCTCGATATGACGAATGTCGTCAAGTCGGCTCCAAAAATAATTAAAATTGCAAACACAGTCTAGGACCCCGAATAATTGATTCAAATTTTTTTACATTTTTATTCGCTTTCGACCAATTCGAATTTCCAGAGCTCGCGCTTGTTCCACCGCTGGAAAAGTAATCTAGGATCACCTGGTGGTTCCGGGTTACGTAAGCAAACATTTCGTGATTTTAGACGTGAACCCCCTTCGTAATGCATAAGTAATTTACGTGTGTAGTCGATTATTTTAACAATCTTATTAAATATCAAATCGACAATTGATAAAGCGAAAAAAGGGGGTTTCAACGTTAAAGTTGAAATTTTGTGAAAGAAATCGAAGTTTGGAGAAATTTCTACCAAATATTTGTAGAAATATCGTGGAATTTTTAATATTTGTTGTTGTTTTAATTGTGAACGACTACGAGTGTCGCCGGTCCTTGGTTATCTTCAAAAATTGAAATACAGAACTTGTCCCCTGAAACCAAGAAAGATTAAAAAACATCTTTCTTGGTTTCAGGGGACAATATATTTCAATGTTTATCTTAAAATTTAAAATACTCAGTTGCTCGAAATTTAGACTTTTAAAAGAAATTCTAATTTTTCGACTTTTTTTTTTGAAAATTTCGAATTCTCTTGAAAAATTTCAATTTGTTTTGAAAATTTCAATATTTTATTTTCAATAATTTTCGAATCTAGCAAAACTTGGATTTTTTTTCGAAATATTCACTGCAAAATCTTTTTTTTTTTCAAGTTTAACATCGAAACAATATAGTAATGTCCAGAAGAGTCGTAATTTGGAAAATCGTAACTTTGACTTACTTCGATTTCAGATTCGATTTAAACAAACCATAATTTGAAATACTTTATTGTAACGCAATGTAAATAGATGGAATAGAATTTAGAATAGAATTGTATAGTTTAGTAATTAAAAAAAAGTTTCTAGAAGGATTTGATAAGGGGATAGCGGCCGCGATAACGAAACAAATGGTAGATAAGCGTTCCAGAAATTTCGGAAACGATAATCCTTATCTGCCGAAAAGTTCTAGAAGCCGGGGGCCAAAACTATAAAAGGCGGTCAGCTTTCCCTCGAGTAAATCAGAGTCAGTGTAATTAGTGAGTTAGTAGAAGTTAATAATAAGTTAATTGTTCAATTGTGGTGATCGAAGTTAAGTTTGGTAATAAAGTGGTGTAATTCACACGTGGTAATCAATTCGAACCGATAAACCCGTAACATTATTTTTTTAGAAGATTTGTATTTCAATTTTTGAAATACTTTGTAAATATAAGTAGTAAAGTAATTTTCTTCTAAGTAATTGCAGTCTTTATCCGGAGTGGAGTTGATTAATGCATTTTTCTCGTCTTTGAAAATTAAGAATTCCCTGCAGCGGAAAATCGTATACAAACAAATCCTTTCTTTACACAACTTTTAATATAAATTACTTCCCTATTTCTTTTAAAATTCCCAGCTTTTTATAAAGCCAAACACAACTTGGCTGAACAAAGTCATAATTAAAGTGTTGTTCACTTAAAACTTTTCATTCTTCCGTTTGTTTTGTTATTGACCCAAAAGTTAATTGGATGAAATTTTATCAAAATTCACCAGA
This sequence comes from Dastarcus helophoroides, assembly GCA_028583605.1. Taxonomy (NCBI): domain Eukaryota; kingdom Metazoa; phylum Arthropoda; class Insecta; order Coleoptera; family Bothrideridae; genus Dastarcus; species Dastarcus helophoroides. The sequence goes on along the minus strand of CM053336.1, from coordinate 778,299 downwards.
TTGTTTATCAAATCTTTTGTGCCATGATTTTTTTACTTGCAATTGCACTATACCAGATACTCCAGGTATATCAGCTACTTCAGGTATATCAGGTACTCCAGGTATACCAGGTACTCCAGGTATACCAGGTATACCAGGTATACCAGGTATACCAGGTACTCCAGGTATACCAGGTACTCAACCAATTTGTTTGGCACTATACCAGGTATTTAAAAAAAAATATGTAAAGATGGTAAGTACTTAGAAATCAAAATAGCTTGATTAAATCAAATTACTGTAAAAAAATTAAAATTGTGTGATCGGCGACTAAGGTTCGAACCCGGAACCCTCGCGTGAGAGGCTGACTTCCTAATGACAGAGCTACCGTTCTGCTTTCAACTCTGCTTATACAGTTTATATGCATTACTCTTGGCACCTCTTACATTAGATAGTTTTTCATTTTAGAAAATGTCACACGCATTCCTATTAATAATTTAACGTATCAGCGTAATTACTATGAACTACCAACGTATGATACGCGCTACCCATAAATTGTTTTAATTCAGTGAAAGAAAAATTGAACAAACGAACAGTAATAATAAATCAAAGCGTAGCAATGAAAAATAACGGACATTACTTATAGATTGAAATCTGAAAACTCGTATTTACATAACTAATGGCATTATAAATAATTATTAGCGTGTAATTTATTGATAGGTGCTCTGACAATTAAAAGCGTAATACAATTCACTGCTTACTTAAGCTTAATAATATGACAGAAAATAAGACGACCTTAATATGACAGAAAATAAGACAGCAAGTAATAAAGATCAGTAACTCGAAAGAAAAAAGAATAGAATTCTTTTTTTTTTTGGTGGAACGGACTGGTCCTTGGTTATCTACAAAAATTGAAATACAAATCTTGTCCCCGGAAACCAAAAATGATTAAAAAACACAACAAAGGTTGCTCTAACGCGTTTCGTGTTTTTTAATCTTTCTTGGTTTCAGGGGACAAGATAATTGACATTTTTAACCCTTACTATGTGAAATAAGAATAAATGTTAGGAAAAAGGGATAAATTTTTGACGTAGTGACGTAAAAAAGAATATTTGAACGACTACGAGTGTCGCCGGTCCTTGGTTATCTTCAAAAATTGAAATACAAATCTTGTCCCCTGAAACAAAGATTAAAAAACACAACAAAAGGTTGCTGCACTAACTCGTTTCGCAACCTTTGTTGTGTTTTTTAATCTTTATTGGTTTCAGGGGACAAGATAATTGACATTTTCAACCCTTACTGTGTGAAATAAGAATAAATGTTAAAAAAAGAAAAGGGACAAATTTTTGATAGAAAAAAGTAACAAATGACGTAAAAAAGAATATTTGAACGACTACGAGTGTCGCCGGACCTTGGTTATCTTCAAAAATTGAAATACAAATCTTATCCCCTGAAACCAAATAAGATTAAAAAAACACAGCAAAGGTTGCTCTAACGCGTTTCGATAGCCAAGCTATCATCTTCAGAGAGATACTAACATGTATTTTTTTCAATTTATTTAACATTTCTTCAGTTTGGAAATATTTAAATTTTTATGGTTTGTTGACAATTTTCTAAACAGTTTTTGAAATGCGACTACGTGATATTTAAATTTATTGAACACGTCACTTCATGTCATTTCAAATTGGGCCGAAGAAATGTTAAATAAATTGAAAAAAACATAATATTTCCGGTCAATAAGTGTCTACCATGAAGAACTAACATGTAATCCTAAAAATAAATGTTACGGGCTTATCGGTTCGAATTGATTACACATGATGGATTATACCCACTTTATTACTGAACTCAACTTGGATCACCACAATTGACAATTAACTCACTTAGTATTGACTTCTACTAACTCACTAATTACACTGATTCTGACTGACTGACTTAGGGAAAAGCTGACCGCCTTTTATAGTTTTGGCTTCCAGCTTCTAGAACTTTTCAGCGGGTAAGGCTTATCGTTTGCCGAAATTTCTGGAATGCTTATCTGCCGTTTGTTTCGTTGTCGCGGCCGCTTTCCCCTTATCAGATCCTTCTAGAAACTTTTTTTATTTACTAAATTTTACAATTCTATTCAAAATTCTATTCCATCATTTACATTGCGTTACAATACTAAGAATTGAAACAGAGAACTTGTCCCCTGAAACCAAGAAAAATTAAAAAACACAACAAAGTTTGCTCTAACGCGTTTCGACAGCCAAGCTGTCATCTTCAGAGAGAAAAAATCAGTTTCTCTCTGAAGATGACAGTTTGGCTGTCGAAACACGTTAGAGCAACCTTTGTTGTGTTTTTTAATTTTTCTTGGTTTCAGGGGACAAGTTCTGTGTTTCAATTTTTGAAGATAACCAAGGACCAGTCCGTTCCATCAAAAAATACTAAGAATTCCTTTAACTTTCCCTTCAGAAAAGATCGAGTCTTTGAAAGATTTGACTTTGCAGATTTTTCTATGCACAACATCAAAAATTAAGATCGAAATTTGACCTCGAACCCTGACAAGAGAGGTGGACGTGTGGGCAATTTTTTTTTGTTGAAAAGTCCCCGAGTTTTTTAAAATGTCGAAATTTTCAAAAAATTTTGAGATTTCAAATATTCGACTTTAATGAAAATTACGATGTTTCAACTCTCATTTTATCAAATTTCGCTTTTTTTCAAAATTTTGACTATTTTAATACGACTTTTCAAGATGTTCGATTTCTTTTTGAATGTTTCGATTTTTTCGAAAATTTCGATTTTTTTTTTGAAAATTTCGATTTTTATTGAGTTTCGATTTTTACGAAAATTTCGACTTTTGTTGTTGAAAATTTCGGATTTTTTGAAAATTTCGATTTTTTTTTGAAAATTTCGATTTCTTTTGAAAATTTCGATTTCTTTTGAAAATTTCGATTTTTTTAACATTTCGATTTTTTTCGAAAATTTAGATTTTTCTCGAAAATTTCGATTTTTTTTGAATTTCGATTTTTTTGAAAATTTCGATTTATTTTGAAAGTTTCGATTTTTTTTAAATTTCGATTTATTTTGAAAATTTCGATTCGAAATTTCGATTTTTTTTGAAATTTTGATTTTTTTTGAAAAATTTGGTTTTTTTTTGAAAATTTTGATTTTTTCCGAAAATTTCGATTTTTTCGAAAATTTCGATTTTTTTCGAAAATTTCGATTTTTTTCGAAAATTTCGATTTTTTTCGAAAATTTCGATTTTTTTTTGAAATTTCGATTTTTTTGAAAATCTCGATTTATTTTGAAATTTTCGATTTTTTTTTAAATCTCGATTTATTTTGAAAATTTCGATTTTTTTCAAAATTTCGATTTTTTTCGAAATTTTGATTCTTTTTTGAAAAATTTAGTTTTTTTCGAAAATTTGCGATTTTTTTCGAAAATTTCGATTCTTTTTTGAAAATTTCGACTTTTTTTGAATATTTCAACCTTTGAAAATTTCGATCTTTTTAAAAATTTCGTTTTTTTTTAATTTCGATTTTTTTGAAAATTTCGATTTTTTCTTAAAATTTTGATTTTTTTTTATTTTCGATTTTCTTAAAATTTCGATTTTTTGTTCTTGAAAATTTCGATTTTTTTTTCGAAAATTTCGGTTTCTTTTGAAAATTTCGATTTATTTTGAAAATTTCGATTCTTTTTTGAAAATTTCGACTTTTTTTGAATATTTCGATTTTTTCTTAAAATATCATTTCGATATTTTTCGGTAATTTTGATTTTTTTTGAAAATTTTGATTTTTTTTACATTCGATTTTTTTGAAAATTTCGATTTTTTTCGAAAATTTTGATTTTTCCCGAAAATTTTGATTTTTTTTAATTTCGATTTTTTGTTGAAAATTTCGATTTTTCTTTGAAAATTTCGATTTTTTTTGAAAATTTTCTTTTAGAAAATTTCGTTTTTTTTTGAAAATTTCGATTTTTTCCAAAATTTCGATTCTTTTTTGAAAATTTCGATTTTTTTTGAAAATTTCGATTTTTTTTGAAAATTCGATTTTTTCGAAAATTTCGATTCTTTTTTGAAAATTTCGACTTATTGAAAATTTCGACTTGAAAATTTCGTTTTTTTTTAATTTCGATTTTTTCTTAAAATTTCGATTTTTTGTTGTTGAAAATTTCGATTTTTTTTGAAAATTTTGATTTTGTTGAAAATTTCAATTTTTCCGAAAATTTCAATTTTTCCGAAAATTTCGATTCTTTTTTGAAAATTTCGACTTTTTTGAAAATTTCAACTTTTGAAAATTTCTTTTTTTTTAATTTCGATTTTTTCGAAAATTTCGATTTTTTTTCTGAAAATTTCGGTTTTTTTTTAAATTTCAATTTTGTTGTTGAAAATTTCGTTTTATTTTGAAAATTACGATTTTTCCGAAAATTTCGATTTTTTTTTCTGAAAATTGAGGTTTTTCTGAGCATTTTTGACTTTCACAATTTCAAAAATCTTTCGACTGCTTATTGAAAATTGTAATTTTTTGTGAAAAGTTCGATTTAGCAAAATTTCGACCCTTTCAAAAAATTTGGACGTTTCTAATCCTTTAACTAGAGAAATGTTTCTACAAAACCGTTCGTAGAAACGCAAAAAGGAATGCTGAAAAAGAAACTGTAAATGTATTTTTAACAGGAACTATGTCTGACATAATTTTAAGACAGAATCGTCAGCAAGTGACACCCGATCTTTCAATTTGTTAATTTGCTTGAGGGGCACCTGTACCTCGCGAAAGAGTCGTTGCGCCGCCTCATCTGTTGACAGCCGTATTTAAAGGGTTAAATCAGTGGTTTCCAACCTTTTTGTACCTGCGCCCCCTTTTAAAAAAATTGTTGCGCCCCCTTAATTTTTCTAACAATCTAATTTTATAAATACTCAACTGATATTATAATTTATTTAATGAGTTACAAAACAATATACAATATTGTAACGCAATGTAAATAGATGAAATAGGATTTAGAATAGAATTGTAGAATTTAGTAAATAAAAAAAGTTTCTAGAAGGTTCTGATAAGGGGAAAGCGGCCGCGATAACGAAACAAACGCCAGATAAGCGTTCCAGAAATTTCGGCATTCGATAAGCCTTATCTGCCGAGAATTCTGGAAGCCGGAAGCCAAAACTATAAAAAGGCGGTCAGCTTTCCCTCGAGTCAGTCAGTTAGAATCAGTGCAATTAGTGAGTTAGTAGAAGTGAGTTAATTGTAAATTGTTGAGTTCAGTAATAAAGTGGGTCTTATTCGATAAGTGTAATCAATCGAACCGATAAGCCCGTAATAATATATAGATTTTGGTTTGTATTCGAAAAAGATATTTTGGAAACAGCTGCATGCCCCCCTTACAACAGTTTCGCGCACCCCTAGGGGGGCATGCCCCACAGGTTGGAAACCACTGGGTTAAATGATCAAAACTTTGTGGCTAGTTAATTTTACATGGACGGTTATTTTCTGAACAAACCTCGTACGAAAATCTAGCAGAAGGGTCGGCTTATTTGCCGGAAATATTTACATATTAGACGGCCTAGTGTTGAAATTTTTTGACGGCAACACTCCGCCCTCTTGACACAGTAAACAAGCTGTTCACTTTCCGCGGCTTATCAGATTAACTCTCCCATTATCTTGTCACTCTGAGGATTCCATAGCTAACACACGACCTACTATAAAACTTTCCCGATACAGTTATCCATCCGCCACATTCATCGGATATCAAGCCATCAGGATATCGAGACGTTAACTCGTGTCGAATTTGACGGGAATTTACTATACAGTTCTTTTCAGTTACTTTCAGCTACCTCGTGAGCTATAAATCGTTCTCGGTGGGGTATCGTAAGGTGAAAAATCTCTAACGTGTAATAATAAAGTCAAGTTGACAGTTTTAGTGGTTGCGGATTTAAGCTAGTTGTGGTTTAGTTGGGCTTTGGCCGTTAATTAGCTGCTTCGTGAAACTTTTCCAGCGACAACTTAAGAGAAAAACGACCATCGAAAATTTACTCCAATAATTACTTTTTCAGGAGTGTAAGAGTAAAGGTGTAAACCAAACCAGAAAAAATCTATTTCGAATTAATCTAACACATTAATTTGCGTTTGTAATTTTTTAAGTTTGTTTTAGTTTTGTATATTATTACGTAATCAGAGTCGAGAAAATAAGTTACTGAATAAATCACATTAGGGGGGGGGCCCGTATATTTGTACCCAATACTCAACACCTGTTCGCGAAAATCCAGCTTCTTTCATCCATCGAAAGGTTTGGGGTATCTAGACGGCACTTCGCGATAACAGCCGTCCTGCATATTCCATTAAAGAGGTTCACATACCGCGCACTTAATCGGAACATAAATTATGAATTAAAGCTTTGTTTTATTTTTTCTCGTTTAGTTTGCACAGGTTGTGGTGGAAAATCCTGGAAATTTTCTCAACTCAGGACAACACGGTTCTGTAGAACAGGATGAAATCCTGTTCTACAGAAAACTCTTAAAACTTAATACAATAGAACTCAGTTAATCCGACCTCGGATAGTTCGATTTTCCTGATGACCCGACCTTCATCTTGACATTACCTAAAATTAATATTTTTTATTTGTAGCTTGTGGATCTTTTTTCTACGCAAACTTTTTTTTGTATTTCAATTTTTACATAAAATTTTGTAAACATTTGCTTTTGGTCTTCACCTTAGTCTTGTAATGGTCGGATTAACGGAGTTCTTCTGTATTCAAGAAATGCAGTCATATTAAAAACAGAAAATTGAGAATGAACGTTTACGGTGGCGATTCTAGCTGAACAAAAAACCAGATTGTGGTCTCAACATGGAAAACCTACCCTTAAAGAAGGGTGATAGAATGAATACACAACGGTGTCATACTGAAGATTTAACCTTCGAATAATTAACGATCCCGATCCGCCTACACCGGCGCGCTATCACCACTTGGCAACAAAATATCATCCTGGGATCCTCCAGAATAGCCCAAATAAGTTCGGACTGCATATTTCTCATGAAGCGCAATAACCGTTAATTTCTTTGACGCGCGAGATGTATATAGTTTTCCAGACTGGTGCGGGATGGGGTTTACCTTTGCCCTTTCTCTAGTGTTCGCTTCCTGTCCTTCGCTCGCACACCAGGATCGATATCTCCATTTTCAGCGAAATTCTAAAATTGCCATGGATAGTTGGAAACAAAATAACTGCCCACGTTTCACCCAGGGGATTACAGGATACTAATCGTCTTCGATCCATCTGATGAAAATCAAACACTTTACGTTGATTGTTTCCTCAGGTTGGAGATAAAACTTTGGGTTTTATCAACAATGATAAAACCCAAAGTTTTATCTCCAACCTTCCTCTCTCTTTCCTACCTTGTTCAAGATGGTTAACGGTTAACCGTATCGAGAAATAGAAGTTGGTTGTTACTTCGTCCGCTTCCTCGAATGGAATAAAGTAGGAAGTTGTTGTTGGAAATTCTTTTCATAAACTTTACTCCAAATTACTGATATATTTACTCCAATTCAGTCCGATTCAAGATTCAATCAATGTTGTTATTTCTCGGAGGTTTTCCTTCGCCTATATGTCTTCAATCCCCAGGTCTTTAAAAGAGTAGCTGGAGGACTGGCACAACTACGACAACAGAGCATTTTCCCGTAATTCGTAACGCTGCAACTGGTGCAGCCATGTGACAGGATGACGAGTGAACGATCCAAATCCAATTAGTAAAAGAAAAACGGTTAAATAATAAAAACAATATGCGTTATGGCGACACTGATTCGAAACTGCGTTCTATTTCAGCGGAGCCGTTATCTAAACGTGTCAAGTGACAATGAAGAGGTAGCGCCGGTACGTCTACGTACACGTACGTCTACGTACACTGATTTTCTTTATTCCTTGAACGGCGAAGAGCGAAGATAAGAACACTTATATTGTTACAAAGCAGACAAGGCTCTCGTTCATTATTTGGGTGCAACATGTTCACTCTTGTATTCCATAAAAAGGTATCCTATCTGATGGAGTTATTCTTCCACCCTTTCCCACTGTGATAAGGAGTTGTTAGGGAAAAAAGACTCGCTTTTACGTTATCTATATAGCTTTGAAAACAGAAAGCCAAACAACTTGGAAAGTTTACAAGAGCCACCTTACAATAAGAATTTAAAACATTCATGTAAATGAAGGAACACTATAAATGCCTAACTGTTGAAATTATTCGTTTCGTCTTTAGAATGCAGCCTAGACTACAAATTCATGCACCCCTCCAGGCGGCGTGTATAGAGAATCATAGGTAGCTGAACTACCAACAATTGAAACACTGTCACCTAGCGAAGCGGTTGCTCTCTAGGAACAATGTCCCAGAAGACAAGGACTCTAATGCACAGACCAATAGGTTTGAACATTTATTAGATTCGAAGTTTGGAAACCATAGATCGGTTTCGATCTTGTTAGATCTCGTCAGTTTGGTATATCCAACTCGAATGCTAACAAATGTTCCGACAAGTAAGTACTAAAACATTCACAGACGTCAAGCGAGTGACTCTTAGTCACCTATTGGTCCATAGAGAAACTATGGCCATCGCCAACAATGTCGTATGCAAGCAGAATGCAACCTAGATTACAAATTCATGCAGCCGTCGAGTTGGATATACCAAACTGACGAGATCTAACAAGATCGAAACCGGTATTTGGTTTCCAAACTTCGAATCTAATAAATGTTCAAACCTATTGATCTGTGCATTCGAATACATCTCTGTTATTTGACTCTAAAAATCTCCTGCTGCACAATATCATCTTCCCATTAAAAGCGTGGCTACAGAAGGAAACGTTTTGTATACAGATACATGTAGATACAGTAGATACATGTCGAGACTACAAAACGTACAACTACTTTTATCCCAGAGCGATGCAGAAACCGTTTGCCGATTCGCTTTTTTTGACCTTTTGAAAATGTTTTTTGAACGATTGGATTTTCCAAAATCTTTCGACTTTTATTCTAAAATTTCAATTTTTTTCAATTTTTTTTCTCTAAAATAAATTAATTATATAAATTGCAGTGCACATAGATGATTCTACGATGAACCGGAAGCGCGAAGATTTACAAATAAATGGAATAAAGGGGAGTTAAAATGTTCCACTAGTTTGACAATTTACGTGTTGCAGAAATATGTGAAATTGCTCAGTTCATGCTGTATCAAATTTTTGTACTTTTAAATGCTCTTTAACTAAACACTAATAGGTCTACCTGTCTAACCTACATAGCTTTTCGAACAATCTTTGGTGATTTGATTGTTAGTTTATTGTTTATTTTTTTACTAATTTGGTTAGAATGTTTTTGGTAACCAAGGAGACATTTTAATTAAATAATTCTATTATTTTTTTAAAGTTTTGTTATAAAACTATTTTTTCTGTTCGGCATATTGATGGCTGGAATGTCTATTTTGGAAAAACTGTCAATTATTTAGAGGGACATTTTAATACAATTTTTTTATTATTGTTTTTTTGATTTTTATAAAGCTGTTTGGCATATTGATGGCTGCCCACAGGGCTATTTTGGACAAACTGTCAATTATTCAGAGGACAAAATATTTCCAAACTTATTCAGATTCAAAATATACAACAGTTACCTTGATACATATTCGATTTTCGCCATAATCGACTTACACGTCTATTTTGGAAAACGTCAATTATTCAGAGAGACAAATTTCAAAATGAAATAAAGTAACGTTATAAGCATAGTTCGATTTACGCGATAACTCGACCTCATCAGTCTATTTTGGACAAACTGTCAATTATTCAGAACAAAATACTTCCCAAAACGAAATAACATTTAATCCTTGAACATACTTTGATGTTATCGTCATACTCGACCTCATCAGTTTCTATTTTGGACAAACTGTCAATTATTCAACAAAACTACTTCCAAAATTAAATAAACAGTAACCTTGATACACTAGTTTGATTCTGTCGCATAATTCGATCATACGTCTATTTTGGACAAACTGTCAATTATTCAGAGGACAAAATATTTCAAAATGAATAACAGTTAACCCTTGATACATAATTCGATGTTTATCGCCATTATGCGCCTCATCACGCTATTTTGGACAAACTGTCAATTATTCAGAAAACAAAATACTTCCAAAATGAAATAAACAAACTCTTGATACATAGTTCGATGTAATCGCCATAACTCGGCCTCATCATGTCTAGTTTGGAAAAACTGTCAATTATTCAGAGGACAAAACACCTCCAAAACGAAACAAACATTAATCCGCTGACACATAATTCGATGTTATCGCCATAACTCGACCTCATCACATCTATTATGGACAAACTGTCAATTAATCGAAAGACAAAATAATTCCAAAATGAAATAAACAGTAACCCTTGATACATAATTCGATGTTATCGCCATAACTCGAACTCATAACGCTATTTTGGACAAACTGTCAATTATTCGAAAAACAAAATACTTTCAAAATGAAATAAACAGTAACCCTTAATACATAATTCGATTTTACCGCCATAATTCGGCCTTATCACGACTATTTTGGACAAACTGTCAATTATTCGGAAAACAAAATACTTCCAAAATGAAATAAACAGTAACCCCTGATACATAGTTCGATGTTACCGCCATAACTCGACCCCATCACGTCTTTTTTGGACAAACGGTCAGTTATCACGTCTATTTTGGACAAACTGGCAGTTATTCTTAGGACAAAACACCTCCAAAACGAAATAAACATTAACCTCCTGACACATAATTCGTTGTTATCACCATAACTCGACCTCATCACGTCTATTTTGGACAAATTGTCAATTATTAGGAAGACAAAATACTTCCAAAATGAAATAAACAATAACCCTTGATACATAATTCGATGTTACCGCCATAACTCTGCCTCATCATGTCTATTTTGGACAAACTGTCAATTAGTTGAAGAACAAAATATTTCCAAAACGAAATAAACTTAAACTCTTGATCCACAGTTCGATGTAATCGCCATAACTCGGTCTCATCATGTCTATTTTGGAAAAACTGTCAATTATTCAGAGGACAAAACACCTCCAAAACGAAACAAACATTAACCCCCTGACACATAATTCGATGTTATCGCCATAACTCGACTTCATCACGTCTATTTTGGACAAACTGTCAATTATTTGAAAAACAAAACACTTTCAAAATGAAATAAACAGTAATCCTTAATACATAATTCGATTTTACCGTCATAATTCGGCCTTATCACGACTATTTTGGACAAACTGTCAATTATTCAAAAGACAAACTACCTCCAAAATGAAATAAACAGTAACCCTTGATACACAGTTTCGATGTTACCGTCATAACTCGACTCTATCACGTCTATTTTGGACAAACTGGCAGTTATTCATAGGACAAAACACATCCAAAACGAAATAAACATTAACCTCCTGACACATAATTCGTTGCCTATCACCATAACTCGACCTCATGACGTCTATTCTGGACAAACTGTCAATTATTAGGAAGACAAAATACTTCCAAAAAGAAATAAACAATAACCCTTGATACATAATTCGATGTTGCCGCCATAACTCTGCCTCATCATGTCTATTTTGGACAAACTGTCAATTATTTGAAGAACAAAATATTTCCAAAACGAAATAAACTTAAACTCTTGATCCACAGTTCGATGTTATCGCCATAACTCGACTTCATCACGTCTATTTTGGACAAACTGTCAATTATTCGAAAGACAAACTACTTCCAAAATGAAAGAAACAGTAACCTTAAAACATAATCCGATGTTACCACCATAACTCCACCTCATCACGTCTATTTTAGACAAACTGTCAATTATTCGAAGGACAAAATATTTCCAAAACGAAATAAACGTAAACTCTTGATACATAGCAATCGCCATAACTTGGCCTCATCATGTCTATTTTGGAAAAACTGTCAATTATTCAGAGGATAAAACACCTCCAAAACGAAACAAACATTAACCCCCTGACACATAATTCGATGTTATCGCCATAATTCGACCTCATCACGTCTATTTTGGACAAACTGTCAACTATTCGGAAGACAAAATGCTTCCAAAGTGAAATAAACAGTAACCGTTGATACATAGTTCGATGTTACCGCCATAACTCGACCTCACCACATCTATTTTGGACAAACTGTCATAGGACAAAACACCTCCAAAACGAAACAAACATTAACCCCCCTGACACATAATTCGATGTTATCGCCATAACTCGACCCCATCAGAGACAACCCTCGTCAAGATCAACCCCTGGCACATTGTGAAAACAGTCTGCGACGTGAGCGACCCAATGAGTGATAAAACATCGATAGTGGGGGTACGTTACGTCATTGAAACTATGCTCCGCCATGCATTCCCGCGGTGGCGTTCCTATATTAATTATTAATTGCTTACTACTACAACGTTGTTCCGGCGTCTAGGGGGCGGCCGCATTGGATCCGCCACCGCCGGCAGTTAAAACCGACGTTCCGACGCGAGAGATACGACGGCGAAAAGGCGGCGCGTCGCGATACCAGAAACAACCGATGCTTGTTGCGTTCCGCATAAACAATAGTGATAGTTGATGGAAAAGAGCAGTATTTTCCGTGGGGGTTTTTTATTTCCGGAGTGTTTTTTATTTCCGGACTGTTTTTTATTTTCGGGCTGTTTTATTTCCGAGCTGTTTTTTTATTTCTGAGCTGTTTTTTACTTCCGGACTGTTTTTTATTTCCCTGTTATTTTCGAACTGTTTTTTTATTTCCTTGTTATTTTCGGACTGTTATTTCCGAAATGTTTTATTTTCGGAGTGTTTTTAAATAAATTTAGCGAATTTTAAAAAATGGTGTATACGAAATTAGTGACTGACGATAAATTTGAATAAAATTCGAATTTTGTGTGATAATTTTCTGTTGTTGGGATAATGACTATGTGACATGTGGGCTATTAGTATTGATTAATACGGTTTCCGGATTAATAAAAAATTGGTGGAATTTACGTCTTAACCTAGTTAAATTCTTTTAATGATTGCTCACTTTAATTAAAAATGAAGCTTATCAATTATTTCGAACAAAATTGCTACGTCCACTGTATGTACTATTTGTAGCTCGCTATTATTGTTCTTATTTAGCACGTTCACTGTGGTACCCCCGGGGGCATGCGTGTGTCTTAGTTGTGAGGCGGTAGTAAAGATTAGCAACAAAAATGCACACTTGTCTTCGGGGGGGGGGCATGTAATAAATGCTGACGGATCCCCGAAGGCATGCTTCAATTAAAAATCGTATTTTTTTTCGCCGCAGTGGGCATGTATAATAAATAGGTAACGGTTTTAGGCCGCAAAAATAAGATGTTAAAAAAAAATAATTTTCGTTACACATTTCAAATTACGTCAAAGTGCGATTGTGGTCAATTTTTGTTTTAAGGGAAGCACGTTTGTGAAAACATTTTTTACTCTTCTTCCTCCTGACTTTGATAACTTTAATTGGAAACGTCTACAGGCTCGAATATTTTTTTTATAAAGATTGTATTTTTTTTTTTGAAATTGTGAATTTTCTTGCAATTTAACCTCCTAATATTTATTGTGTAATACTTTTCTTAAAAAGGAAAGAATTTTGACTTCAAAACAGGTTCTCCTTGTTTTTTGTTAAAATGCTGTCGTCATAAAAAATTGATTTTATTTACCTTTTGTTCATTCAGAGAATGTCTTTTTTTTCGTTATGTTTCTAGTACCCCAAATTTTTTTCCATGAATTTTTTTTACTAAGAACGTATTAATGCTGCGTTTTTTTGTTATTTTATTTTTATTTTTAGGGCCTATATACCACCTCGCATATGTCCGTTAAAAGCTAGTTGCGGCACTGGCAGTAACAATAGTTTCGTAATTAAAAAACGACGTGTCAAACTCAGGGAAACATTTGGAAATTGTCGGGGGCGTAATCAATTTGTTGCTTTCCGTTGAACAAAGCAACAATATCCCATTTGATTGAAAATACCTCCAGCTTTTGCGGCATTGTCAAAATTAATTATTTCATCGGTCTTATTACTTAATCCAAAACTGCGTTCCATTCACGTAACATCTAATAGTAAAGTCTAACGAAATTACTGAGGAAGCCGGTCCCTATTCATTATTCACAAATGTCAAGTTATAAATAAGACAAAGCGTTGTATTAATAACAGTTTGAAAGGCCCGAGCCCAATTATTTTACTTTTATTCGATATTATTAAATAAGATGTTACATATTTCATAAGCTCATAAATATAAATTAAAACAAGGACGTCAAATTGTGTATCAAACGATCGTGGCACAAAACCGAATGACCTAGATCTATTATAAATTCTCCCTTTCAAGCAAAAGGTACAGAAAATAGTAACTAGTGAAAGACAGTGGTTAGCTCCAATTATTTCGATGTTTTACGAGGACTTGACTTGATTTTGGTATTTCACATTTAAGTAATTACCTCGGAGTTCTTTAGTGCGCTCAAGCGAGTTCCTTTATGCTCCTTTTCACCTGGACGAATTACTGGTCAACTAGTCAATAGAAAAACTACTTAGTATAAGCAATTATCCAAAGTCACCAACGGTTCGCGCAAAATTCAGGCAACAAATACGTGGACAAACGTTCGTGTTAGTAAAGAGTTCCTTTATATTACCTCTTCATCTGGAGGAATTACTGGTCAACTAGTCAGAAAAACAACGTAGTATAACCAACTATCTAAAGTCACCAACGGTTCGCGCAAAATTTAGGCAGCAAATAGGTGGACAATCGTTCGCGTTAGTAAAGATGTAAAACCGAAGTAAAAGAAGTTTTGTTTCTGTTGTTGCTGCCATAGAACAACTAATGGCTTTCTGACTAAATTGATTTCCTTTAATTTCTTTTGTACTTTATTTGATGTATTATCATTATCTGACGCAAAAGCGCCATTTCGTCGATTAACTGGCTCAGTATAAGGGAAGGAGTCCTCGTGAATATTTTCCTTGGTGTTTCCAGGATTTTATTAAAATTTAAGCTTGGCAAGTACTATTTTTTGTAAATGATGCTTTTTTTCTTGTTTTCTGATACTCTATATGCTATGGAACAAAATGCACAATTTAAGGAAATCGCTCGGACACGTCATTTTATTAATATTGGAGGTCCCCCCTCCCTGTTATTTTTTTTAAACTAGTTGTCTAAAATTATTTTATTTGAAGTTCGATTATGTGTTGCGAAAATTATGGAAGAAGTACACACGTCGAGTTTGGAAAACGTTGGCCTAAGCTAACAAATTGCATTTATTCCAATTTTTTTGCTGGAACGGATTGGTCCTTGGTTATCTTGTTTATCCCATAATTTTAACCCTTTCATGTTGCACATTCGCATCGCATCAACTTTCATATTGGCCCCAAACTCTAGACATCAATAGGTTAAATATCAGATTTTTATTTAGACTCTTTTTCTTAAAATTACAAGGTTTAAATTTCTTTTTTTTTTAGAATTCTTTTTTACCTGGAAAGTTCGACCGTTAGCAATTTTGTTTAAATTTTTTAGGCGACATTTTTTAGAAAATAAATTGAAATTACGCAAATTCTAAATGTCCGTGTTTACAATAGAAGTTTTACAAACAAAAAAATAGTAAAAATTGCAATTTTAAGCACCAAATGCTGAGAAAAGAGTAAATTTCGAAGATAACTTTAAAATGCATAAGTAACACTTTGTGTTTTAAAGTCAAAATTTTGAAAATGTCGAAAACATTTAAAATTTTCAAAAAAAGTAAAGGATTTAAAAAGTAAAGGATTTAAAAAAGTAAAGGATTTAAAAAAGAAAGTAAAATATTTTCAAAAAAGCATAGAAATTTTGAAAAATGGTCGAACATTTTAAAAAGGTTCACGTTTTGGGGAAATGTCGAGTTACCAAAATAACGAAACTCGCAAAAAAGATTTTTAATTAACTTTAAAAATTTCTATTCATGTTTTATTGGTTTTTTCTTCGCCAATAAAACATGAATAGAAACATTAATGTAAACTCTAGTGACGGTTCTTAATTAATTGTCGATGCAATAACACACAATTTACTTAACACACGCTTTATTGGTTGGTCTCTTCTACATATGCTCTCGATATCTACTCGGCTCATTCTCGACTGCCTTCTTCCCCTTGCTCCCTCACGTGCCTAGAGGTCCTGGGTTTGTATCACATGTGGCACATTCTAGGTGGAAAAGGCAGTGGCGGGTTCCTTAATGCTAACATTAATATTTCGCAAAGAAAATACAGAGAATATCTAACTTTAAAAAAATGAAATTTAGACAAGTCACGAATTTCAAATAATTTCGAGTTTTTTCAATTTTGACTTTTTTCAATTTTGCCTCTTTTCAGTTTTGCAAAAGCCAAAATTGTAGAGCCAAAATTAAAAAATGTTGGCTCTTTACTATTTTGGCTTTTTTCAGTTTTGACCTTTTTCAATTTTGGCTCTTTACAATTTTGGCTTTTTTCAGTTTTGACCTTTTTCAATTTTGGCTCTTTACAATTTTGGCTTTTTTCAGTTTTGACCTTTTTCAATTTTGGCTCTTTACAATTTTGGCTCTTTACAATTTTGGCTTTTTTTAGTTTTGACCTTTTTCAATTTTGACTTTAATTTTGCTGCAAAACTTCGACATCTCTCCAAAACTTCATTCTTTTGGAAAATTTGGTTTTTTAGGGTTCCGATTTCTTCAAAATGACGAGTTCTTGAAATGTTGAAATTTTTCTAAAATTAAGAGTCCTTTTGCCAAAATTTGATGTTCTTTAAAAATTTAGGTTTTTTTCGAATTTTCGACTTTTGTTCGAATTTTCGACTTTTGTTCGAATTTTCGACTTTTGTTCGAATTTTCGACTTTTGTTCGAATTTTCGACTTTTATTCGAATTTTCGACTTTTGTTCGAATTTTCGACTTGTATTCGAAGTTTTGGCTTTTTAGAAATTTCGACGTTTTTTAAAATTGTTATATTTTTTAAATTTGTTTCGAACTTTCCAAAAATGTCGACGATTTGGTTTCCACAATTCAGATTTTTTTCGAAAGTTTCGATTCTGTCTTAAATGTTCGACTCTTTTGATGACTTTTTAACTTATTTTTGAAAATTTTTGACATCGACCTGTTTGTACAAAATTTGAATTTTTGATGTTTTTTAAAATTGCTATATTTTTTTAAATTTGTTTCAAAAATGTCGACGATTTGGTTTCCACAATTCAGATTTTTTTCGAAAGTTTCGATTCTGTCTTAAATGTTCGACTCTTTTGATGACTTCTAACTTATTTTTGAAAATTTTTGACGTCGACCTGTTTGTACAAAATTTAAATTTGAAAATTTTGGCTTTTTTAATATCTGGACTTTATTTTCAAAATTTTAACTCTATGAAGCCCCTTATTTTCTCAGAATTGGCCCTTTTTTGAAATTTTCGACAATTTCATATTTCGAATTTTTCTAAATTTGGACTTTTTTTTTGAAAACCTTCGGTTTTTTTGAAAATCTTATTCGATTTTTTTTGAGAACCTTCAGAAAATTGAAACTTTTTATGAAAATTATTACATTTTTCAAAATTTTGGCTTTAAAATTTCGCCTTTCTCGATTTTTTCCAAAATATCGTCTCTTGAAAATTTCGGCTTTTTTAAAATTTTTACAATTCGAAATTGTTTGAAAATTTCGACTTTTTTTCAATTTCCACTTTTTTTCAATTTCGACCTTTTTCAATTTTGACTTTTTTCAATTTTGCCTCTTTTCAGTTTTGACTTTTCAATTTTGGCTCTTTACAATTTTGGCTTTTTTCAGTTTTGACCTTTTTCAATTTTGACTGATTTTGCTGCAAAACTTCTACGTCTCCTCTCCAAAACTTCAACCTTTTGGAAAATTTGGTTTTTTACGTTTCCGATTTTTTCAAAATGACGAGTTTTTGAAATGTTGAAATTTTTTTAAAATTAAGAGTCCTTTTGCCAAAATTTGATGTTCTTTAAAAATTTTGATTTTTTTTTCGAATTTTCGACTTTTGTTCGAATTTTCGACTTTTGTTCGAATTTTCGACTTTTGTTCGAATTTTCGAGTTTTGTTCGAATTTTCGACTTTTGTTCGAATTTTCGACTTTTATTCGAATTTTCGACTTTTCTTCAAATTTTCGACTTTTATTCGAAGTTTTGGCTTTTTAGAAATTTCGACGTTTTTTAAAATTGCTATATTTTTTTAAATTTGTTTCGAACTTTCCAAAAATGACGATTTGGTTTCCACAATTTAGATTTTTTCAAAAATTTCGATTCTGTCTTAAATTTTCGACTCTTTTGATGACTTCTAATTTATTTTTGAAAATTTTTGACGTCGACCTGTTTGTACAAAATTAAAATTTGAAAATTTTGGCTTTTTTAATATCCGGACTTTATTTTCAAAATTTCAACTCTATGAAACCCCTTATTTTTTCAGAATTGGCCCTTTTTTGAAATTTTCGACAATTTCAAATTTCGATTTTTTCTAAATTTGGACTCTTTTTTGAAAACCTTCGGTTTTTTTGAAAATCTTATTCGATTTTTTTTGAAAACCTTCAGTAAATTGAAACTTTTTATGAAAATTATATACATTTTCCAAAATTTTGGCTTTAAAATTTCGCCTTTCTCGATTTTTTCCAAAATATCGTCTGTTTTGAAAATTTCGGCTTTTTTAAAATTTTTACAATTTGAAATTTTGAAAATTTGGACTTTTTTTCAATTTCCACTTTTTTTCAATTTCGACCTTTTTCAATTTTGCCTCTTTTTAGTCTTGACCTTTCAATTTTGGCTCTTTACAATTTTTGCTTTTTTCAGTTTTGACCTTTTTCAATTTTGACTTTGATTTTGCTGGAAAACTTCGACATCTCTCCAAAACGTCAACCTTTTGGAAAATTTGGTTTTTTACGTTTCCGATTTTTTCAAAATGACGAGTTTTTGAAATGTTAAAATTTGTCTAAAATTAAGAGTCCCTTTGCCAAAATTTGATGTCCTTTAAAAATTTAGATTTTTTTCGAATTTTCGACTTTTGTTCGAATTTTCGACTTTTGTGCGAATTTTCGACTTTTGTTCGAATTTTCAACTTATTCGAAATTTTGGCTTTTTAGAAATTTCGACGTTTTTTAAAATTGTTATATTTTTTTAAATTTGTTTTGAACTTTCAAAAAATGTCGACGATTTGGTTTCCACAATTCAGATTTTTTCGAAAATTTCGACTTGGACTTTATTTCCAAAATTTCAACTCCATGAAGCCCCTTATTTTTTCAGAATTGGTCCTTTTTTGAAATTTTCGACAATTTCAAATTTCGAATTTTTCTAAATTTGGACTTTTTTTGAAAATCTCATTCGACTTTTTTTGATAACAAAATTTTGGCTTCTTAGAAATTTCGACGTTTTTTAAAATTGTTATATTTTTAAAAATTTGTTTCGAACTTTCCAAAAATGTCGACGATTTGGTTTCCACAATTCAGATTTTTTCGAAAATTTCGATTCTGTCTTAAATTTTCGACTCTTTTGATGACTTTTAACTTATTTTTGAAAATTTTTGACTTCGTCGTGTTTGTACAAAATTTAAATTTGAAAATATCTTGAAAATTTTGGCTTTTTAATATTTGGACTTTATTTTCAAAATTTCAACTCTATCAAACCCCTTATTTTTTCAGAATTGGTCCTTTTTTGAAATTTTCGACAATTCCAAATTTCGAATTTTTCTTAATTTCGACTTTTTTTTGAAAACCTTCGGTTTTTGTAGAAAATCTTATTCAACTTTTTGTGAGAACCTTCAGAAAATGAAACTTTTGATGAAAACTATTTTATTTTTTAAAATTTTGATTTTAAAATTTCCCCTTTTTCCCAAAATATCGTCTTTTTTGAAAATTTCGGATTTTTTAAAATTTTGGCAATTTGAATTTTTATGAAAATTTCGACTTTTTTTCAATTTCGACTTTTTTTTCAATTTCGACTTATTTCAATTTCGACTTTTCAATTTCGACTTCTTTTAATCTTGGCTTTTTTCAATTTTGGCTTTTCTCAATTTTGGCTTTTTTCAATTTTGACTTTTTTCAATTTTGGTTTTTTTCAATTTTGGCTTTTTTCAAAACTTAGATTTTATTACAAAACTTCGGCTTCTCTCCGAAAGCACAAACTTTTGGAAAATTTGGTTTTTTCCGTTTTCGATTTCTTCAAAAGTGACGAGTTTTTGAAATGTTGAAATTTTTTCCAATATTAAGAATGCTTTTGCCAAAATTTGGATTTCTCCAAAATTTTCCACTTTTTTTCGAAATTTCGATTTTTTTTCGATATTTCGACTTTTTCGAAATCTCGATGTCTTTAAAATTTCTATTTTCTAAAATTTATGTTTCGAACTTTCCAAAAATGTCGACGATTTAGTTTTCATAATTCATATTTTTTTCGAAAATTTCGATTCTGTCTTAAATTTTCGACTTTTGTTCAAATTTTCGACTTTTGTTCGAATTTTCGATTTTATTCGAAATTTCGGCTCTTTAAAAATTTCGACGTTTTTTAAAATTGTTATATTTTTTTAAATTTGTTTCGAACTTTCCAAAAATGTCGACAATTTGGTTTCCACAATTCAGATTTTTTTGGAAAATTTCGATTCTATCTTAAATTTTCAACTTTTTTGATGACTTTGAACTTATTTTTAAAAATTTCGACTTCGACCTGTTTGTACAAAATTTGAATTTGAACATTTCTTAATATCTTGATTTTATTTTCAAAATTTCAATTCTATCAAACCCCTTATTTTTTCAGAATTGGCCCTTTTTTGAAATTTTCGACAATTTCAAATTTCGAATTTTTCTAAATTTGGACTTTTTTTTTTGAAAACCTGTGGTTTTTTTAGAATATTTTATTCAACTTTTTTTGAGAACCTTCGGAAAATGAAACTTTTTATGAAAATTATTACATTTTTCAAAATTTTGACTTTAAAATGTCGCCTTTTTCGATTTTTTCCAAAATATTGGGCTTTTTGAAAATTTCGGCTTTTTAAAAATTTTGACAATTTGAATTTTTATGAAAATTTCGACTTTTTTCAATTTCGACTTTTTTCAATTTCGACTTTTCAATTTCGACTTCTTTTAATCTTGGCTTTTTTCAATTTTGGCATTTCTCAATTTTGGCTTTTTTCAATTTTGACTTTTTTCAATTTTGGTTTTTTTCAATTTTGGCTTTTTTCAAAACTTAGATTTTATTACAAAACTTCGGCTTCTCTCCAAAACTACATCCTTTTGGAAAATTTGGTTTTTACGTTTTCGATTTCTTCAAAAGTGACGAGTTTTTGAAATGTTGAAATTTTTCCAATATTAAGAATGCTTTTGCCAAAATTTGGATTTCTCCAAAATTTTCCACTTTTTTTCGAAATTTCGATTTTTTTTCGATATTTCGACTTTTTCGAAATCTCGATGTTTTTAAAATTTCTATTTTCTAAAATTTATGTTTCGATCTTTCCAAAAATGTCGACGATTTAGTTTTCACAATTCATATTTTTTCGAAAATTTCGATTCTGTCTTAAATTTTCGACTTTTGTTCGAAATTTCGATTTTTTTTCGATATTTCGACTTTTTCGAAATCTCGATGTTTTTAAAATTTCAATTTTTTAAAATTTATGTTTCGATCTTTCCAAAAATGTCGACGATTTAGTTTTCACAATTCATATTTTTTCGAAAATTTCGATTCTGTCTTAAATTTTCGACTTTTGTTCAAATTTTCGACTTTTGTTCGAATTTTCGACTTTTGTTCAAATTTTCGACTTTTATTCGAATTTTCGACTTTTATTTGAAATTTTTGAAATGTTGAAATTTTTCCAAAATTGAGAATCCTTTTGCCAAAATTTCTTCAAAGTTTTTCACTTTTTTTTCGAAATTTTCCAAAATCACGATGTTTTTAAAATTCCTGTTTTCTAAAATTTAAGTTTCGAAGTTCCAAAAACGTCGACCTCTTTTGGCAACTGGGTTTCCAAAATTCCAATTTTTTTTCGAAAATATCGATTCTATCTATATTTTGACTTCGACTTGTTTTTACAAAATTTGAATTTTAAAATTTAGGCTTGATTTTATTTTCAAAATTTCAGTTTTATTAAATCTCACATTTCTTCAAAATTTGGCCTTTTTGACAATCTCCACAATTCCAAATTGCGAATTTTTCAAAATTTCGACTTATTTTTGAAAAACTTCGGTTCTTATAGAGAACTCGACATTTTTAAAACAACTGAAAGCTTAATAAGCGAAATTTTTATAAAAGAGTTTTAATTTTCGAAGTCAAATCAAAAAAAGTGGAAATTTTGAACAGTGTCAGAATTACGTTGACTTAGAAAACTGAAACTTTTCATAAAAATTTCGGGTTTTTAAGCTTTCAGTCGTTTTGAAAAAGTCGAATTTTTAAGAAGTTCATATTTTGTCACGATTTTATATCAGAATTAGGTCTTCTTTTTCCAAAATTGGAAGTTTTAAAATTAAAATAAGTGAAAATTTACTTTAAAAAGTAGACATTTTAGAAAAAGAACGAAATTATTTAAAAAAGACGAAATTATGAAAAAAAAACGAAATTATGAAAAAAAAAAAGGATTTTATGGAAAAAAAAACGAAATTATGAAAAAAAAGTCCAAATTTTGGAACATTCATTCTTCCGAAAAGCTACCTTCTCAAATGAAGACAAAATGTGCCCGAATATACATTCGACGCCCCTTATGATCTCTTTACGCTCCCTTGGGGAGGCGCGCCCCGCTGGTTGGGAGGTTAGACTCTAAACGCTTAGGAATTCTAATTTCTAATAACATATACCACGCGATACATCGTTTTGATGCCTGTTAAATTATTGTGGAAGTCGCCATTTTTAACATTTAATAAAATTTAAAAAATTAAAACATTTAATAAAAGTGTTATGTTGCAATGATACAATAACCAGTGTTTCCAATTTAACAATTTTTACAATGAAGTATTGATGGCCATGTAGGATGATTGAGGAGGGGGCTCTCCCTCAGAATATTTTCCAGGTGTCTTCCTTCTAAGACAAAAATTGACCCTCTACAGTAGATACTACAAACTGTACCCGAGTCTTTTAGTGTGTGGCTCATCAGCTACACTGTGTGGCTCATCAGCTACACTGTGTGGCTCATCAGCTACACTGTGTGGCTCATCAGCTACACTGTGTGGCTCATCAGCTACACTGCGCGGCTCATCAGCTACACTGCGGCTTATTAGCTACACTGTGCGGCTCATCAGTTACACTGTGCGTCATTTTACGCGTCTTGCAGTTCGTGCGCCAATTACGATATGTTGTAGAGATAACAATCGTAAGAATAATTAGCGTAGTGGATTACCAACAAAATCGATATTCATTAACTTATTAATAAAAAAATGAGTGTTCGTTATCTTTCTCCCTCGATGCCCGTTAAAGATGACTGAAAGTGATCAACAACCAACCCCCCAGTGAATACCGTAATTCCGGCGAAATATCGATTGTTGCGAGTGAATCGAATTAAAAACACCGGCCGCCAAGATGATGGGATTTAGGTCTTATAAGCGCCTGAGAAACGCAAAATGCGAAGTTATGCTGGGTACGTGAGCACAAAATAGGTATTTTGTGACGTGATTGATAATTTATTTATGACGCTGATTAATAATTTTTCTTGTAAATGTTGCTGGCACCATCGAATCTAATTGGCCACTGGTTGCAGTCGCGTTGAAAGTAAATGAGAGCGTATGTATGTCGCAATTAACATAAGCAATGGGGAAATGTTAATAGTTATTAGAATTGGTTGTCAATTAAATTTCTAGTGTTTTATGTATCTGGGGTTCACTATTTTGCAGTTTCTTCCTTCGACGGCCAATAGATGTCACCAGTGATTCAAACGGTTTTTAAATGCATGCTTTAACAGATTAAGTGTACATACAGTATACTATCTTATTATTATTATTATTTGATGTTTGTTAGTTGTAATACACAGCTCTGTTAAGCGTTCACCGTATCTTGCATCGATTTTACTTAATGTTTACCCAACATAGTATGAATACATACTCCATTCGATATTGAGATTTGAGCAGCCTGCAATATCAGACGAGGTTTAGTTTTGGTTTATTTCTCTAATCATTAATACGTTGGAACGAAGCGTAGTATTTTTACTATGAACATGAAACATTTTTACCAAGCAAAGTACCAATGATAACCACCATCTGCAATATCGTCTAATTCATCAGACGTCATTCAGAGTCTATTCAATATAATCAATTTTTATTATCTTCATTAGTGTTGCTGGTTTAGAAACGCGAAGTGTTGCTGGTTTACAAACGCGAAGTGTTGCTGGTTTAAAAACCTGAACGTGCAATTGATTTCCCAAAGAAAAGTTGTTCGATTGTTCGAGACCACTCAAGTCAAAAAGTAGAGTGCCGACCACTTCAAGTCTAATAAGCTGCCACCGAGGATTTCGTTATTGGAATTTAATCAGTTCCTTTGAGAATTAATTTGAGGGTTTTTCTTCCACTCGTTGAAATACAAAAAACTAAATCAGTCTATCTTTACAAATACTTCTAAAGTAGACGACACATCAAACGAACGACCCCACTTTAAGGCTCGTTTAATGACTACATTAAAGCGAAAATGTTTCAGCATTACATTTTACTTCAGTTTTCATTTCCTGCTAATTTTCGACTTTTCAACTATAAAATGGAAGTTTGATCGCCCTCTGATGTGAATTTAGTTCCGAGTTAATATGCGTTGTACATTTGGGCGTCGAGATAAACTCAGAGACTAGATAGTCAACGATTTGGGGGCTACAATGTCTGGATCATCCGTTAATACGTAATAAAATATAAAGGATAATACCGGGGAACCATAACTTTGTATTATCGCAAACTGGAAGGAACAAAACGACAATACGAGACACATAAATCACCATTAAGATCCACTTAGGAATTTGAGGAAGACATTAGCTACGTCAATCCTAGATTCTCGTGTAAATTCCCCATAAAATCCATCTTGCCCGTGGTCTATCGTAAACCCTAGTCCGTTAGCTCAACCGATATCGTAAAATTTCTAAATATACCACAGACCACGGTGTCTGTGAAATATACTCAAAAGCAAGCAGGATAGTGTGTCTTTATGAGTTCCTTTACGTTTTGCGTTTCGTTTTACGACTCTGAACGTTATTAAATGGAAAAGCGGAACAGGAAGTGGCTGTTTATTGGTATTCCGTTTTTAAAGTACTAGTTCAAATAGCGGCGCCTTATAAATATTGACAGGTAGAAAAAGAATCGGCTGGAGGCGGCGCGCCCTACGGGAAATAACTCACGTTGGCTCGTGGCGAATGTCAACAGAAACTTTGATCGTTAAAATTCTTGAACCAAACTTTTGAATTTAGTCCAACGAAGATTGACGTTCGACACGTCAATCGCACACCATGCTGAAAACGTGTCTTTTATTGAAAATCCCACCAAAAAATTGTTTGTAGCTTTTGTAGAAAAATTAATTTTCTGAGATCTATATTCTCTCTCATCTCTCATCTTCAGAGTAGCGCAACTGAAGATGAGTTTTGTGAAAGAGCTGGGATTTTGACACACGCGTTGGGTTAAGTTAGATTCAGTCTTCTTCCTTCTTAATTCTTTCTTATTTCATTTTCTTCCAATGGGAAGAAGAAGAAAGAAGGAATGCCTTCTTTCTTCTTCTTCCTGCCTTCTTCCTCCTTCTTGCTTTCTCCTTTCTCTTCATTATTTTTCTTCATTCTTTCGCCTTCCTTCTTTTTCCTTTTCCCTGCTTCTTCTTTCTTCTTCCTTCTATCTTCCTCCTTCTTCCTTCCTCATTCTTTCTTACTTCACCTTCCTTCTTCCTTCCTCATTCTTTCTTATTTCACCTTCCTTCTTCCTTCCTCATTCTTTCTTATTTCACCTTCCTTCTTCCTACTCCTTTTTTCTTCTTCTTTCTTTTATCTGCCTTCTTCCTCCTTCCTGCTTTCTCCTTCCTCTTCATTATTTTTCTTCCTTCTTCATTCTTCCGCCTTCCTTCTTTCTTTTTCCTGTTTCTTCTTCCTTCTATCTTCTTCCTTCCTCATTCTTTCTTATTTCACCTTCTTTCTTCTTCCCATCCTTGTTTCTTTTTCTTTCTTTTATCGGCCTTCTTCCTCCTTCCTGCTTTCTCCTTCCTCTTCATTATTTTTCTTCTTTCTTCATTCTTCCGCCTTCCTCCTTTCTTTTTCCTTTTTCCTGCTTCTTTTTCCTTCTATCTTCTTCCTCATTCTTTCTTATTTCACCTTCCTTCTTCCCATTCCTTCTTTCTTCTTCTTCTTCCTTTATCGGCCTTCTTCCTCCTTCCTGCTTTCTCCTTCCTCTTCATTATTTTTCTTCCGTCTTCATTCTTCCGCCTTCCTTCTTTCTTTTTCTTTTTCCTGTTTCTTCCTTCTATCTTCTTCTTTCCTCATTCTTGCTTATTTCACCTCTTCTTCCCATCCTTCTTTCTTCTTCATTCTTCCGCCTTCCTTCTTTCTTTTTCTTTTTTCCTGCTTCTTTCTTCTTCCTTCCTCATTCTTTCTTATTTCACTTTCCTTCTTCCCATTCCTTCTTTCTTCTTCTTTCTTTTATCTGCCTTCTCCCTCCTTCCTGCTTTCTCCTTTCTCTTCATTATTTTTCTTCATTCTTCCGCCTGCCTTCTTTCTTCTTCTTTCTTTTATCTGCTTCTCTCTCTCGGCTTCCCTTTCTTCTTATTTTTCTTCATTCTTCCGCTTCCTTCTTCCTTTGACTTTTTCCTGTTCTTCTTTCTTCCTTCTTCTATATTCTTTCCTTCATTTCTTCCTTTATTTACTCTTCCTTCCTTTCATTCTTTCTTCATTCTTCCACCTTCCTTCTTTCTTTTTTCTTGCTTCTGCCTTCTTCCTGACTTCCTCTTTCTCCTTCCTCATTCTTTCTTATTTCACCTTCTTCTTCCCATTCCTTCTTTTTTTCTTTCTTTCTTTTATCTGCCTTTTCCCTCCTTCCTGCTTTTCTCCTTCTACTTTCATTATTTTTTTTTCATTCTTCCGCCTTCCTTCTTTCTTTTGACTTTTTCCTGCTTCTTCTTTCTTCCTTTTTCTATATTCTTCCTTCCATATTCTTTCTTATTTTATCTTCCTTCTTTTCATTCTTTCTTCATTCTTCCACCTTCCTTCTTTCTTTTTCCTGCTTCTTCTTCTTCCTTGTATCTTCCTCCTTCTTCCTTCCTCATTCTTTCTTATTTCACCTTCCTTCTTCCCATTCCTTCCTTCTTTTTCTTTCTTTTATCTGCCTTTTCCCTCCTTCCTGCTTTCTCCTTCCTCTTCATTATTTTTCTTCTTTCTTCATTCTTCCGCCTTCCTTCTTTCTTTTTTCTTTTTCCTACTTCTTCTTTCTTCTTCTTTCTATCTTCTTCCTTCCATATTCTTTCTTATTTTATCTTCCTACTTTCCATTCCTTCTTTCTTCTTCATTCTTCCGCCTTCCTTCTTTCTTTTTCCTTTTTTATGCTTCTTCTTCTTCCTTCTATCTTCTTTCTTCTTCCTTCCTCATTCTTTCTTATTTCACCTTCCTTCTTCACATTCCTTCTTTATTCTTCTTTCTTATCTCTTCCAAACCTTCCTTGCTTTCTCCTTTCTTCATTATTTTTCTTCACTCTCATCTTCGTACCACCTTAAATTTTTTTAAAACTTTTTTCCGCTTCTTCTTTAGTTATTCATTCTTCTTCCTTTTATTCTTTCTTATTTCACTTCTTCTTCCAATTAAACATCCTTCTTTTCTTCTTCTTCTTTCTCCTTTTCCTCCTCCTTCCTGCTTTCTCCTTCCTCTTCATTATTTTTCTTCATTCTTCCGCCTTCCTTCTTTTTTCTTTTCCTGCTTCTTCTTTCTTCTTTTCTATCTTCTTCCTTCCTATCTTTCTTATTTTATCTTCCTCTTCCTTCTCTTCTTTCATTCTTCCACCTTCCTTCTTTCCTTTTTTGCTTCTTCTTCATCCTTCTTCTTCCTCCTCTTCTTCCTTCATTCTTCTTCTTTTATCTCCTTCTACCTTCCTGTTTCTCCTTCCTCTTCATATTTTTCTTCTTCTTATCTTGCCTTTCTTTCTTTTTCCTGCTTTCTCCTTCATTTCTTCCTTCCATTCTTTCTATTTACCTTCTTCTTCTTCCCATCCTTTTCTTTTCTTCTTTTATCGCCTTCTTCCTCTTCCTGCTTTCTCTTCTCTTCATTATTTTTCCTTCTTCTTTTCTTTTCTCTTCCTCTTATCTTCTTCCTTTCATTCTTTCTTTCTTTCTTCTTCTTTTCCCTTCCTTCTTTCTTCTCTCTTTTTCGCCTTCTTCCTTCTTCTTCTTTCTTTTCTTCTTCTTCCTTCCTCATTCTTTCTTATTTCACCTCCTTCTTCCCACTCCTTTCTTTCTTCTTCTTTCTTTTATCTGCCTTCTTCTCCTTTCCTGCTTTCTCCTTCCTCTTCATTATTTTTCCTTCCTTCTTATTCTTCCGCCTCCTCTTCTTTTTCTTTTTCTTCTTCCTTCTTCTTTTCTTTTTCTCTCTTCTTCTTCCCTTCTTTCTTTTCATCTTCCTTCTTCTTCCTCATTCTTTTTATTTCACCTTCCCTTCTTCCCACTTCTTTTTCTTTTTCTTTCTTTTATCGCCTTCTTCCTCCTTCTGCTTTCTCCTTCCTCTTCATTATTTTTCTTCCTTCTTCATTCTTCCGCCTTCCTCTTTCTTTTCCTTTTTCCGTTCTTCTTTTTTACTTCTTCCATTTCTTATTTCTCCTTCCTCATTCCTTCTTACTTCATCTTCTTTCCTTTCCATTCCTTTCCTCTTCTCTTTCTCCTTTCTGTCTATTTTCTTCCTTCTATCTTCTTCGCCTTCCTTTTTCTGTTTTTTTATTCCTGTTCTTCCTCATTTCTTCTTCCTCATCTTGCTTTTTACCTTCCTTCTTCTCCTTCCTTTCTTTCTCTTCTTCATTCTTCGCCTTCCTTCTTTCTTTTTTCTTTTTCCTGTTTCTTTCCTTCTATCTTCTTCGTTCCTCATTCTTTCTTATTTCACCTTCCTTCTTCCCATTCCTTCTTTCGTCTTCTTCCTTTTGTCTGCTTTCTTCCTTCCATCTTCTTCTTTCTTCATTCTTTCTTATTTCACCTTCCTTCTTCCCATTCCTTCTTTCTTCTTCTTCCCTTTGTCTGCCTTCTTTCTTTCTGATTTCTTCTTCCTCTCCCTTATTTTTTCTTCCTTCTATATTCTTCCACCTTCTTCTTTTTCCTTCTTTCCTGCTCATTCTTTCTTCTTCCCCTTGCTTCTTCCTTTTTCTCTCTCCTTTTTTTGTCTTCTTTCTTTTCCTTTTCCTGCTATCTTCTTTCTCTTAGCTCCTTCCTTTTTTCGTATTTCTTCTTCCTACTTCCTTTTTTCGTATTTCGTCTTCCTCCTTCCTTTATTCGTCTCTTCTTCCCTCCTTCTTTCCTTCTCTTCATTCTTTCTCCTTTCTTCTTCCTCCTTTTTTCTTCTTTCCCTCCCTAATTTCTCCTTCCTTCTTCCTCTTACTTCTTCCTCTTCCTTCTTCCTCTTCCTTCTTCCTCTTCCTTCTTCCTCTTCCTTCTTCCTCTTCCTTCTTCCTCTTACTTCTTCCTCTTCCTTCTTCCTCTTCCTTCTTTATTTTTCCGTCTTCATTCTTCCGCCTTCCATCTTTTTCCTCCTGCCTTCTTTATCTTCCGTTTTCCTTCTTTATTCTTCCTCTTTCCTCTCTCTTCTTCATTAAGATTGCTTTAAAAGCTTGAAAGCTTGAAAATTAATTTTTGTAAAAAAGTGTAGTTTTTGAAAGGTTGTATTTTTTCAAAATTTTGTTTTTATTTTAAAATTTCGATTATATTCCAAAATTTAGACTTTTTGTTAACAAAATTGTGGTGGATCGGACTGGTCCTTCCTTCCTTTGACACTTTCGACTTTATCTCAAAAATTTCGACTCCCTTTTTCTTTTTTCTCCTTCTTTATCTTCCGTCTTCTTTCATTATTATTCCTTCTTCCTATCTATCTTCTTCATTAAGATTTCTTTGAAAGTTTGAAAATGAATTTTTTAAAAAAGTCTATTTTCTGGAAGGTTGTATTTTTTCAAAATTTTGTTTTAATTTCAAAATTTCAATTATATTCCAAAATTTCGATTATATTTCAAAATTTTGATTTCATTTCAAAAATTTAGACTTTTTTTAACAAAATTTTGGTGGAACGGACTTGTCCTTGTTTCTTTTGACTTCTAGTCAAATCGATTTTTATGGCTTTCGAATTT
Source organism: Dastarcus helophoroides (assembly GCA_028583605.1). Taxonomy (NCBI): domain Eukaryota; kingdom Metazoa; phylum Arthropoda; class Insecta; order Coleoptera; family Bothrideridae; genus Dastarcus; species Dastarcus helophoroides. Next base: position 748,109 of record CM053336.1, on the reverse strand, counting down.
ATCTCAAAAATTTCGACTCTAACAATTTGGATTTATTTTCGAAAGTTTTGGCGTTTTTTGAAAACTTCGACTTTTGGAAATTCCGATATTTTTCAAAATTCCACTCCGAAAATTCGTAATTTTTGCTTTTTTTTAAGTTTCGACTACCAAAAATATCGAAATTTTGGATTATTTTGCAATTTTTAGAATTTTGTTGAAAATTTCGTTACTTTTTAAAATTTTCCTAAAATTTTAGCTTTTTCTCAACATTTGGGTATTTTAAATTAAAGATATTTTATCAAAATTTTTGATTGTTTTGCAGTTTTCAGTCAAAAATTTCAACTAAGGGTTCAAAAAAGCTGCGATTCTAAAATTTTTGCTTCAAGTTTATGTGTCACATCCAGCGATGAAATCAAACAGATACTTTCAGTCTTATCGGTTTCAGTATATGGTTCACGTCGTTATTTTCGATTATAACGACTCATCGTTGATGGAACAATTTCATGCAATCCGCTTCGAGCTATCAAATATCCAAATGGGTAATCGAAAGCGTATTCTTATCACCCGGTTGCTATCGACAGCGTTCAACGCTGCAGCATGCTACACAACTAAAAATAACTGGAAAACATCGGAAATTAGGTTTTTCTATCGTCCATCGACGTTAAAAACAGAAATATCAAATGAACGATTTGTATTAATGCCCCGTGACGCGTTTCAGCTATCAATCATCGCGTAAATTGCAAAAAAACTTTCCCAAAAACCTCGCTCCCAATCAAGGAAAATAATGAAGGAGAATTCCTTGTTGTGATTTATGATGAGAGTGCAACCTTATTGAACCCAACACGTTAAATGAAATCAGAGCAATCCATCATCCCTGCACCATTTCAGTGCAACCAAAAATACTTTTCTCTGTATTTGTTTACACTCGAGCATATTTCAAAAGTTAAGGAATAGAATTTCAAAAGACGTGAATTCGTATCACTGAAAATCTTGGCAATAATACGAATTCACATTAACAGTTGCCAATAGTGCAGTAAAATATAAGAAGTAGGATTTTAAAAGTCTTTGCTTCATCTGATATTTCAATAAGTCAATTGTCGTGGTTGTCGATGCAAAAAAATTGAATTACATTCATGATGGACCGAATTACATTCATGACAGACGAATTACATTCATGACAGACGAATTACACTCATAATGGACTTCCTTATCGATTTAACCACGTTTAAAAGGATAAGCAAGGGTCCCAATTTGTTTGATTGACCTTTTTGGAAGTTTCCATTCTAGGAAACGAGAAGGCGAGTGTCATTTAGAAAATGAAGGGAATGGAAAGACAAGTTGACTAACCTTAATTTCAATTAAAAAGTTCCATTGTAATTAAAAACGGCCAACTTTGTCAAGAGACATTTCCGTCTAATTATAGTTGTAATTTACTTGGGTGAAAGACAGAAACGTGATAACATTTAATAACACTAATTAAACAATTTTGTAACGATTTTTTTCGTATCGAATTAATTTTTTGTCAACTGTTTTTTTTATTGGTGAAAAATGCTCTCTCTACTTGAGACTTTCAAGAAGAAATATCGTTATCATTTCGAACCGGAAACATACAGAATGTTTTAGTCATAGTTAGTCATAAAGTAGTTGGGAGGCTTACCAATGGCAGAAAAAAAATCAACCTTTTAAAACCCCGGCTAATCAACTATAAGAAGAATAATCAACCTATAATATAATAATCAACTATAAATTGCACCTAACAAGGCGCTAGTATTCTTTAGTAAACGGTTTACGATTTTGTAGGTCAACAGATTACATCACCATGGTAGAGAAATAACTGGCGATCGCTAATTAAAGGGGAACATATTTTTGGATATTATCAACAGTATAATCATTTATTGAAGCTAGTATGGAAATAGTTGCATCTATTTAACATTTTTTTATAACGACGCATCCACAAAATTAATATTCAATGCACAACCTTCCGAATTATTTTATTTCAGAGCGATTTATTCAGCAAAATTGCTCACGTACCCCAGAAAATCATTTTTCAGTAATACTTGAGTGTTCGAACTATTCAACAATTGTGGCGCGTCTATGAATAGATCCATTTGTCGGTAGACAACAAAGTTTAAAAAATCTCCACCGCTATCACCTCTGTTCTTCATAAATTCACAAAACTCAAAACTTTGTCGAATATTTATGACGTTTGCACCAGTTTCTTTCGGTTCTGTGTTTCTTCTGTCGCTATCGAATGAGTTTTCAATGTCAGAACACTTCCGTTTCGTCGTTGATGATCCAAATGCATCCAGCTCGAACAATGCGGTGAAAAAAGTCGTCATATGTGAACAGAACGATTATTGACGTCATATCGTCACCGACGCTCCGCTAAACACGCCCTTTGGGCGCTTGAAAGGTATCTTTGTTGGAGCTAGCTTTTGGAGTTAATTGTTCGTTCGTAGACAAACTTAGAACTGTCTATTGAGCCGCTAAATTTAGATCGGGGACGATGATGCTTTTAGCAATTAAAATTCCTCCATATCGAGCTTTAAAATGGGGCGCGTTGTAAATCGCTTAATACTCATGATGTAACATTGATGATGTACTGTATTGGATGCATTCCGAGCAAAACCCAACCATTTAGATCCAAGGAAAATTTTCTAATTTTCCTGGTTGAGGATTTTGGTCTAGTGTTCATTTTATGTTCTGCCGTTGAGTGAAAAATTTATCAGTGCGCTTTTTCCTTCTTTCTTTCTCATTCTTTCTTATTTCATCTTCTTTTTTCTTTTATCTGCCTTCATTCTCCTTCCTGCTTTCTTTTTCCTACTTTCTCCTTCCTCTTCATTAATTTTCTTCTTTCTTAATTCTTCCGTCTTCCTTCTTTCTTTTACCTTTTTCCTGTTCCTTCTGTCTTCTCCCTTGTTCCGTGCTCATTCTTTTTTTTTATTTCACCTTTCCATTCCTTCTTTCTTCTTCCTTCTTTTATATGCTTTCTTCCTCCTTCCTGCTTTCTCCTTCCTCTTCATTATTTTTTTTTCTTCTTCATTCTTCGACCTTCCTTTTTTCTTTTTCCTGCTTCTTCTTTCTTCTATCTTCTTCTTTCTTTCTTCTTCATTCTTCCGCCTTCCTTCTTTCTTTTTCTTTTTTCCTGCTTCTTCTTTTCTCCTTCCTTCTTCCTTCCTCATTCTTTCTTATGTCACCTTCCTCATTCCCGTTCCTTCTTTCTTCTTCTTTCTTTTATCTGCCTTCTCCCTCCTTCCTGCTTTCTCCTTTCTCTTCATTATTTTTCTTCCTTCTTTATTCTTCCGCCTTCCTTCTTTTTTCTTTTTCCTGCTTCTTCTTTTTTCTATATTTTTTCTGCTTCCTTTCATATTCTTTCTTATTTTATCTTCCTTCTTTCCATTCCTTCTTCTTTATTCTTCTGCCTTCCTTCTTTCTTTTTCCTTTTTCTGCTTCTTTTTCTTCGTTCTATCTTCTTCCTTATTCCTTCCTTATTCTTTCTTATTTCACTTTCCTTCTTCCCATTCCTTCTTTTTTCTTCTTTCTTTTATCTACCTTCTCCCTCCTTTCTGCTTTCTCCTTCATCTTCATTATTTTTCTTCCTTCTTCCGCCTTCCTTATTTCTTTTTTCTTTTTCCTGCTGCTTCTTTCTTCTTTTTTCTATATTCTTTTTCTTTCCATATTCTTTCTTATTTTATCTTCCTTCTTTCCATTCTTTCGCCTTCCTTCCTTCTTTTTCCTGCTTCTTCTTCTTCCTTGTATCTTCCTCCTTCCTTCCTCATTCTTTCTTATTTCACCTTCCTTCTTCCCATTCCTTCTTTCTTCTTCCTTCTTTTATCTGCTTTCTTCCTCCTTCGTGCTTTCTCCTTCCTCTTCATTATTTTTCTTCATTCTTCCGCTTTCCTTCTTTCTTTTTCTTTTTTCCTGCTTCTTCCTTCTATCTTCTTCCTTCCTCATTCTTTCTTATTTTACCTTCCTTCTTCCCATTCTTTCTTCTTCTTTCTTTTATCTGCCTTCTCCCTCCTTCCTGCTTTCTCCTTCCTCTTTATTATTTTTCTTCCTTCTTCATTCTTCCGCCTTCCTTCTTTCTTTTTTCTTTTCCTGCTTCTTCTTTCTTCTTTTTTTATATTTTTCCTTCTTCCTTCCATATTATTTCTCATTTTATCTTCCTTCTTTCCATTCCTTCTTTCTTCTTTATTCTTCCGCCTCCTTTCTTTTTCTTTTTTCCTGCTTCTTCTTCCTTCTATCTTCTTCCTTCCTCATTCTTTCTTATTTCACCTTCCTTCTTCCCATTCCTTCTTTCTTCTTCTTTCTTTTATCTGCCTTCTCCCTCCTTCTTGCTTTCTCCTTCCTCTTCATTATTTTCTTCCTTCTTTTTTCTATATTTTTCCTTCTTCCTTCCATATGCTTTCTTATTTTATCTTCCTTCTTTCTTTTCCTTTTTTCTGCTTCTTCTATCTTCTTCTTTCTTCCTTCCTTATTCTTTCTTATTTCACCTTCCTTCTTCCCATTCCTTCTTTCTTCTTCTTTCTTTTATCTACCTTCTTCCTGCTTTCTCCTTTCTCTTCATTATTTTTCTTTCTTCTTCGTTCTTCCGCCTTTTTTCTTTCTTTTTCTTTTTTCCTGCTTCTTTTTCCTTCTATCTTCTTCCTTCTTCCTTCCTCATTCTTTCTTATTTTACCTTCCTTTTTCCTATTCCTTCTTTCTTCTTCTTTCTTTTATCTGCCTTCTCCCTCCTTCCTGCTTTTTCCTTCATCTTCATTATTTTTCTTCCTTCTTCATTCATCCACCTTTCTTTTTTCTTTTTCCTGTTTCTTCTTCTTTTTTTCTATATTTTTACTTCTTCCTTCCATATTCTTTCTTATTTTATCTTCCTTCTTTCTTCTTCATTATTCCGCTGCACTTCTTTCTTCTTCCTGCTTCTTCTTTCGTCTTTCTTCTATTTCCTTCCTTCTTCCTTCCTCATTCTTTCTTATTTCACCTTCCTTCTTCCCATTCCTTCTTTTTTTTATCTACCTTCTCCCTCCTTCCTGCTTTCTCCTTCCTCTTCATTATTTTTTTCCTTTTTCATTCTTCCGTCGTGCTTCATTCTCTTTCCTTTTTTTGTTCCTTCTTTCTTCTTTTTATTTTCTCTCCTCTTCCTTACTCATTCTTTCTTATTTTATCTTCCTTATTTCCATTCCTTCTTTCTTCTTTTTTCTTTTATCTGCCTTCTCCCCCCTCTTCATTATTTTTCTTCATTCTTCCGCCTTCCTTCTTTCTTTTTCCTTTTTCCTGCTTCTCCTTTCTTCTTCCTTCCTTATTCTTTCTTATTTCACCTTCCGTCTTCCCGTTCCTTCTTTCTTCTTTCTTTTATCTGCCTTCTTCCTCCTTTCTGCTTTCTCCTTCCTCTTCCTTATTTTTTCTTTCTTCTTCATTCTTCCGCCTTCTTTCTTTTTCCTTCTTTCTGCTCATTTTTTCTTTCCCTTGCTTCTTCCGTTTTCTTTTTCCTCTTCTTGCTATTTTCTTTTTGCTTCTTCCTCCTTTTTTCGTCTTCCTTCTTCCTCCTTCCTTCCTTCTCTTTATTCTTTCTTCTTTCTTTTTCCTCCTTTTTCCATCTTTCCCTTCTTTATTTCTTGTTCCTCTTCCTTCTTCATTCTTCCGTCTTCCTTCTTCATTCTTCCGTCTTCCTTCTTCATTCTTCCGCCTTCTTTCTTTTTTTTTCCTCCTTTATCTTCCGTCTTCTTTCATTAATGTTCCTTCTTCCCCTCTCTTCTTCCTTAAGATTTCTTTGAAAGCTTATAAATGATTTTTTTTAAAAAAGTCTAGTTTTTGGAAGGTTGTATTTTTTCAAAATTTTGTTTTAGTTTCAAAATTTCGATTATATTCCAAAATTTTGATTATATTCCAAAATTTCGATTATGTTCCAAAATTTCGATTTCATTTCAAAAATTAAGACTTTTTTTTAACAAAATTTTGGTGCAACGGACTGGTCCTTCCTTCCTTTGACTTCTTGGCAAATCCGTTTTTATGGTTTTCGACTTATCTCAAAAATTTCGACTCTTAAAAATTTGGATTTATTTTCGAAAGTTTTGGCACTTTTTGATAACCGCGACTTTTGGAAATTCCGATATTTTTCAGAATTCCACTCCGAAAATTCTAACTTTTTAAAATTTAGCTTTTTTTAAGTTTCGGCTTCCAAAAATAACGAAATTTTGGATTATTTTTGCAATCTTTAGAATTTTGTTGAAAATTCCGTTATTTTTTAAAATTTTCCTGAAATTTTAACTTTTTCCCAAAATTTCGACTTTCATTCAACATTTCGGCTTTTTTAAATTTTAGAAACTACCCAATTTTTTCACAATTTCAATTTGTATTGTTTTCAGTCTAAAAATTTCAACTCCTTTAAAACGTGACCATCTTTTATTTTCAAAATTTTAACTTACCAAAATTTCGAGTGTTTCCAAAATTTTAACTTTACCAAATTTCTATTTTTTTCAAAATTGGGAAATTTTAAAAAAAGTTATTTTTTTCCGCGACTTTTGGCTTCTAATGTCAACTTAAGATTTTTGTTACAAATTTCGCATTTTGGTGGAATGAACTGGTCCTTGGTTGTCTTCAAAAATTGAAATACAAATATTGTCCCTTGAAACCAAAAAAGATTAAAAAACACAACAAAGGTTACTGGCTAACGCGTTTCGACAGCCAAGCTATCATCTTCAGACAGATACTCATTGTCATTATCAAACGTACTAATTTAATTGATATCGCGATCCTGATTGAGAGAAGTAAATCGAAAAAAGTTCATTTTGAAAGCTGGTCTAACCTTGTGATATATCGTACGTTTGCATTCAGATGAATTAAACGCCACTTTCAATGGCAATGTTCGCATTATCCGAAGCGGAGACAATATAACAATGCTGAAGATGATAGCTTGACTATCGAAACGCGTTAGAGTAATCTTTGTTGTTGTTTCTTTATTTTATTATTTTTATTTATTTATGTGTTTATTAATAAATAAAAAATTAAATATTATTATTTGCTTATTGTTTTCTTAAATTTTAATTACTTTATTGAAGTAAAGTCACGCCGATGTATCTATGGATGTTGCGATGCAACCCGTGATACAAGCTTTGCCTCATTTACGTGAACTTTGCAATTGCATTCTGGTTTTCATTAGATTCTAATGAAATTAGATTTCAATTGCATCACAATAAACTGGTATATATTCGTATATACAAGGCTTATTATCTCAGTACTTTAGTGAAATTTTGAATGTATCGTCTTTTTTTTTCACAATAATTGTAAAACACAAAACGAAAATTCCATTTCTATTGAATGGAGTTAACGAAACTTCCCGAAGAAGATACAAAGAATACAAAACGAAAACGTGTCGGTCAAATATTAAATATGTTGTGTGATTATTTCTTCAAACAGTATTAAATTGAAAACGTTTTCTATTATCAACATGCAAAGTTGAGAAATTACGAGCAATATTAAGCCATTAGTATGTGAATCGGGTCATTTTAAGCCATTGATTAAATATGATTAGTGATCAGCATTAACTTTGCAATTGTATAGCTGCAGACCAGAGGTTTTCAATCGATTAACACAGAAAAAATACAATTGTTTCTATCTTTAATATTTACGTTAAAAAGTTAATTAAATTAGCTCATACTTCTTAACCAATAAGTTATTTATAAATAACCTATAAAATAAACTGACTCCTCGGCGAAAATGATTGCCAAGATTTTTGAACATTCGGGTATTTTAAGTAAAAGTATCTCATCAGTTAACGCGTAAACGCAACAAGATGAAATTCTGTGCGAATATCTTCAAATTTGGTGGGTAACTAGGTTGATCGCAGTTCAATCAAAGCTAGATGTGATTGGCTTGTTAAAACCATTAATTTCTTTTCTCCCCTTTAAATAACAAATCTAATCGAATATCGATGGCGATAATGTCAAGGCTAGCGCACCGAAAACAATTTATATTGATGTACACACGCGTTTGGTGTTTACGTTTTTTCCATCGCACTTTTCGAAGTCGAATTCATGGTTATGGATCATTCAACTGCTTTAGTGTTAGCTGTGACTGACAATTGTAATGCAGTTTCTAATTGTATTGATCATTGATGGCACTATAGTGAAATTTCCATTAATGTTTTGTGAAATTTCCATTAATGTTGAACACTTTTGAAGATATTAGTGATGCCCGATCGTCGGCGAACGGCAACATATCTCGAGAACTATTTCATTGTTCTTAAACCACACACAAAAATGATGCACTTGTTAACCAAATTTTCATCCTTTGTTTTACTTTGTTGGGGGACGAATTTCCAAAAACGCCGACCGTCTGATTTATAAACCAAGATTAAACATCAACGTCTATATTTGTATCTTCATCAAATGTCCATTTTCATCCCTTATTTAACTAGGAAATGACTTTTTAAAAATACTTTGTTAATGCTCACTTGCGTTATATTGCGAAATCATGTGCAAAATTTCTAGAATTTAGATCGGTCAGTGTTTAGTTCTATTATTATTAGATTATTAAGTAGATTAATCCAATGAGCGATTGATTGATTTCTGTAAAATTTGTCAATATCAAATTTCACAATGAAAATGTCCGATGGAGTGAAAAAATGTTGAACTCTCTGATCCATTCAAGTGGAGTTAGCTTACTGTTTGTCTTTTCAGGCTCCATCATGTTTCACGTTAGAAGAAGACCGGCAGATTGCGCGCCAAGAAAACGAAAAAAGAAACCAGGCGCTTTGGGCACCACCAACACCAATCCACGCGAAGTCAGGGAAACCCCCGTACCTCTACTGGTGGAACTTGGTCCTGATGGATCAGCACCACATCCTGGCGATACAGCCAGAACGATACGACTTAACAACGAAGTTATGGAGGTAACAGACTTATGAATTTAAAACACTTTTTTACCCCCATAATTAGACGAAAGAACCAAATCTGTACCCCAAAGTAGTTCGATTTGGTATATTAAAAATCGTAATGGTTTTTTAAAGTTAGTGCGATTAGAGGAGTTTTATGCTTCTACGAAACTTTCCTTTCTTTCAGAAAAAAGTCTCTTAGATAACCAGGGTTCAAGGGCCAGTTTTTCTAATGACCATTTCGCCAATCTAACGAGGACAGTGGGTTTTTAACCCGGAAATGACTGAGCTTTAATATTTTTCTATCTTTCATCGCTCATCTCCAGTTACACTCGTTTATTTTTAATTGCGCCATATACAAAGATAAAATGACATCTGGTTGCCTCTGATTTACTTTTGTCTGGTTTCAACGGTACTTGATAAAACTGCAACGTAGAAAATGTCAATGCAGGACTCCAGCAGTAGTAAAATAGCCGTCAAGAGCAAAACAAAAGCGTCTGTGATACAAAGAGCCTGACGCTAATGGTATCTGAACGGTGCGCGTTCATCGAGTTCAGCAGGGTCCATTTGAATGATAAATTATTATTCAATTATCTAAATGAACGTATAATTAGATGATATGGAGGGCCTGGCTTATTTAAGTGTTCGTCATGTAAAGTCTGGCACCGACAACATCCATCTGGGAATTTTACGTGTTGTTTTGTTAGTTTGAGTGCCGACGCTGATGAATATGCAAATATCGCTTGAAATTACACGTGTGTGCCACTATGATACAGAACATTAAGTCCTTCGTGACTTCCCTGGAAAATAGGACCATTTAATAGTGGTATGTCGTTTCCAGGAAACTAATTTTCTTCGTATTCTTTTTCTATGATTAATATACTTTCAATATTTTGCTGCAAGGGACGTAGTAACATAATTTCGTGTTTTTTTTTTGTCAAAAGAAATCAACCCTCTTGTTTTGACTCAAAAATAGTGCACACAAAAGTTAGCAAAAAATTATGAAGGTTTAGAATATTTATCGAAACTTTGAAGGTTAATTCATAGATTTCTTATTTAAACTCTTCAAGTTAAATAAGAAACTCTCTTAATTTAACAATCTAGTGAATATCTAAAAAAATTGTCCCCTGAAATAAAGAAAGATTTGTATTTAAATTTTTGAAGATAACCAAGGAGCAGTTTGTTCCACCAAAGAAATAGAAAGTGTCTAAATCTGATGTTAGAAATTTCGTATATGAAACGATCCACTTAGGTATCAGACTATCCTGACGATTATCCAGCATGTTTGGTGTTTTTTAATATCTTCGAATGTTTCATTCGCTATCCCAATGTCGTGATATTTCGCTTTCCCAAAATTGCTATCCGACAATTTTCCCTGGAATGTTAAATGTCACAAACGAAGCCTGTGCGTATTACATTCAATTAAATGCGACATATTTTAGCTTTGCATGACGCTGTTATCAACATGATTACACCTGCAATTAACTACTGCTGCACAATATGCAACGAATAGTCCAACTAATGAATGTCCCATTAGAGATTGTTCGTGTGAACTGTTAGGAGCTTACCCAACAGGGTAATTCTGGAAATTACCGCGCTGCATTGTTGTTATATTGTCTCCGCTTCGGATAATGCGAACATTGCCATTGAAAGTGGCGTTTAATTCATCTGAATGCAAACAAACGTACGATATATCACAAGCTTAGACCAGCTTTCAAAATGAACTTTTTCCGATTTACTTCTCTCAATCAGGATCACGATATCAATTAAATTAGTATGTTTGATATTGACAATGAGTATCTCTAAAGATGAAAGCTTGGCCATCGAAACGTGTTAGAGAACCATTGTTGTGTTTTTTAGTCTTTTTTGGTTTCAAGGAACAATGTTTGTATTTCAATTAATGACAGCTAGCGAAATACTTGTTATATAATCTAATTACCGATGTGGTAAAGAATAGAATCTTCCAGATTATCTGACGATGCGATATTTTGGAAAAAGTTTTTCGGCAAATTTTGTCTTGAAATAAGTTTTCTCCGTTTGTTTATTTGAATGATTTGAGGCAACTGGTGATCTTAGGTAAAGGTAAAAAAATTGATAAGATAGAACATCAAATGGGTTCACCTGGCCGCCATTTTTTTTAGCCCATGTCAAAAATTGTTTTGCATTCAATCACCTCAAAACACAGTGGCTCTTATGGATGCGTAAATAATTCCATTCTCACGATTGGAGGTCGTCACACTATCAATTATAAATATTTATCTCCCGGTTGTATCATCCCCTGATTAGGTTATGAATAATTCAGTCAGTTATCACAATCCAGTTATCTTTATGCTTCAGCGCTTTTATTTACATCACCATAAAATATCAGGATGGATTAATTTCACATTGAAATTCCTAATCCTTAAAAAGTTCCCATTCCTGATCGGACTACCAAATGTTGCTGTGGTGCTACAAAGCGAATTAATTTGTCTTCGTTGTTAAGGTGGGTTCAGCGAATGGTATCGCCCTTCAGCTCTACGGGCCCCACATCCAACCGAGACATTGCGTCATCACCAACACCGACGGGGTAACATCGCTCACGCCATGTCACGCGGATGCTCACACTTACGTCAACGGACAAAGAATACACCAAACTACCATTCTGACGCACGGTAGTTTGGTTAAATTTGGTCATAGCAACACCTACAGGTTTCTGGATCCATCGCAGGAGGATAGAACGCGGCACCCCGGCGCTATGGACAACACGAGGATATACGACAGGTATTGGCGGTTTACGTCGTTTTGTTGATGTTGTGTTCTAACTTATGTTTAGAGGAGGCGAATTTGGTCAATCCAGGTACATCCAGAACCACTCTATTTCAGAATCATACTCTTTCAGAATCACACTAATTCAGAATCACACTAATCCAGAATCACACTAATCCAAAATCACACTAATCCAGAATTACGCTAATCCAGAATCACGCTAATCCAGAATCACGCTAATCCAGAATCACGCTCTCATCTCTGGTGAAACACCACCAACTGAGTGTTAAAAAGCTTTAACCAACCGTTGCAATCAACGCGGTCAACTTTTTTTTTTCTCATTTGATTGCAATGCCCAGATAGTTTTAACTTGTCAATTTGGTCGACTAGGTTGACCATCTTTGTGCGAGTTATTCGTTGACCGAAAATGTTCGGTGTCTCAGCAAACGGGTTGATTACAAGGATTGACCGAATTCGTACCACTCTAACGCACAAGCTTCTTGTTTTTAATTTTGTCGATATTTTTGCACTTTATTATTTTCGTTGCTTTGTCGCATGCAACAGGTCACCAAGAGCCCTAAGTCCCACTGAACCACCTAGAGATAATATTGTAGAAACCACATTCGATTTAGAAGGCAATGTGGAAACCATTTCCACGGCTAGTGGTGCTAGAGAAGATAACAGATCGGTCGGTTCCTCTGCAGAAAACAGGTTAGTTGCACCCCCTTTGTATGTCGTCGATGTTGCTCGTACTAATGCATGATTTACTGTCGATATTATACTATATATATACTATATACGAATATATACAAGTTTATTACGATGCAATTGAAATCTAATTTCATTAGAATCCAATGAAAACCAAACTGCAATTGCAAAGTTCACGTAGATGAGGCAAAGCTTGTATCACGGGTTGCATCCGTGATACAACATCCATAGATACAACATCCATAGATACAAATCTTCTTTCCTCTGCTCTCTGCTTTCTCTTCTTCCTTCTTTCCCTTTGTTCCTTCCTTCCCTTTGTTCCTTCCTTCCTCCTCTTCCTTTATTCCTCTTCTTCCTTCCTTTCTCTTCGTCCTCTCCGCCTCTCTTCTTTCCTCTGCTTTCTGCTTTCTCTTCTTCCTTCATTTCTCTTCGTCCTCTCCGCCTCTCTTCTTTCCTCTGCTCTCTGCTTTCTCTTCTTCCTTCATTTCTCTTCGTCCTCTCCGCCTCTCTTCTTTCCTCTGCTCTCTGCTTTCTCTTCTTCCTTCCTTTCTTTTTTCCTTCCTTCCTTTGTTCCTTCCTTCCTTTGTTCCTTCCTTCCTTTGTTCCTTCCTTCCCTTTGTTCCTTCCTTCCCTTTGTTCCTTCCTTCCCTTTGTTCCTTCCTTCCCTTTGTTCCTTCTTTCCCTTTGTTCCTTCCTTCCCTTTGTTCCTTCCTTCCCTTTGTTTGCCCCTTAAGGAAGAAGAGTACGGAAGGAAGAGAAAGGAAGGAAGAAAAGAAAGGAAGCTCTTCTTCCTTCCGTACTCTTCTTCCTTTCGTTCTTTTTTTTCCTCCTTCCTCTTCTTTCCCCGTTCCTCGTCCTCCCTCATTTCTCTTTCTCCCTTCCTCTTCTTCTTTCCTTCCTCTTCTTCCCTCATTCCTCTTCTTCCTTCCTTTCTCTTCTTCTTCCTTTTTTCTTTCTTTCCTCCTCTTCCACCTCCGTTCCTCTTCCTTCTTTCCTCTTCTTCCTTCTGTTCTCTTCTTGCTTTCATTCTTTTCTTTCCTCCTTCCTCTTCTTCCCTCATTTCTCTTCCTCCCTTCTTCTTCTTCTTCTTTCGTTCCTCTTCCTCCTTCTGTCCTCTTTTTCCTTCCATCCTTCCTCGTCTTCCCCCATTCCTCTTCTTCCTTCCTTTCTCTTCTTCCTCCTTTCTTCTTTTTTCCCTCCTCTTCTTCCTCCGTTACTTTTCCTCCTTTTCTCTTCTTCCCCCTTCATCATCTTCCTTCCTTCATCTTCTTCCCCCTTCCTCTTCTTCCTTCCGTTCTCTTATTCCTTTCGTTCTTTTCTTTCCTCCTTCCTCTTCTTCTTTCCTTCCTCTTCCTCCTTCTGTCCTCTTTTTCCTTCCATCCTTCCTCGTCTTCCTTCATTCCTCTTTTTCCTTCCTTTCTCTTCTTCCTCCTTTCTTCTTTCTTCCGTCCTCTTCTTCCTCCTTTTCTCTTCTTCCCCCTTCCTCTTCTTCCCCCTTCCTCTTCTTCCCCCTTCCTCTTCTTCTTCCCTTCCTTTTCTTCCTTTCGTTCTTTTCTTTCCTCCTTCCTCTTCTTTCCCCATTCCTCGTCCTCTCTCATTTCTGTTCTTCCCTTCCTCTTCTTCTTTCCTTCCTCTTCCTCTTTCTGTCATCTTCTTCCCTCATTCCTCGTCTTCCTTCCTTTCTCTTCTTCCTCTTTTCTTCTTTTTTTCCTCCTCTTCTACCTCCATTCCTCTTTCTTCCTTCCTCTTCTTCCTCCCCTTCTCTTCTTCCTTTCGTTCTTTTCTTTCCTCCTTCTTCTTCTTCCCTCATTCCTCGTCCTCTCTCATTTCTCTTCCTCCCTTCCTCTTCCTCCTTCTGTCCTCTTTTTCCTTCCATCCTTCCTCGTCTTTCCTCATTCCTCTTCTTCCTTTCTCTTCTTCCTCCTTTCTTCTTTTTTCCCTCCTCTTCTTCCTCCGTTACTTTTCCTCCTTTTCTCTTCTTCCCCCTTCATCATCTTCCTTCCTTCATCTTCTTCCCCCTTCCTCTTCTTCCTTCCTTCCTCTTCTTCCTTCCGTTCTCTTCTTCCTTTCGTTCTTTTCTTTCCTCCTTCCTCTTCTTCCCTCATTCCTCGTTTTCCTTCCTTGCTCTTCTTCCTTTTTTTCTTCTTTCTTTCCTCTTTTACCTCCATTCCTCTTCCTTCCTTCCTCTTCTTCCCTCCGTTCTCTTCTTCCTTTCGTTCTTTTCTTTCCTCCTTCCTCTTCTTCCCTCATTCCTCGTCCTCTCTCATTTCTCTTCCTCCCTTCTTCTTCTTTCGTTCCTCTTCTTCCTTCTGTCCTCTTTTTCCTTCCATCCTTCCTCTTCTTCTTATTCCTCTTCTTCTTTCCTTTCTCTTCTTCCTCCTTTCTTCCATTTTCTTCCTCCGTTACTCTTCCTCCTTTTCTCTTCTTCCCCTTTATCATCTTACTTCCTTCATCTTCTTCCCCCTTCCTCTTCTTCCTTCCTTCCTCTTTTTCCTTCCATTCTCTTTTTCCTTTCTTTCTTTTCTTTCCTCCTTCCTCTTCTTCCCTCATTCCTCGTCCTCCCTCATTTCTCTTCGTCCCTTCCTCTTCTTCTTTCCTTCCTCTTCCTCCTTCTGTCCTCTTTTTCCTTCCATCCTTCCCCTTCTTCCCTCATTCCTCTTCTTCCTTCCTTTCTCTTTTTCCTCCTTTCTTCTTTCTTCCCTCCTCTTCTTTCTCCGTTCCTCTTCCTCCTTTTCTCTTCTTCCCCTTCCTCTTCTTCCACCTTCCTCTTCTTCCCCTTCCTCTTCTTCCCCCTTTCTCTTTTTCCTCCCTCCTCTTCTTCCTTGCGTTCTTTTCTTCCCTCCTTCCTCTTTTTCCCTCATTACTCGTCCTTACTCATTTCTCTTCCTCCCTTTCTCTTCTTCTTTCCTTCCTCTTCCTTCCTTCCTCTTCTCCTTTCCTTCCTCTTCCTTCCTTCCTCTTCTCCTTTCCTTCCTCTTCCTCCTTCTATCCTCTTTTTCCTCCTTCTTTCTTGTCTCCCTTTCTTCCTCCGTTCCTCTTCCTCCTTTTCTCTTCTTCCCCTTCCTCTTCTTCCCCCTTTCTCTTCTTCCCCCTTCCTCTTCTTCCCCCTTCCTCTTCTTCCTTCCTTCCTCTTCTTCCTTCCGTCCTCTTCTTCCTTCCGTCCCCTTCTTCCTTCCGTCTTCTTCTTCCCTCCTTCCTCTTCTTTTCTCCGTCTTCTTCTTCCTTCCTTCCTCTTTTTCCCTCCTTGATCTTCTTTCTTCCTTTCTTCATTTATTTAAACAATTGATATTTTTTCGAAAGATGATATGAACAATTCGAGCATTTGGAATCATCATAAATAATACAAAGTAATTCACTAACAGTGGAAAATCTCGAACCTAGACATACTAAAGACTAAAATATGACCGATTCAACCAAATATGTTGCTGTTACAAGCAATACATATTTCTCCAAATAATGCATCAGATACCTAATGTTTAAAAATTAAGAATCTCATTTTGAAGAATTTTTGCCATTATAAAATTTTATTGAATGTCGTCAAGTAATGTAATTATTTTCAGAATGATGGGAATGGATAGATATCCAAGGGGCCAAGATCCAATTCTACCGGCGGTTCTCGAATTTCCCGAAGAACCCCAAGAACAATTCCTCGCCCGAGTCGTAACCCACCTCGACGTGACCACACCAACTTTCAGGCTTGCGCCAGCTTACACGTTGTATCTCTGCGCCCGTTACCGAGCGTCGACGCATTACAGACCCGAGCTGACGCCGACAGAACGAGCCCATAAACTAACCCTGCTACTCCAACACGCCGCCATGCTCATCAGACATACGATACAAGACAGAAGTACGGAGAATACATCTCAGGCATTCTGGTTGGCAAACGCAAGCGAATTGTTGCATTTTCTCAAATCGGATAGACACGTGAGCGCGTTTTCCACACAAGCGCAGGACACGTTAGCCGAAGCGGTACAGCTGTCATTTAAGAATCTAGTCGCTTGTTTGACAGACGAACTCAACTCGGCCATGACGTATTTGATGTCCGTGACGGGTGACGATCACCCGCGGGAGGTGATAAATATACTGAGTGGCGCCATGAACCTCCTGAGGAAATGTCGCGTGAACGCGGCGCTCACGATACAACTCTTCTCGCAATTGTTCCATTGGATATCGGCCAAAGCGCTGTCGAATATAATAAGCAACAGCAATCTGTGCTCGAGGAGTTTTGGTAATAAATTGTTCAATCGGTTGAGGAATTTGCAAGCTTGGGCCGAATCTCAGGGTTTGGAATTGGCCGCCGAATGCCATTTGGCGAAGGTGGTTCAGTGCTCGCATTTGCTGCAAGCGCCCAAATGCACGCCCGAGGATCTCGCGAATTTGTCCGCCGCCTGCTTTAAATTGAATTCGCTACAACTGGGGGCCCTGTTGATGCAGTACAAAGGTAACTATTTAAGTTTTTAGCTTACGAAGTCGGAATTTAATATTGTTGCGGGTTTATCGATTCGAATTGATTGTTAACACGTGTATTGAATATTACCCACTTTATTTTTGAACTAAACTCGGAACACTACAACTGAATAATGAATAATTTACTTGTAACTACTAACTCACTAATTACACTGACTGACTCTAAGTAACTCGAGGGAAAGGCGACCACCTTATATAGTTTTGGCTCCTAGGTTCTAGAAAATCCCGCAGATAAGGATTATCGCTTGCTGAAATTTCTAAATTTCTGGAGCGCTTATCTGCCGTTTGCTTCGTTATCGCGGCCGCTTTCCCATGATCAGATCTTTCTAGAAAATTTTCTTACGTACTAAATTCTATAATTTACATTTCGTTACAATATCAACTTTTAAATGTCGTGAAACAGTTGAAGCTTCTGTAAATATACTGATGTCGCTAGTGGCTATCGATTAATTTAAAAATAAAAAGATATCTTGGGAGCTGGTTTTCGAAATTTGGTTTATAAACTGCTAATTTTCCTAAAATTTCAATCAGGAAGTAGACATTGAATGATTCAACCGAAATATTGGCTTAATAAAATCGAAATTTTTAGATGTTTTTCGAAATTTGTTTGAATTGACTGAACTATTTTTCTCTAAGTTTTCACCTTTCCTCGATATTTTTTTTTTTAATAATCAAAATGTCTCGGTGAGTTAAAATTTAAAAATTTCGACTATTTTCGAATTATTTGGAGACTTAAATCGGAATGTATTTTTTTAATTCCTTTTTTCTGTAAAACGTTCCTCTTTAGTCGAAATGTATGACTAAAATGAAAATCTTCGGATTTTTTTCTACACATTTACGTTAAACTTTCCCCGTTTTCTCTTAATCGTTCAACTTGAAATTCGAATTTCTATTTAATTCCAATTTTAAACCTTTTTCCCCAATTTTTCGACTGATACTCCAAATTTGAACTTTTTTCTAGAAATTTATAATTTGTTTTTTTCGAAATTCTAAATTTAAATCTAAAAAAATTTAATTCTCGAGATAGCAGATCATATTTCGACCTTTTTGTCCTGGAAATGTAAAATTTACAGAAATGGATTTAACCCATTCATGTTGGAGTTGGGCTTTTGCATCAGTTTCTTTAGGGAAAACACTACTCTTGGCGAATGACTTAAAGCTATTTGAATTACGAGTTCAATGAAAAAAAAGTAAAAACTTATTTTCTTTGAACTCGTAATTCAGATATTTATTTAATCCAAAACTTTAAAGCTGCCAAAATTAGATAAAACTCGCATTTGTGGACATCATCTTACCAAAAGTGATTCGTCGCCACAAACAGTACCAACACTTTAATGAGTTAACTATCTCAGTTGCGAGTTGTATTGTAGTAATTCATTTTTATTTCAATTTTAGCCGAACCAGGTGAGAAAATTGCCTCTCCTTCTCTGTTGGAACAAGCGGCGAAGGCGGCCGAAAGCGTGGCTGACGAACTGGCGAGGGCCGAAGGCAGAGAAGTCACTTTATACGAAGACCCAGCGCCACCGTTACAACTTCTCCTCCCGGACGACGGTTTCAGTTGCGATGTCGTCCAAGGCGTACCTCCCGGACTCGCCGACTTCTTACACCCTTTGCAAGCTTCCGGTTTATGTCGCTTGGCGGCGCAACCGACTAGCTCCGGCCATTGGACCGTTTACATGTCGGCACCGAGGCCACCGTCTGCCCTAAGCACCACTCAGCCTGAGGTTAGTACCCCAAATTGACGTTGGGATGAGCGCCCAGTTTGGAAAATATTTAATGGATTTCAAAACAAATTAAATTGAAGGAACTTAAATAAATGGAATTGTTTTTGAAATTATCGGTTTTTCCAGGTACAAGTGATTCGATTGCATAAAACCGGTGGTGGGATGGGACTTTCGATAGTTGCGGCTAAAGGTGCGGGGCAAGAGCGCTTAGGAATTTATATTAAGTCGGTGGTGCCCGGTGGCGCCGCTGATAGAGATGGTAGATTGGCGGCGGGAGATCAGCTGCTTTCGGTTGACGGTCAATCGTTATTAGGAATAACGCAGGAGAAAGCCGCCGAATTTCTCGTCAGAACTGGCAGCGTCGTTACCCTGGAAGTCGCTAAAGGGGGCGCTGTCTACCACGGATTGGCGACCCTTCTTCAACAACCTAGTCCAACCCCCCATAGAGGTAAATATTGACATTAGCGTGAATATTTTTCTCTTAATAGTCTAATATAGTGAAAAGTGTTCATAATTGTGATGAAAATTCAAGAAATCAAATTTTTTGAGATTTGACGTCAGGTGTAAGTGATAATGAAATAATAAGACTGATTTTTCTGCTTCATTTATTTAATTGAAATTAGAGTTCGACATTGTTCTTTTCAAAGTAGTTATCTTGAAAAGCAACATGCGCTGGACGTGGTGTTGGCATTATCAATGAAATTTTGAAAAGTCACGTCTTTTGAGATTTATATTTAATTTTAATTTATCCATCTATCTAAAACAACAAATTATGCTTTGTAGAAATAATTCTCAGTTAATTATAATATGTAATTAATGATTTAATTAATGGAATATGGTAATCAACTAATAGAAAAAGCTGAATAAGTTTTATGTATTTATTATCTGCGTCAGTTTGACAATTGAGATTGAGATATTTATTAATATTTTTTTTTTCATAAGCTGCATTTTCTTGTATATGCGGGCATATATGTAAGACATCAATGATAATAATAATTAATAGATAAAATGCTAGAAAGAGCAACTTTCAAGAATATATTCATTAATATAAATGAAGCCTAATTTGGATTTTATTATTACTATGAGAAATATTTGCTTTTTTGCTTTAAATATTTCAAAAAAGGTAGACTTATTTAATGTTTAGAAGAACTCTAGCTCTAAGAAGAGAAATGAAGTGTTTTTTTTAAAGACCCCAAACTATAAATGCATAAAAAGCATGATAATCCTTCTGCTGGTTTTCCACATTTTTAAAGCGTTAGTTCCTTCACTTGGCGATTCTCTTCACCTTACGTCTTACGCGTTAAAAATAAGTCATTTAAGAGCCCACCCTTCCTTGGAAATTTTCAGTTTTTTTTCGAAATTTCTCATTTTTGTTATCAATATTCCCTTTCAGTTCATTTTCTTTGAAAACATAGTTATTTTGTTTTAAATTAACGTTAAAATAATAAGTTTTTTAAAAAAAATTGGTCTCTTCTTGAAATTTCAATTTATTTTAAAAACGCGTCCTTTTTTTTCAAAATTTCAAGTTTATTCCCAAAATTCGTCATTTTTATTAAAAACTGACTTTGTTTCTCTTAGAATTCGTCTTTTTTTTTTGTTCCATTTATCCCAAATTTGGCTTATTCGGGAAATATTGCTATTTATTTCAAAATTCAACATTTTCCGTTTTTCGAAATTTCGATTTTTTTAGTTTTTTTTTTCGAAATTTCACATTTTTGTTATCAATATTCGCCTTTCGTTCATTTTCTTTGAAAACAAATTTATATTGTTTTAAATTAACGTTTAAAAAGTAATTTTCTTTGAAAAATTAGTCTTTTCTCGAAATATCAATTTATTTTCAAAACGCATCTTTTTTTTCAGAATTTCGAGTTTATTCCCAAAATTCGCCTTTTTTCTTAAAAACCGGCTTTACTTCTTTTAGAATTCGTCTTTTTTTACTTCCATTTACCACAAAGTTTGGCTTTTTCTGGAAATATTGAAATTTATTTCAAAATTCAGCATTTTCCGTTTTTCGACATTTCGATTTTTTCAGTTTTTTTTCGAAATTTCACATTTTTGTTATCAATATTCGCCTTTCGTTCATTTTCTTTGAAAACAAATTTATATTGTTTTAAATTAACGTTTAAAAAGTAATTTTCTTAGAAAAATTAGTCTTTTCTCGAAATATCAATTTATTTTCAAAACGCATCTTTTTTTTCAGAATTTCGAGTTTATTCCCAAAATTCGACTTTTTTATTAAAAACCGACTTTGCTTCTTTTAGAATTCGTCTTTTTTTCGTTCCATTTATCCCAAGGCTTAGCTTTTTCTGGAATTATTGATATTTATTTCAAAATTTTCGAAATTTCGATTTTTTCAGTTTTTTTTTTCGAAATTTCTCATTTTTGTTATCAATTCGTTCATTTTCTTTGAAAACAGAGGTATTTTGTTTTAAATTAACGTTAAAATAATAAGTTTTTTTTAAAAAATTGGTGTCTTCTAGAAATTTCAATTTATTTTCAAAACGCATCTTTTTTTTCAGAATTTCGAGTTTATTCCCAAAATTCGACTTTTTTATTAAAAACCGACTTTGCTTCTTTTAGAATTCGTCTTTTTTTCGTTCCATTTATCCCAAGGCTTGGCTTTTTCTGGAATTATTGATATTTATTTCAAAATTTTCGAAATTTCGATTTTTTCAGTTTTTTTTTCGAAATTTCTCATTTTTGTTATCAATATTCCCCATTCGTTCATTTTCTTTGAAAACAGAGGTATTTTATTTTAAATTAATTAACATTAAAATAATAAGTTTTTTTAAAAAAATTGGTGTCTTCTAGAAATTTCAATTTATTTTAAAAACGCAACTTTTTTTTCAAAATTTCAAGTTAATCCCAAAATTCGACTTTTTTATTAAAAACTGACTTCACTTCTTTTAGGATACCTCTCTGAAGATGATGTGTTTTTGAATCCTTCCTATTTTCAGGTTAAAATTATTAAAAAACCAAAATAAAAAATCGAAATTTCGAAAAAAGTCTAAATTTAAGAAAAATCGATTTTTTTTTAAATTCAGAATTAAAATAACCAATTTCCTTTAAAAAAACTGAAAACTATAAAAAACCTGAATTCTTCAAAAATGTTGCGATGTTTAAAATAAGTGAAAACTTTAAAAATAAGTGATAACACCAAAAAAATGTAAAAATGTTCAAATAAGTCGAAATTGCAAGAAAAATCGTTTTTTTTTTTCATGAAAGCCAAAATTAAAAAAAAACCGAATTTCTTTAAAACACAAAATTGTAAAAAAAAGTTGACTCCTTTAAAAATGTCGTTAAGTTTCAAAGAAATTTTTGAAAAAAATCGATGTTTTTTTAAAAAAGTCAAAATTAAAAAAATCACTTTCTTTAAAATCACTTTCTTTAAAATTTCTTTCAAAAAAATCAGCTTCCCTAAAAAATTGAAAATCAAAAAAAGAGTCGAATTCTTTAATGTCGTAATTTTCAAAATAAGCCGAAATTTTTAGAACAACTCAATTTTTCTCCGAACATTCGATTTTTTCTCTAAATTTCGATTTTTTCTCTAAATTTCGATTTTTTCTTCAAAATTATGACCTTTTTCTCCAAGTTTACTCATTTTCCCTAAATTTTTCGTGCAATTTCAATTTTATTTTAGAGTTTTTTTTTGTTTTTTTTTTAATTCTCGACGTTTTTCCTTGAAATCGAAAAAATCACTTCCTTTAAAAAAATCAGTTTCCTTGAAAAATTTAAAATTAAACAAAAGGGTCAAATTCTTTGATGTCGCAATTTTCAAAATTAGCCGAAATTTTTAGAAAAACTCAATTTTTCTCCGAAAATTCGATGTTTTCTCAAAATTTCGATTTTTTCTTCAAAATTATGACCTTTTTCTCCAGGTTTACTCATTTTCCCTAAATTTTTCGTGCAATTTCAATTTTATTTTAGAATTTCTTTTCGTTTTTTTTGAATTCTCGACGTTTTTCCTTGAAATTAAAAAAATCCCTTTCTTTAAAATTTCTTTAAAAAAATCAGCTTCCTTAAAAAATTTAAAATTAAAAAAAAAAGAGTCGAATTCTTTAATGTCGTAATTTTCAAAAATAAGCCGAAATTTTTAGAAAAACTCAATTTTTTTCCGAAAATTCGATGGTTTCTCAAAATTTCGATGGTTTCTCAAAATTTCGATTTTTTCTTCAAAATTATGACCTTTTTCTCCAGGTTTACTCATTTTCCCTAAATTTGTCATGCAATTTCAATTTTATTTTAGAATTTCTTTTTGTTTTTTTTTGAATTCTCGACGTTTTTCCTTGAAATCAAAAAAATCACTTCCTTTAAAATTTCTTTAAAAAAATCAGTTTCCTTGAAAAATTTAAAATTAAAAAAAAGAGTCGAATTCTTTAAAAATGTCGTAATTTTCAAAATAAGTCGAAATTTTTAGAAAAACTCAATTTTTCTCCGAAATTTCGATTTTTTCTCAAAATTTCGATTTTTTTTCCTCAAAATTATGACCTTTTTCTCCAAGTTTACCCTTTTTCCCTAAATTTTTCGTGCAATTTCAATTTTATTCTCTCCATTTAAGTTATCTAATATATTCTTGAAAGTTAGTAATTTATGTTAAACAAATAATATGCGATTTATGCTAAGAAAATTAAATACAAATTATGCTACAAAAATCAATATCTTGTTCCTGTTAGTAGTGGTAGTAGCTAGTGCAATATAAATTCCATAGAATTTTCTTTGTCCACACACGCAGCCATGGATTATAACTACTACGATCAATACGGGGGCTCGCAGGAATCCCTGTACAGTCTGAACAACTTTCAGATGTTCACCCCGCCCGCGACCAGACCAAAAAACAATGTGTTCTTCAACTCCGACGATAATTTATACAAAACCGAGCGGCGCAAATTCCAAATACCTCGCATCGAAATCGAAAGCGACGAACCTGTCTTCAACTTACAAGTAACCGACTTCAGCGAACCGTCCCCAAAAAACATAACGTTAACTTACGACGAAACGGGTACGAGCTTGGAAATCAGTCAAGAAATCGCGGCGAAATCCGGCAAAGATAGAGCCAATGATTACGCCCAACAGAAGAGTTTTTCTCTCGAAGTCGAGATCCCCCAGATTCGGGTGGAAGAGGTCTGTGATACTGACAAATTCCTTAGTATTGGTGCTAGAAAACTGAAGCAACAGAATTCGTTTTCGTGTTCTTTGCAAGACGTCTCTATGTCTAGTTCTACGTCTAGCATAAATAGTTGCGTGCATGAATCGAACTTGGATTTGAGTCAGATTGACGTTGACACGCCCGTGAAATTGAGGAATTGGCGATCGCCGGACGAAATCCGCCAGGCGCAGTACATCGCGGAAAGTCTGGAGAATAAGGCGAATAGCGTTCCTGAGCTATGTTCGAGAAGGCGGTTCCCTAGCAGAAGCAAGAGCGTAAGCGAGGAAGCGCTCAATGAAAAATTGACGGAATTCGAACGATTAGAGGTTATAAAACTACTCAGAGATTGGAGCATCAACGGATCGGATTCCAAAAGCGATTACTGCCTCAAATTACGCGATGACATCGAGAAATACGAAATCGGGGACACCGAAAAGGAAACTCGTGGAGCTTTCTCGTTGTTGAATAGATGTAAATACTTTTCCGTTCCTGATTTATCGCCGAAGACTAAAAATAAATTAGATAAAGACGGTCTGATATACATCACCAAATACAACTCGGATAACGCAGTCGATAAAAGCGTCGATCGAGAACCAGAATTTTTACACGCGTGTCAATACAGAAACTGCATATTTAACGTCGACTTTACTCCAGATCTAGGGACCAATTTCATAGATCCTGTAGTTAATAAACAATCTGAACCAAAACTTAAGGGTATATTAAAAAATAGCAAAGAAAAACTGAACGAAACCGAGTGTCTTAATAATGTAACTAATCTGCAAAGGAAGTGTTTTAAACTCGACAAAAGCAGTCGAAGGTTTAGCGAAATAATCCAACCTAAACCGTTCAATAGTCAATTAGTTAGATGTGATAGCTTAGAACGATTAACTTTAATACAAAACAAAACCCTTACACCAAACAAAGATAAAATAAGGGCGGAAAAACCGGCTCTAAACGGGGCGGAAAACCCCTCTCAAAACGGGACGGAAAACCCGCCTCAAAATGGGGCGAAAAAACCGACTCAAAACGGGGCGGAAAAACCGCCTCAATACGGGACGGAAAACCCGCCTCAAAACGGGACGAAAAAGTTTCCCGATTCTTACATAGTTACTAGGCGGAATAGCACCAGAACCATCCAAAAAACGAAAAACAACGAAGCGACGAAACCTAGGTCGCCTAAAGTTATCTTGTTGAGGAAGAAGTACGTGCCCAAGACGTGGAAGAGCTGCTCTGACATAAAAGCAAAGAAAACCGTTAGAAAATGCTGTAGATACGCTAAAAAAACCTGTCCGGTGCTTAAATTCGATGTTGATAAACCGAGGAAGACGAGAAGTTGTTCTGAATTCGATCAGGACAATTTGGAGCGCGCTGCTAGGTTAGCTGGCTTAGTGGAAGTTGGCGCTTCTGATCGTAAGATGCGATTATCAGTGTTGCACTCACCGAAAATTTTTGTTTACGATCATAAGTCCTTCATTTTTACGTGCGTAAATGATAAGTGTAAAGTCGTGGGGGAACACTTTCATCGCTGTAACACCACCATTTACCATTGGATACGAATTTGAAATTTAAAAACAAAACGCATAACGCTCTGGAACTGAAAAAGACGAACACTACAGAAAAATTTAAATTTGGAAAGATGGGAAATTGGAAATTTCGGCTTTCAAAGTTCAGTATTTTACTTTTAAAGAAATTCTAATAAAATATAATTTAATTTTATACCTAAATTTAAAAACAAATTTGATTTAATAATAATAATTTAAAGTTTCGTCTTTAAGTCGTAATTTTGAGAAAAAGGTCGAATTTGTAATGTAAGTCGAAATTAGTCAAATTTGGGAGACGAAGCTCAAATCTGTAAAAACAATCTACATTTCGGGACAATTTTTTTAGAACTTTTCGCGCGTTATATGGAATTAAAGTCAAGAAAAATTTCAGGTGTTGCAATGGTTATCAAAATCTGATAAATTCGCTAATGTGCCCGTTTTGCTGCTTTGACAGCTACAAAGTGATTTGCTTTGGATTTAAATAACCCACGCTTTATACTTATCAAAACTTGTATTTGAACTAGTTTTTTTATATTTTGCATCTTTGATATTTACTATGATTTGACGTCACCAACTTTCACCAGTACATTGCTTCATATTTTTTTTATTTACCGAATCGTATAGATGTGGACGTATTCACCTCAATCGTCAACTAACCAAGTGTATTTCGCAGGTCCTCGACGAATGTCTGAAAGAGATCTACCTTCCAGGGTAGATTCGGAACGCACAATTCCCTCTTCTAAATCCGTTCCGGCTTTACATCATATATCCCCGAATTCCGAACAATCGAGGCCGTCGCACGATGTCTTCAATCCAGGATACAGCAGGACGTCGTCGAACAACAGCATCAACATGAACAGCGCCGGACAGAACGTCCAAAACGGACCGACCACTCTACGCAGCCGCTCGACGCATAACCTGCACCAACAAGACGGCGGATTTTATCAAAATTTGAGCGTTTACAGGAACAAGGTGCCCAGCCCTCAACAACTGGGAGATAGGTGAGTCCTGTTAATACATGATATACTTCTTCCGGGATTGGACCGTGTCAAAGAACTACTAAAAGTGTTGAACACATTTTACATTTTTGTTATCAATATTCGCCTTTCGTTCATTTTCTTTGAAAACAAATTTATATTGTTTTAAATTAACGTTTAAAAAGTAATTTTCTTAGAAAAATTAGTCTTCTCGAAATATCAATTTATTTTCAAAACGCATCTTTTTTTTCAGAATTTCGAGTTTATTCCCAAAATTCGACTTTTTTCTTAAAAACCGACTTTACTTCTCTTAGAATTCGTCTTTTTTTACTTCCATTTACCACAAAGTTTGGCTTTTTCTGGAAATATTGAAATTTATTTCAAAATTCAACATTTTCCGTTTTTCGACATTTCGATTTTTTCAGTTTTTTTTTCGAAATTTCACATTTTTGTTATCAATATTCGCCTTTCGTTCAGTTTCTTTGAAAACAAATTTATATTGTTTTAAATTAACGTTTAAAAACTAATTTTCTTAGAAAAATTAGTCTTTTCTCGAAATATCAATTTATTTCCAAAACGCATCTTTGTTTTCAGAATTTCGAGTTTATTCCCAAAATTCGACTTTTTTCTTAAAAACCGACTTTACTTCTTTTAGAATTCGTCCTTTTTTCGTTCCATTTATCCCAAGGCTTGGCTTTTTCTGGAATTATGGATATTTATTTCAAAATTTTCGAAATTTCGTGTTGAACACTTTTAGTAGTTCTTTGACACGGTCCAATCCCGGAAGAAGTATATCCTGTACTGACTCTGGCGCCGTGGAAGCCTTCGTTATCACGAGTCCTGTTAATTTTAACTTTAGTAAAATGAAGACTTCCGTGGGAATCTTCTCGGTTTGTGGGCTGACTTGCGTCACGCGTAAGTTTGCCAACGCTTTTAATTTAGTAACAAATCTGAAGATTTCTCAGTTCCACGACCTTTTTCTTTTTTGTAGAACTTCCAAACTCTGCCATGCATTATCAAACGGAATTTTCCCCCAAAATTACAACTTATCCTCGTTAAAAATGTCTCTTCATCGACTTTATTTTCGTTTCCATGTCCTACTAGTTCAGAAAGTGCATAATAGGGTTACCCTGTGCTATTAGGTTCAATCCAGAAACCAGGAAGATTCTTAAATGAGATCTTTTTGGCTTCAAAATTCGCTCGCCATCGCTATTCTCAATTATAGTTGCGCTGTTTATTTAGAGTTTTGGAGAATTTAAAGATCGTAATATAATACAGTGATAGGAACGAAAATATCTAAGCCACGGCTCCAATGAAGTTATTTTCTAGGACCTCTGCTCTTCGAAGTTCGCAGAATTCTCTTCAATCGTCAGTGGCCAATTCTCAACGTCCAGCGTCAGCATATTATCCACCGCCCGTCGCTACGAATCCAACTCGATCCAATCTACACCAGTCGATTCCTAACTTAAAGAGTCCACCTTCGTTACACAGACTACAAAGCGAAGAATCCAGATCTGGTTCTTATCCCAGCGTCAATCATCAACAGTACGTCCACAATTACAACCAGAATACGTATCCTGGATCGAATCAGTCTTACAACAGTCAAAGTCAAAATTATCCTCCGAATAATTACCATTCTAGACAACAGGATGATTATGGTGCTAAAATGCCTTATTCGCCAGTTATGAATTCCTATTCGAATCCGCCCAGTCATCAGAGCAACTTCCATCAACCTTTACACATTCAAGCCAACGGGGGTAGAACTGAAGATAGATATAATGGAGGGGGATTGTTAAGAGAAGACGTTTTTAGGCAATCGCAAGCTGGACATATGAGAATTTCCGAGGCCCAGCTACAACATAACAGAATCCAGGAGGACTTTAACCGACAGAACGAGATGAGGAACTCCAAAAGCGAAGACCTCATCAAACAACATTTGAATAATGATTCTATGAGATACGCCAGCAGCGGCAATATCAGAGCTTACGATAGCAAAACTGATTTGGCCCCACTAAGATCAACCGATGGTCAGCAACGTCTAAACTCGGAACAAAGGGGTCAAGCCAAACTGGTGGAAATGGGCGAGGAACTTAGACGAAGACAAAATCGGGTTTTATCCCCACCGTACTCGCAACAACAGTATTATAACCATCATGGACCGACTTATACAAATCAATCTTACACTATGCAAATGGCCCACAACACCCAGAGTATGCAAAATCTGAATTTGACTCATCAAAATTACCCACCATATCAACAGAATTACTATCAACAAACCCCAACATCGCCCACATCTTACAAATCACCACCGGTGGCCCCCAAACCCAAGAAAATCGAAGATGCTCCCGAGTTGCCCCCAACTAGTACGCATCCGCTTTATTCGGCTAGTTCGCAGGATCCTCCCAAGATAGCGTTCTATTCGACGCAGCCTCCTACTTCGAATAAAACCCCTAAGGATCCTTGGGCGAGGGAAGAACAAGAGCGACAGGCTGAGGCCAGAAGAGAAGCAAGCAGACTTTGGCAGGAGCAACAGATTAGGGAACTGTCTGCTAATCCGCATCGCACAAATCAGCAGGACGAGCAGCTAAGGATTCTACAACTGGAAAGGGAGTTCCAGAGGAGGGCGCTTGAAGCCGATCAGGAAGATGAAGAAACCGAGAAGGTACGACTCTATTTCAGTGTACACACTTTCATAACTTACAACTAGAGTTCTGATTCTAACGCACAGACCAATAGGTTTGAACATTTATTAGATTCGAAGTTTGGAAACCAATGATCGGTCTCGATTTTGTTAGATCTGGTCAGTTTGGTTTCCAAACTTCGAATCCAATAAATGTTCAAACCTATTGGTCTGTGCATTAGAATTCTTGTCTTCTGGGAAATTGCTCCTAGAGAGCAACCGCTTCGCTAGATGGCAGTGTTTCAACCGTTGGTAGTTTAGCTACCTACGATTTACTATAGACGCCGCCTGGCTGTAGTTTAAGTTGCATTCTACTTATATAGAGTTCTGATAACAAGACGAAATAAACAGAGAGAAACTTAAAAAAAAAATTAAAAAACTGTTCGAAACATAAAAATAAACTTTATAACACATTAATGTCCGCTGATCAAGAATCCGCTTATTACAAAAATTCGCTTTTAACAAATCAGTCTATAAAGGTCAGGACCGATCATCATTTAATAGGAACCTCGCTTATAGCGAACCGATTTCTTCTAATTATATGTAAAAACTGCAAGTTTTAGTTAATAATTTTAACTTTAAAAAAAATCAACATTTTTAGTTTAACATTTAAATTGAAAGAAGTTATAAATAATTCAAATTTAAACTCTAATTATAAATAATTCAAACTCTGATCTTTGAGAAAAGATGAAATTTTGAAAAAAATAATCGCCATTCAGAAAAAAAAAACAATTTTTAATATCCCAAAGTTTAAATTTCTTAGAGAAAAGACAACAGTTTGAAAAAGTAATCGCCATTTACAAAAGAAAACAGTTTTTAATGTCCTAAATATGAAATTTTGAAAATTAGATGTTAAATTTTTTTTTAATTCTTGAAAAAGATATTTTCTAAAAAATCTTGAAAGATATTTTCTAAAAAATCTATCAAATTTTTAGTCTTGTGAATTGTCACGGACAAGCGTTTTTGACAGCTATTGGATAACTCGAATGGAACTACACATTTCAGTTACACTATATATATTTTTCGTATATTCATAATAAGACTAGTCACTTCCGAATGCAGTTATCGAATTTTTTATATTTCAAAAAAAGGAAGTAGTGGAATCAACTATTCGCAGGTAGTCTACCCTTCATAAAAATGCTCTATACAAAATCGTTCTGTGCCCTAACGATACATTTCTAAAAATAAAAATGTTAGCTTGGCCCAACATCTTGAATGTTTAAAGAAAATTAAAGAAAGTAAGTTTAACCCGGAATTTTAAGAAAAAAAAATCGAAGCGATAAAATAATTTAATAAAATACGCGTATGTTACGATTTGAAATATCTGAACGGTTGATTTAATCAGTTGATAACATTTCAGGAGAGTCCAATTCCGCAAATGTCGCAACCTATTCAAAATCAGGGCATAAACACGGCAACTACTTCCGCTTCAACTAAGGTGGACACTGCCCCAACTTCAATTTTAAAACCTGGCATATCTAACGCAGCTAATAACAGTCAGCAACAGCAACCGTCGCCCACCGAACCAGCAGCACCCCCGCCACCCGAAAGAGGTTCCAGTTTTGCCGTCATGTCCATACGGCACAAGGAAAACACCAAACGAGTGTCTTTTAACGATATAAATTCCACCCCACCACAACCACCCTCTTCGCTACAGATTGAAGAGACGATCAGGGAAGATCCAAACGTAAGTAAATTTTATTTTACTTATCGTCTCAACGCTTTTTCAGTGACGATCAAACGATAGATCGGTTTATTAAACATTTTTTCTTCTTGACTTACATATCAATTTGAAAAATATAGGGGATGATTTAACAAGAAAAACATCCATATGTCAAAGTTTAATAATTATATTTAACGATATTTTTTTACGTATGTAAACGTAACTAATAATAATTTTTAACTTTGGTAACGAAGGCTTCCACAGCCCAGAGTCAGTCATGATATTCTTCTTCCGGGATTGGACCATGTCAAAGTACTACTAAAAAGAACACTTTTAGTGGTTCTTTGACACGGTCCCTGGAAGAAGTATATCCTAATTTTTAACTTTAACTCAAAATATCGATTCAATTAAAAGAATAAAAACGTCAAGATTAAATCAACAATTTTGAGCGAATGGCCAAAATTTCTAAATCAGGAATTTTGAGCGAATGGTCAAAATTTCTAAATCAGGAATTTTAAGCGAATGGTCAAAATTTTTAAATCAGAAATTTTGAGCGAATGGTCCAAATTTCAAGGAAGGAACTTAATTAAAAAGAAGTAATTTCGAAATTGTCGATATTATATACGAACGTTTTTAGAAGAAGTTTGTTTTGAGAACATTTCGTTAATTACAGGATATACTTCTTCCGGTATTGGACCGTATCAAAAAACTACTAAAAGTGTTCGACGTTTCGCCCACCATCGTAGGGGACTTCTTTAAGAACAAAGAAAAAATAAATGAAAAATAAAATACAAAATATACAAAAATTTAAAAATTAAATGTTCCTGAAGAACCCCCCTACGATGGTGGGCGAAACGTCGAACAACTTTTAGTAGTTCTTTGACACGGTCCAATCCCGGACGAAGTATATCCTGTACTGACTCTGGTCGTGGAAGCCTTCCAATTAATTCGGTTTTTTTTGGCCTAAAACTTTTTCTTGAATCGATAATTTCACAATCGACTGCAAATTTCGCGAAAAAGCACCAAATGACGGACGAATTTTATTTTAGAGCTTCATTCGACAAGCTGAGTCCATGTTGGCATCTCCCACGACCCCGACCGACGCGTCCCCGGGGATATCGACGGCGACTCCCGGAGTGATTGGTGCACAGGAGGTATACAGGGACCCCAGACAGCGGCGTCTGGCTGAACAAGCCCAACAGAAGAATATGACGACGCCGGTGCCGGAAAAATTGTCATTTAAGGAAAAGATGAAAATGTTCGCCATGGAAACTGGCGAGCAGGAGACTCCGAAAGACAAAAGTAAAATTAGTCGAGCGCAGAGGGAAATTGACAGCTTGGGTGCGCAACAGCAGCAGACCTCTAGTTTAGTACATTAGCGCGCATTTTACGAAGCTACATACTGAATTGATTGAACCATTGTGGTGCAATTTTAGGCATTTTAGACTATTAAAATTAAAAATGACCAAATCGTATTGTTGCCATATCTGACACCTTGCATATCTAACCACGTACCGTCCATCATGCAGCTAACATTGTCGATGTACAACGATAGAATCTTTCACTGTTATTGTATCATTTAGTGGCTTAAACTCGTGATTGGACTAGATTTTAATTTTTGTTATTGATGAATGAATTTTATTATAAAAAGAATATAGATTTATTGTACAATACTTATAGAAATCCCTATTTTTGTCTTTATATTATAAAATTATTTAATTATAGATTAGAATTGATATTTCGAAGCAATATTTGCACATTTAAGGACCAATAATATTGAAGATATTTATAATATACACTATAAAAGCAACTTTACATTCCTAGTGCATTTTTTTTAATAATAAAACTTTCAAGAATTTTTAACGTTATGAAATATTGAAATTTTCTGTACATTTATTATTAGTTTCTCATTATTACATGACATAGTGTACATAACATTGTATATTGTCATTAAAGTTAGATGAAAACCTGTCTTAATATATTTAATAGGTTAGTCAAATATACATTGTTTATTTCGTTAGTTTATGTATATCATATATAAATAAATATATTGCCAAATTACATTCATTTTTTAAACTATTAAACTAAAAAAACCTATTAAACTTGACTCTCATATCGTACCCTAACAGGGAGAAGTGATACAAAGCATTTTATATTCGATGCACAGATGTACTTGCTTCTTTCTTTTGCTAATCAATTATTAATCATTTTATTTTCAAACTAATCAAAAATTTCTCTTTAACTAGCGACCAATTGCATAATACTTAAATAACGGTAAAAAAGCACCCACAAGTTATTACAGAACTGACAAGTTAACGTACTAGCACAAAACATATCTAGTAACAAGTCAATATTACCACTGCATACAATCAAAGAATCATCTCTCTCAATTAGCCCACGCTTCTAGAGCACATATTTGCAATGGCTGTGGTTTCGTTATAGTATACGAGGTATTAAAATATCAAAATAAAAGTTTTATGTTTTTATTTTACAATTAATAGACAATAACATAGTCTAATCATCATCTTTCTTATTTTTATATCTCCCTCTCATATGTTTCGGTACGGGACATGTACCAGGGCATGGAACCTGTCCGGGTATTTCACAAATGCATCCTCTTTCACATAACGTTCCAAAGTTTGCTGGATTATCTTTCTTTTCCCTGGCAACTGCTTCTGCTTTAAGTACTTCGCTAAAAACAAATTCCATTTATACCATGTTACTGGTAAAAAACAAAACAATTGAACTAACAAACACTGTAGAGAGCTATAAACTTACTCAGATTTTCCAATTACTTTTATCAAATGTTCATATATTTCATCTTTCGATTTATTATCAACGTCTATGAGCATCTGATGGCCAGATTCTAAAATGATATATATTTTTATCGCATGTAAGTCCTATCTTAAAACATACCATAAAAACACCGTATAAATGGAGAAGGAGTCATACTTTTTAGCGTTAGCATTTGAACGTTGGGGTTTTTGTATTGAATTTGAGGTAAATGCCAGAAAATGAAATCCCTGTAAAAGCGAAATAAACAAATCTGCTATTCAATTCTCCATTCTACTCACTTCGTTCCGTGATGGTGTTTTCCACCCATGTTATAATTGATAGTTAAAATTTTTATTTGATCCTTTAGAACTAATCTTCCAGCTTCCAAATATTCCAACGTTCTCCTAATAGGAGCTCTACCTTTCATAAAAGGCATCTTCGATGTTGTAAGCCTAAACTATTTTGGCTAATAATTAATAATAATAATAATTCTTGCTTGCAAGTTTACAATATATGAAAATTGAAAAAATTTATTCCCAAAAAGAAAAAGTGAGGTTGTGAACACAAAAAATTTGTGAGGTTAAACAAAACGTCAAAAAAAAGGACCACAGAGTTAAAGTTGACAATTGGCACTCTGCTATTGAATACTATAGTCCATTTCTGATAACTCTGCATAAGAGTAAAGCTAGCTTCACGCGAAAACATTATGATGTTTTATGTGTTGCCTATATTTCAGGGATTGTTTGACAAAAATAATTGAAATTAATCTGATAAAAATAATTGAAATAAATCTTTTTCATATTATTTTTATTATTTTTACTTACAGTGTAATAGGTTTCAGCACAACTTAACATCAAATATAAAAGAAGCATTCTTAAAACAACCGACAACAAAGATTAAAATACAGAACTTATCCTCTGAAACCAAGAAAGATACGCGTTTCGACAGCCAAGCTGTCATCTTCAGAAAGTCTTCAGTATCTCTCTGAAGATGACAGCTTGGCTGTCGAAACGCGTTAGAGCAACGTTACAAGTTGAAATACAGAACTTGTCCCATGAAACCAAGAAAGATTAAAAAACACAACAAAGGTTGCTCTAACGCGTTTCGACAGCCAAGCTGTCATCTTCAGAAAGTCTTCAGTATCTCTCTGAAGATGACAGCTTGGCTGTCGAAACGCGTTAGTGCAGCAACCTTTGTTGTGTTTTTTTTAATCTTTCTTGGTTTCAGGGGACAAGTTCTGTAGTTCAATTTTTGGCGATAACCAAGGATCAGTCGATTCCACCAAACCGACAACAAATCCAAATATTTCTACAACAGATTGCCAATCCTCAACAGAAGGTTATTGACATTTAGAATTGCGAAAGGAGTAACTGGCGAAGAAAAAGCCAATAAAGCGTGAATAGAAATACTAAAATTTCGCAAAGAAAATACAGAGAATATCTAACTTCTATTTATTTATTTAGGTTGGCATTGTAAGAACATAGACGCCGTTAAGAAACGTCATAGCGCTGCCGCACGATCAAGTCTAAATATTACTAGTTCTTGTTGTTGCCACTAGAAAATTAGAAGTCCAAAGCCTACTCTTATGCAGATTTATCTCAAATAACTATAAAATAAAACACCGCCAAGCGTTGATCGAATATATTTAACGCGCCAAGTTACGAATATTTTATATTTAGGAAATTTGGGTTTGGTATCATTGGAATGTGTTTAGGTTGGCATTGTAAGAACACAGACGCCGTTAAGAAACGTCATAGCGCTGCCGCACGACCAAGTCTAAATATTTACTAGTTCTTGTTGTTGCCACTACAAAATTAGAAGTCCAAAGCCTACTCTTATGCAGATTTATCTCAAATAACTATAAAATAAAACACCCCCAAGCGTTGATCGAATATATTCAACTCGCCAAGTTACGAATATTTTATATTTAGGAAACTTGGGATTGGTATCGTTGGAATGTGTTTAAGTTGGCATTGTAAGAACACAGACGCCGTTAAGAAACGTCATAGCGCTGCCGCACGACCAAGTCTAAATATTTACTAGTTCTTGTTGTTGCCACTACAAAATTAGAAGTCCAAAGCCTACTCTTATGCAGATTTATCTCAAATAACTACAGGGTCTTCATTAATGTCAGAGTCCCACGTGACTCGGTCTTGTAGGCAACCAAACATACACTTATGCACAAAATAAATAATAAAATCCCTAATTATCAGCTATTCAGTATTCCCTGCCTGTCAGTGGCGTTTCATTCTTGGGGGCATTTGAATTCCGTGTACCACTACGGAAATGCGCCATCAAAATAAAGGCGTCTTGTTCTGGCGTAAAAGGCATGTTTAGAAAACCAAGCCTACAACACGTAAAATATTAAGCACAACCTTATTTTACACAAATTATAATTATATAATGTAAATATTTAGCATAAATTATAAGCACAAAACGCCCATGAACTGTCAGAATTTTTAGTCACTAGATTATCCTGTCTCATATTCCCGCACCAAACCTACAGAAATTAAAATCACTAGGAGAAAGAAGGGATGCGGTCACGTGGGACTCGGACATTAATGAAGACCCTGTATAAAATAAAACACCGCCAAGCGTTGATCGAATATATTCAACGCGCCAAGTTACGAATATTTTATATTTAGGAAATTTGGGATTGGTATCATTGGAATGTGTTTAGTAATTTTATTTAACATTGGTTGTCTATTCTGTCAGTTAACAGAAATGATGTTTGATGTTGACATTTATGTCAGTTGAAATTTGAAATTCCTGTCTTCGTTTGAATTTTATTTGAAAGGAAGCAGTTGATTTAGTATTTGAGAAGGTAGTTTTATTTTAGTTTCAATTGCAATCAATTACTTGTTACCAATGGCCCCAGTAGCACAAAGTAATAGGTCAGCTATAACATTAAAGGGATCCGCGGAAATCGTATGTGATTATTTAAGTAAGTTTCACTGAATTGCAAACTGGTTGTTTTCGTAAAAAAAGGACTCTCTAATATTGAATAGTATATTTTCAGACTACGGGATTAATTCAATTTTATTTCAACGTGGTTTGTATCCATCGGAATCGTTCAAAGCTACCGAAAACTACGGGCTAACGATTTTAATGTCCACAGATGAGAAAATTAAAGAATTCCTACAAACTACTTTATGTCAGCTTAAAGGTAATTTTGATTTCACGTTTTTTTGTCTTATTTAATGAGTAAGGCGGCCAACCGTCCGGCATTCTGCGGGACTGTCCCGGAATGGCGGTTACAGTCCCCCATAAAAAAATTAATAAAATAGCCCCACAAAACGCCTTATGCGTCGCATACTTAAATATTGAATTCATTCTTAAATATTGAATTCATTAATAGATTTTCAAATCACTAAATACCAAATTCAACCTATGCCAATCCAGCACAAAAGACGAACGACTAAGCTATGTCACACCGATGAACTGATTTCAAAGATATGTAGGGGGACGACATATAGTTTGGTTCGTTTTTGTTTCCCTCGAAGTTATGAGAGAAACAAAAAGTGAAGACCTTTTTTTTTTGGTCGACGAAAATAAATTATAAATGTTGTCCCACATTGGCCTTTTCAATAGTTGGCCGCCTTATTAATGAGTTTGAATTCTATATTGATCATTAAGACCTAATTTAAGCATCATTAATGGGAGCGCCAAATGTCAAAATGAAATAAATTGAATAACTCGAGTTAAAATGAAACTCTTTATAACGATATCGGTTATAAAAGATCTCTGCTTGTTCGTATATGAATTGTGATGTTTATAATAAAATTCGCTTATAAGGAGCGGTCTCTTGCGTTCCCGTTATAACTGGGTTATACCATAGTTAAATCTCAAGGTACCAGCTAATTTATATATAATTTTAGATTGGCTTATTCAAAGAACCGTCACCAAAATAGCTTTAGTCATCATAAATGTGAAAACCTTGGAAGTTATGGAAAGATGGGACTTTAACGTCGAGTACGAAGGGGATACAAACGAGGATCAAACATCTGACAAGCCGTTGCAACAGATCAAACATGAAATTAGAGATGTACTTCGGCAGATTGCATCTTCGATAGCATACTTACCGCTATTGGAATGTCTTTGTAGTTTTGATATTCAAATATACACGAAAAACAATGTAGATCTTCCAAAAGAATGGGCCGATGCAGAGCCTGCTAATATTAAAAATGCTCAATCGGTTAAAATGAGGTCCTTTTCAACTAATATTCATAAAATGGAAACTGTTGTTACTTACAAAAACGAATAAGTTAGCCATGAGGACCACATTTTTTCGCCATTAGTGAAATTAGGTTTAATAAGACTTTTAAGTTATTGATCGGTATTGGTAAGTCGTAAATATGTTGCTGTATAATTTGCCATTTATTGTTTTTAGTATGAATATAGAACTTGCGTATAATGTGTTTCTTTATTCAGTTCTTGGGATGTGATATGTCAAATAGTTAAAACGTGGATTAAACTTAAAAAAAAAACGGATTTAACTTGGTTTAATGATTTTAAATTACGAAATCAGGAAAAAAGACGAGGAAGGGTTAAATAATGTACATATTTCAGCAATTATCTTATTCGAAGAGAGGCGTCGTTTATTGTCTGAATACATTTCGATAACATATTGTGTCATTTCTATCAAATGATCTGTTTTTATTTTTGAACATCGATAATGGTTGCAAAAATTGTATATATACACAATTTAATAAATTATTAAAATTTACAATATCTTTATAAACAAAATATAAACACATCTGCTCCCATGGGAGGAACCGTAACATAATTAATTTAAGCGAGCACATTTAAACTTAACTACAATTACGGTAAATGACTTGAGATTCTAAAAAAGTCAACATTCTTTGATGACAAATTATTTGTCTTATATACCACCAAATGTTGCCAATTCTATTATTTACTGTGTGATATACGTGATAAAGCTTTTAATAGTTTAATAGGAATGTATGGGGAGAGTATACAAAATGATATGTCCTTTAATTACAATGCTAAATGGAATGCGGGTGCCAATATTGTTTTAAAATCTGACTAGATGTAGATCGTATATAAAAAAAGGCCCATTTTTAAATAAGACAAATTCCAAAGTAAAAAAAGTAGGCCTAAAGCACAAGCAAGATGGTGCTCGTTGATTGAATTCAATTAACGCTGAGCTGTAACAAATTTAAAAAAATGTTGACTCTTTGCTGTTTATAAAAATCTTGGTAAGGGACTTGCCATTTACCGCTATCACAATAGGCGAGTATGACTTTAACAATTATTAATTAATAGGTTTTCAATGTTTATGCAGCAAATTATTGCCACGTTCGTTAAAATATTCGGAAAAATATGTTAAAATAAATTACACGTTTCGGCATTTACATACT
The DNA here is from genome assembly GCA_028583605.1 of Dastarcus helophoroides. Lineage (NCBI taxonomy): Eukaryota > Metazoa > Arthropoda > Insecta > Coleoptera > Bothrideridae > Dastarcus > Dastarcus helophoroides. The sequence goes on along the minus strand of CM053336.1, from coordinate 709,454 downwards.
CTAATGCAATACTTCTTTGGTATAATTTTTTCCCATTATCTGGCCATCGTATCCCTGCTAACTGTCGACACAAATTCGTCGCACTGTTTGAAAGATTCGTTCCCAGCGAGGTGTTTTCCATGACTACAGTTCTAAAATACATAACATTAATTAGTTCGGTGAATACTACATGCGATGACTGTTAATTAAAATTAAGCTTTGTGGACAAGCATCTCATGCAAGGATTTATTTATTTAAATTTTATTAACATCTCTATTGTTACTCGATGGGTTTTTTTTGGTGGAATGGACTGGTCCTTGGTTATCTTCAAAAATTGAAATACAAACACTGTCCCCTGAAACCAATTAAGATTAAAAAACACAACAAAGGTTACTTTAACGCCTTTCGACAGTCAAGCTATCATCGTCAGAGAGATATCTCTCTCTTGAAACGCGTTAGAGTAACCTTTGTTGTGTTTTTTAATCTTTCTTAGTTTCAGGGGACAAGATTTGTATTTCAATTACTCGATAGAACTAATAGTTTTTTTTAATCTGAAAATTTTTGGTTTATGGTCAAAATTCTAATAGAATATTTGAATGTTCGACGGTTTTAAATCACAACTTTGCTCTTTGTCATAACAAAACGCTGTAAAAACGAAAAGGTAGAGATTGCTATTTTTAAAAATGACATAAGTGTCCAAAATTCAATGATTTGTTAAAACTGTTAACGCAGTTATTATGAATTGTTCCAAAATAAAGAAAAATAAAATTTTGCTTTGAAGCGCGGCAATTCAAGAAAAAGTCGTCTTATTGAGGTTGAAAGCAACCAAATTAAAGAAGATTAAATAATCAAGAAAAGCTTTTATGATAGGACCACCGGAAAACATTATTAAAGACCGGGGACCTTTTCAAATACAAGTAAACGTGTTGGAACAAATTTTTCGATGTTTTTTTTGGTGGAACGGACTGGTCCTTGGTTATCTTTAAAAATTGAAATACAAATATTGTCCCCTGAAACCAATTAAGATTAAAAAACACAACAAAGGTTACTTTAACGCGTTACGACAGTCAAGCTATCATCTTCAGAGAGATATCTCTCTCTCGAAACGCGTTAGTTGTGTTTTTTAATCTTTCTTGGTTTCAGGGGACAAAATTTGTATTTCAATTACTCGATAGTATTAATAGTTTTTTTCAATCTGAAAATTTTGGATTTATGGTCAAAATTCTGACGGAATATTTGAATGTTCGACGTTTTATTTAAATCACAACTTTCCTCTTTGTCATAACAAAAAGCTATAAAAACGAAAAGGTGGAGATTGCTATTTTTAAAAATGACATAATTGTCCAAAATTCAATGATTTGTTAAAACTGTTAACGCAGTTATTACGAATTGTTCCAAAATAAAACAAAATAAAATTTTGCTTTGAAGGGCGGCAATTCAAGAAAAAATCGTCGTATTGAAGTTGAAACCAACCAAATTAAAGAAGGTTGATATACAAATCGTATCTTCTGATAATCAAGGATCAAGTCCATTCTACCAAAATTAAAGAAGATTAAATAATCTAGAAAAGCTTCTATGATGGGACCACCGGAAAACATTATTAAAGACCGGGGACCTTTTCAAAGAGAAGTAAACGTTTTGGAACAAATTTTTCTATGGTTTTCTTATGATTACTCAAAAGCTGCCAAGATTGAAAAAAAATTGAACTCAAAAGTCTGAAAACTCGAAACTTAGACTTAGATTTTTGTTCAGGGTACAGTCTTTTGAAAATCATCTAAAAATTTGGGATTAACTGCTGCGCGTAACATATAATTTGTGAATACCGGATATATTTATTATTTCTTTTTAATCAACCTTCTCGTTCTAATTTTTTATCAAAAACAGAAAAGGACTTGTAGCGCGAATATTTCACAGTTTTCAGAGCTCCGCTGTTATTTCTGTACGATTATTAATAGCCCAGTTAAAGATTACAAAAGTAAAAAAAAATGTTTGCTTTGAGCACGATAACTTAGCAAAAAATTGTCGCATTCGGCTCGGAAACCAATAAAATTAAAGAAAGTTTAATTAATTAGAACTTTATGATAGAATCATTGATAAAAAATATTCACGTCTATGGTTTAGACAAACAAAAATTTACATTTTTTCTTATGGTTTTTGTAATGATTACTTCAACAAATTTTGGTGGTCCTTGGTTACCTTCAAAAACTGAAATACTTATCTTCAGAGAGATACCAGTATCTCTCTGAAAAAGATAGCTTGGCTGTCGAAACACGTTAGTGCAGCAACCTTTGTTGTGTTTTTTAATGCTTCTTAGTTTCAGGGGATAAGATTTGTATTTCAACTTCAACGAATGTCTACGCGTTTTGAACGAAAGATCTGAAAACTAGAAACTTAAGGTTTTAATCTCTTTTTTTGTAGTTTTCTCTTTGATAATTTTTTCAGTTGCAGCCTTTTGAAAATCAGCTACAAGTTTGGGACGACTAGGAACGATAAATATAACAAATTAATAAAAAAATCCTGGAGTATCGCCTGAAAAAGTAAGATTTTATTGTGTTACTGTGGAATTTCCATATTTAGTTGTTATATTCCTTGCTTAATGAAAATTACGGCATTTTTTGCACAAGTTTGTTAATTTTTTTTTGCACACGACACATTAGCGGTTCAAATTATGCTTCTAGTAGAAAAGCTTGATGTGATATACATTTTTGGGGATGGGATAACAACGGAGTGGATGAGTAGTGCTAGGAAACAAAAAACGTTACAAGGGTGCTACAATTACGTACAATATTGAGCGAGGTTTACACAGTACATTTTCAATAAATTTAGTCATGCAGAAAACTTAGTGATGTATTAAAACGTCTAAAACTCACAACAAATCTAGATAACTAAGACTATTAATTCGTGTATCTAGCGATTAGTAGATAAATTCTAATAGTTACTGAATTTGTTAATGTTATTTACAAGTACAGGCAAAACCTTCTACATACCTATTAATTTTTATCCAGTAATTCCTGCTATCCAATTTCGTACAAAATAAATCGGCCTAAATGGGTAAATAATACGATTGGTTTTTGATTTTTTTTAGAGTTTATTAATAAGATTTACAACTATTTTTTAGAGTTTGTTATAAATTGTTCAGATTTTGTTGTGAGTAATAGATGTAATAAATAAATATATCTACATAACTTTATACAAAAAATTTAATGAAAACGTCGGTCCCTGAAATTTTTTAGGTAAACAATGCACTTTTCATCTTAATTAGAATAAAACGATTGTTACGATTTAGAGACCTATAAATTTCAAATTTTTCACAGCTATTTTAAAAACATATTTGACTTTTTTTAGATTGCTAACGAATTAATTTCGAAATTTTTCGCAACTTTTTTAAAAACATCAACCTATTTGACTTTTTTTAGATTGCTAACGAATTAATTTCGAAATTTTTCGCAACTATTTTAAAAACTTCAACGTATTTGACATTTTTTTAGATTGCCAACGAATTAATTTCGAAATTTTTTGCAACTTTTTTAAAAACATCAACCTATTTGACTTTTTTTAGTTTGCCAACGAATTAATTTCGAAATTTTTCGCAGTTATTTTAAAAACTTCAACTTATTTGACATTTTTTTTAGATTGCCAACGAATTTAAGCTGTTGGTGACTAGTTTAGAATAGTAACTCATGAAGAATTATTATATTAGTGAACAACGTTCGTTTAAATGCTTTGTACAGGAAGTCAAATTAAAAGTATTAGAAGTTGGAATTAGTTTTAGTTTTCTAAGCGATCTCATTGTAAACGTATGTTGCATGTGGGCACTCCAAACTATATTCGCGCCAAAGCACTATATTATCAGTATGTGTCATCTTGCGCACAGACATTCCAAGACCATTCAATATGTCGACTTTGCCGAATAAACGCAATTTGCGGGAAGCTTTATTGTTCTGCTTCCATTTGAAGCAAACTGCTGCTCGAGGAAGCTTACGGGGGTTATACTCCATCGATTTCGACATGTGAGTACTGGTTTCGATGCTTCAAAAGTGGTGATTTTGACACCGATGACGAGGAACGTCCCGGTCAGCCGAAAAATTTTGAAGACGAAGAATTGGAGGCGTTACTCGACGAAGATCCGTGTCAAACGCTCCAAGAATTGTCTGTATCATTGGGAGTTGACTTGTCAACAGTCGGTAAACGTCTCGAAAGCCGTGAGTATGATTCAGAAGCAAGGAAATTGGGTGCCATACGAGCTGAAGCCGAGAGAGGTGGAGAGGCGGCCTATGACGTGCGAACAGCTGCTCGCGCGTCAAGGAAAGGTTTTTTGCATCGCATCGACACTGGCGAAGAAAAGTCCCGGTCAGCCGTAAACGTTTGAAGACGAAGAATTGGAGGCGTTACTCGACGAAGATCCGTGTCAAACGCTCCAACAATTGTCCGTATCATTGGGAGTTGACTTGTCAACAGTCGGCAAACGTCCCAAAGCCATGGGTATGATTCAGAAGCGAGGAAATTGGGTGCCATACGAGCTGAAGCCGAGAGACGTGGAGAGGCGGCCTATGACATGCGAACAGCTGCTCGCGCGTCAAGGAAAGGTTTTTTGCATCGCATCGTCACTGGCGAAGAAAAGTCCCGGTCAGCCGAAAACGTTTGAAGACGAAGAATTGGAGGCGTTACTCGACCAAGATCCGTGTCAAACGCTCCAAGAATTGTCTGTATCATTGGGAGTTGACTTGTCAACAGTCGGTAAACGTCTCGAAAGCCATGTGGGTATGATTCAGAAGCAAGGAAATTGAGTGCCATACGAGCTGAAGCCGAGAGACGTGGAGAGGCGGCTTATGACGTGCGAACAGCTTCTCGCGCGTCAAGGAAAGGCATCGTCACTGGCGATGAAAAGTGGATCCATTACGATAACCCAAACGTAAAAAATCGTATGGATACCCCGGCCACACATCATCAACGCCATGGATCCAAGCTCATGTTCTGTATTTGGTGGGATCAGCTGGACGTCATTTATTATGAGCTGCTCAAACCGAACGAAACCATCACCGGGGACAATTGATGCGTTTGAGCCGGGCATTGAAGCAAAAACGGCCGCAATTCGAGCAGCGGCACGACAAAGTCATTTTGTAACATGACGACGCTCGCCCTCATGTCGCAAAACCCGTCAAAAAGTACTTGGAAACGTTGAAATGGGATGTTCCACCGCACCCGCCGTATTCCCCAGATATTGCCCCGTCCGATTACTACTTGTTCCGATCGATGGATCGATTGGCTGACCAGCACTTAACCTCTTACGAGAAAACGAAAAAATGGATCGATACATGGATCGCATCAAAAGACGAACTGTTCTTCCGAGCTGGTATCCGAAAATTGACAGAAAGATGGGAAAAAGTAGTGGCTAGCGGTGGACAATACTTTGAATAATCGATTTGTAACCATTTTTGCTCAATAAAGCCTCAAATTTCGAAAAAAAAACCTTTAAAACTAATTCCAACTCCTAGTATATATTTTAACAAATTATTCTTCTATGCTGCAAATTATTAACACAAATAAATTCAATCACTAGCGCATTTAGAGAATTTTGGAAGAAGTATTAGTTTTCAATATTTGGCCCCACATAAATTAACAAAACCTTTGTAACTCCGAATCTTACAACAGTTTTTAACAACGATACTAACATAAAATTTTGAAATAAGATACTAACAATTGTTGTAAAAAATAATCTAGTCACAGAAGTTAAGAAATATAAAGAAATCCAAGAAACGTTTAGGTGATTTTTAAAAAGCTTTAACTTTAAATAGTTGTAGAGAAAAACAAAAAAAAAAGAAAACCCGCTCAGCAATAAGTTCTCTTAAAGAGCTCTTACAGTTAACATTTTTTAGTTTGATGGTACGGACTGGTCCTTGGTTATCTTCAAAAATTGAATTGTATTTCTCGAGGGGACAAGTTCTGTGTTTCAACATTTTTTAGAGCTGACATCGGGAAATATTGTCACAACGTTAACATTATGTTAACATAAAGATTTCTCATGCTGAAGATATCTATCAAAATTATCTTATAGATATCTGTTAGATGTCCGATCTGACGACTAAGAAAAGTTATCTAAATGTTAAGATTTCTGTGGCCCCTAAAGTTATCGCTATAACGATATCTTTAAGATATCTTTCTGATTTAGGTGCTGTACGAGAATGAAATCTCTAAGTTTCTAATTATTTGATTATGTTCATAACTATTAAGCTTTATTAACGATTAAAACAATTCCATGATGTGGAATTCTTAATATCTGTTGTTATTTTAATCGTTAATAAAGTTTAATATATAGTTATGAATATTGAAGAATTCTTTGGTGGAACGGACTAATCCTTGGTTATCTTCAAAAATTGAAATACAAATAGTGTCCCCTGAAACCAAGAAAGATTAAAAAACACAGCAGAGGTTGCTCTAGAGCGGCCTACGCTGTTCTTTTAATCTTTCTTGGTTTCAGGGGACAAGATTTGTATTTCAGTTATTCAAAAATTCCACAAAGTAAGCGTTTGAAATGTTAATTATTTGATAATCAGTTCAAATATTCTAATGCACAGACCAATAGGTTTGAACATTTATTAGATTCGAAGTTTGGAAACCGAATTTAATAAATGTTCAAACCGATTGGTCGTGTGCATTGGAATCCTTGTCTTCTGGGAACTTTTTCCTAGAGAGCAACCGCTTCGCTAGGTGGCAGTGTTTTATATGTTGTAGTTCAGCTACCTACGATTTACTATACTCGCCTGGAGGGCGTAGTCTAGGTTACATCATACTTGCAAATGAGTTCAAAGTTTTTGAGTCTCAGAAGTATTTGAGCAATTACTTTTGCTTGCTTTAAAAACGATCCACAAGCTTCTTCAGTATTTTCTTTCTAATGGATAATATTGAACAGTGCTTGTAAACAATTTGACTGGTTTGCACCCCTATAGGATGATTTTTTCACTGAGTTACCATCGTCCAAAGCAAACACATCATAACTTTGGTAATCAAAACAAATTTAGGTGGAACCTTGGTTATCTTCAAAAATTGACATACAAATCTTGTCCCCTGAAACCAAGAAAGATTAAAAAACACAACAAAGGTTGCTCTAACGTGTTTCGATAGTCAAGCTATCATTCAAGATATCAAGCTATTTAGAGAGATATTCTATCATCTTCAGAGAGATACTAGACAGTATTCTCTGAAGATGATAGCTTGGCTGTCGAAACGCGTTAGTGCAGCAACCTTTGTTGTGTTTTTTAATCTTTCTTCGTTTCAGGGGACAAGATTTGTATTTCAATTTTTGAAGATAACCAAGATTCCACCAAAATTTGTTTTGATTACCAAAGTTTTATAAAAATGTTGTAAGAATTCCGTTACCGATCTTTTACGTTGGGTCATCAAATATGATAATCACTAAAGGTTTTGTTGTTAGTCAGGCAACCAAAAATTCATTTTGAGACTATTGTGACCTATATTTTCACTTTTTTTTTATTAAATCAATTTGAATTACATATTTTCAGTCAAGCTAATTAATCGACTGTATTTCTCGAATTAAGATGAAAAGGCATATTAGTCAACGACTGCGGTTAAATTAACTACTATAAATAAATTTACAGTCTTATTCATTACTATACAAATATACAATTAGCATCAAAAATGTATATGTACAACGGTAACAAGTAAAATAATTACAATGATACATTGAAAATAATCGAATTTGTGATCGAATGTTCATCACAAAGGAAAAACAAAGAAAAAAACCTAACAGTACAATTTTGTATTAAGACCTAATTTACATACTGATTCGGAAGATGGACGATACCTACTGGATTGGCTAGGAATTTTATTTTGACATCGAACCCCATTATAACCTTCCGGGCACCTGAAAAAAATCAACGATCTTAGGAACAAAAATATACGATTAGCAGAATTTTATTTGGCCCGATAGCAGAATTTTATTTGGACCAATAGCAGAGTTTATTTGGACCAATAGCAGAGTTTATTTGGACCAATAGCAGAGTTTATTTGGCGCCTAGTAGCAGAATTTTCTTTGGCCCAATAGAGTTTTATTTGACCATTTTATTTTAAAAAAATCGAAGTACAGAAGAAGTTTATCGTGTACGGAAGATATATTAATCGAACCAACCATCAAACGGAAGATATCTTATTAATTCTTTTCTATAATTGCCATAAAGTTGTTGTTATAAATGGATTTTACATTACTGAATAAAACGATTTATTACTAGAGAAAAACTACCCATTTTATTAAAGAAAGTCGTACTTCATAGTTTCTCAACGTAATGATCCAGAGAGGAGGATGAACGTTAGTTAATGAAAAAGCCAAAGGTAATTAAAAAAAAATGAATCTTCTGCTGCTGTAGAACTGTGGAAATATACTTCTTAACAGGTTATAAGTCGTGTTGAATTGGAAGAAAAGCCGTTTGTAAACCAGATGAATTTAAAAGTGTAGACTGCATGCAAGAATTTAAAAAAAAAAATCGCGAATGAAAGTATGATACAAAGTGATAAAATATTTGCATATTAAATACTTACTCACAATAATATTCCTTTATTTTAGGTATGGAAGAACACTTTCCCCCGTTGTCACAAAAAGTTGCACTCATAATAGGATCACATGGCTCTCCTGAAACGAGAAATTTCATTACACCCCTTTAATACGCTCATTGAAGAGAGCAAGGTTTCCCAAAGTATATTCCACGAATATTCTACACAAAAATAGTAGGTATTCCTCTTCAGGAAACGTTCTAACGTTTTAACTTGGAACGATTCCTCTCTAAAATATTATAAAAAAAGTCCAAAATAACCAATCTTGAGGATAACAGACCATCTAATGATGGTGCATCAGAACAACAAAGCAAAATTTCAACAAGATTAAAATTTCCAACAGAAATCGCAGTTTCCAACTATCCTCGACAATTTCAGTTTTCGTGATTGTCATTACATTTTCCAATTCGTATTGTCGACTGTTTTTATCGAATTTTTGAGCTAAGGTTAAACATTTTGGGTCCAAAGTTAAAATTTTAGAAATAACCTAAAAATGTTGGCCGAACGGATTGGTCCTTGGTTATCTTCGAAAATTGAAACACAGATCTCGTCTCCTGAAACCAAAAACACAACAACGGTTGATCTAAGAGCAACTGTTCCTCTTAGAGGAACTGTTGCTGTGTTTTTTAATCTTTCTTGGTTTCAAACAACACAACAGTTGATCTAAGAGCAACTGTTCCTCTTAGAGGAACTGTTACTGTGTTTTCTACTCTTTCTTGGTTTCAGTGGGCAAGATTTGTATTTCAATTTTTGACAAACACCACAACAGTTGCTCTAAAAGCAACTGACTTGCTCTAAGAGCAACTGTAGCAAACAAAATCTAAAACTTTTGGTGGAACGGACTGGTTCTTCGTTATCTTCAAAAATTGATACACAAATCTTGTCCCTTAAAACCAAGAAAGATTAAAAACACAATAACAGTTGGTCTAAGAGCAACTGTTGTGTTTTTTAATCTTTCTTGGTTTCAGGGGACAAGATTTGTGTATCAATTTTTGAAGATAACGATAAGATAAGATTTGGGGACAATTTTTGACAAACCCCACAAGAGTTGCTCTAAGAGCAACTGCAACTCTTAGAGCAAATAAAACCTAAAAATTTTGCCGGAAATAACTGGTCCTTGGTTATCTTCAAAAATTGATACAAAAATCTTGTCCCCTGAAACCAAGAAAGATTAAAAAACACAATAACAGTTGATCTAAGAACAGCTGTTCCTGTTAGAGCAACTGTTGTTGTGTTTTTTAAGCTTTCTTGGTTTCATGGAACAAGATTTGTCTATCATTTTTTGACAAACTTAAAAATAGTTGTTCTAAGAGCAACTGTAGCTCTTAGAGCAAACAAAACCTAAACATTTTGGTGGAATGGACTGGTCCTTGGTTATCTTCAAAAATCGATAGACCAATCTTGTCCCCTGAAACCAAGAAAGATTAAAAAACACAACAACAGTTGATCTAAGAGCACCTGTACTTCTTAGAGCAACTGTTCTTCTTAGAGCAACTGTTGTTGTGTTTTTTAATCTTTCTTGGTTTCAGGGGACAAGATTTCTATTTCAATTTTTGACAAACACCACAACAGTTGCTCTAAGAACAACTGACTTGCTCTGCAACTGTAGCAAACAAAATCTAAAAATTTTGGTGGAACGGACTGGTTCTTCGTTATCTTCAAAAATTGATACACAAATCTTGTCCCCTAAAACCAAGAAAGATTAAAAACACAACAACAGTTGGTCTAAGAGCAACTATTCCTGTTAGAGCAACTGTTGTTGTGTTTTTTAATCTTTCTTGGTTTCAGGGGACAAGATTTGTATATCAATTTTTGACAAACACCACAAGAGTTGCTCTAAGAGCAACTGCAGCTCTTAGAGCAACTAAAATCCAAAAATTTTGCTGGAATAGACTGGTCCTTGGTTATCTTCAAAAGTTTATACACAAATCTTGTCCCCTAAAACGAATAAAGATTAAAAAACACAACAACAGCTGTTCTAAGAGCAACTGCTCCTCTTAGAGCAACTGTTGTTACGTTTTTTAATCTTTCTTGGTTTCAGAGGACAAGGTTTGTCTATCATTTTTTTCACAAACTCAAAAATAGTTGCTCTAAGAGCAACTGCAGCTCTTAGAGCAAACAAAACCTAAACATTTTGGTGGAATGGACTGGTCTTTGGTTCTCTTCAAAAGTCGATAGACAAATCTTATCCCCTGAAACCAAGAAAGATTAAAAAACACGACAACAGTTGCTCTAAGAGCAACAGTTGTGTTTTATAATCTTTGTAGGTTTCAGGGGATAAGATTTGTGTATCAATTTGTGTTTGTCAAAAATTGATACACAAAGTTTGTCCCCTAAAACCAAGAAAGATTAAAAAATACAATAACAGCTGATCTAAAAGCAACTATTTCTCTTAGAGCAACTGTTGTTATGGTTTTTCATCTTACTTGGTTTCGGGGGAGAAGATTTGTGTATCAATTTTTGACAAACACAACAACAGTTGCTCTAAAAGCAACTGAGTTTCTCTAAGAGCAACTGTAGCAAACAAAATCTAAAAATGTTGGTGGAACGGACTGGTCCTTGGTTATCTTCAAAAATTGATACACAAATCTTGTCCCCCAAAACCAAGAAAGATTAAAAAACACAGCAACAGTTGATTTAAGAGCAACTGTTCCTGTTAGAGCAACTGTTCCTGTTAGAGCAACGGTTGTTGTGTTTTTTAATCTTTCTTGGTTTCAGGGGACAAACTTTGTGTATCAATTTTTGACAGACACAAATTGATACACAAATCTTATCCTCTGAAACCAAGAAACATTAAAAAACCCAACAACAGTTGATCTAAGAGCAACTGTTGCTCTTAGGGCAACTGTTGTTGTGTTTTTTAATCTATCTTGGTTTCAGAGGACAAGATTTGTGTATCAATTTTTTGACAAACTCGAAAATAGTTGCTCTAAGAGCAACTGTAGCTCTTAGAGCAAACAAAACCTAAACATTTTGGTGGAACAGACTGGTCTTTGGTTATCTTCAAAAATTGATAGACAAATCTTGTCCCCTGAAACCAAGAAAGATTAAAAAACACAACAACAGTTGACCTAAGAGCAACTATACTTCTTAGAGCAACTGTTCTTCTTAGAGCAACTGTTGTCGTGTTTTTTAATCTTTCTTGGTTTCAGGAGACAAGATTTGTGTATCAATTTTTGACACACTCAAAAACAGTTGCTCTAAGAGTAACTGTAGCTCTTAGAGCAAACAAAACCTAAACATTTTGGTGGAACGAACTGGTCTTTGGTTATCTTCAAAAATTAATAGACACATCTTGTCCCCTGAAACCAAGAAAGATTAAAAAACACAACAGCAGTTGATCTAAGAGCAACTGTTCTTCTTAGAGCAACCGTTGTTGTGTTTTTTAATCTTTTTTGGTTTCAGGGGACAAGATTTATGTATAAAATTTTGACAAACACAACAACAGTTGCTCTAAGAGCGTTTGTAGCTCTTAGAGCAATTATTGCCGTTTTTTAATATTTCTTGGTTTCAGGGGACAAGATTTGTATATCAATTTTCGAACCAAAAAGAATTAAAAAAAAGTACATTTTAGAAAAAAAATCTAATTTTTAATTTAAGTCGAGATTCAATTTTTTGAGAAAAGGTGAATTCATCAAGATAAAATAATAGTAAATAAAAAAAGATAAACTTACATTAAAATTTTGAAATTAAATCTGAAGCCATAAGAGATTTTCAGATTGCAGATATTCGTAAAAATGTCTACTTAAAAATTGTTATTTTTAGATTCCAGAGATTAGAGACGTACTTAAAAAAAAAAGAATTTTCGGAGTTGATGACAAACAAGTTAAAATTTTGAAATGAAATCTGAAGTCACAATAGGAGATTTTTAAATTGTAGATATTCGCAAAAGTTTTTACTTAAAAATAAAAAGTGTTATTTTAAATACCAAAGATTGGAGACGTAATTAAAGAAAGAATTTTTTGAAAAAGTGAAAATGCCGTAAAAGAAATGTTAACTTAAAAGTCAAATAAGCTTCAAATTTTAAGTTGAAATGTTTAGATTAAGTTAAAAATGACTAATAAACTGAAGTTGTTCTCCATTCCTAATTATTATGGTCGCAATTTCGAAAAAAAAAGTGAATAGTGGTGAAGTTCTAAATATTTAGTTGTAAAAGTTGCCTCACAAAATAGATGTTACATTAACTTTGCATAAGTTGCGAGGTGTTGCATCGTAGGAAAAGTTTGGGAAAGCTTGATACAAGAAATTGATCTTATCTATGTAGCTAAAGAGCTAAAGAAGCTAAAGAAATTAAAAAAATATATAATAACACTTTTTTTACATTATGCAATAGAATATACCACAGGTGCCAATAGCTGAATATAGTCAGATAGTTTTTAGTCAGAAAAATTTGCTTGTACGAGGTAAATCAAATACAGATTTGGTATATTCATTTTACGAGCGATGAGTTTAAGAAATCAACTACAAATCTGAGCTAAAAGCTTTAAAACCATTTGTTAATAAGTTTTTTTTTCTGGGATAGTATTTTAGAAATATTTAAATTATTGGGCAATTTTACATCGAATAATATAATATTCAGTGCCGTAGCTGCGCAAGTGCAAGAGGTACATCCGCAAGTGGCCCAATAAGGAACCCAGTAAACTAAATGATGCCTTTTTTTTAGTCATCAAATTTTAGGGTATCTGATTTTCATCAAAATTTCTTATTATCTTTTTTTTATTTATCATAATTTCGGTTTCTGAAGCTTTATAGTTATTAGAAAAACTACAGAAAAATCAAAAAAAGCAAATTAAAACTGAAAGTTTATAGTTTTTAGACAAACTATAAACCTTCAGATTTAATTTACTTTTTTTGATTTTTCTGTATTATCATTTTTATTGAAGGAACAACCTCTTGAAAATTCGCTAAAAATGTGGACTTTTTTTTTATATCCCTGCTAGCTTAGTACTAGTAGTGTTAAAAGAATAATGTTATTCAGTTAATTGTCACATTTCCGAGTTGTTAATTGCCAATGTTAATAATTATGTTGATAATCAATAACAACATTAAATAAGCAACTTTAGTAAATGTTTAATAGCGTAATCCTGTTCGTTTTTGCGTCAGACAATTTTATTAGTAAAATTTCGTTGGAACAAAAAACGTTTTGACTAGTACGTTATAAAGTTTTGCTCATAAACTCGCATAAAATTTAAAATCTTAACCTCTAGTTGGATGATTCTTACTATACACACTGGGAGGGTTAAAGTCGTAGTAGTTTGACACCGTCTTGTTGAAGACAACGTGCGCTGTACACTCGTAATGTCCCCTATCACTTTCACTTGGTTGCCTAATCAGAAGCACACTTTTCTTCCTAAAAGAGAAACACTTGTTAAAAATGAATAAACGAGGAGTGTACGTACGTAGTACCTAGTAATACGTACGTAGTACATAATAATACGTACGTAGTACATAATAATACGTACGTAGTACGTAGTAATAATACGTACGTAGTAAGTAGTAATACGTACGTAGTATGTAGTAATACGTACGTAGTAAAAGACCAAGTTCGACGAATCCAAATCAATAAAAATTTACGTTGTGCGTTATATACGGTTTGATGTTACGTAAAAAATATGTCAAAAAACAACCGATGATGGTGTGAAGCGAAACCAGATCCGGTCATAGCAAATATTTATTGAAACATTCTGGAATTTTTAGTGTCTGTTGCTGTTTTAATCATTAATACAGTTTGATCGTTATGAATATTAAAGAATTCCCCTAAGTAAGGGTTAGAAATGTCAAAATACAACCCACAACACAACTCAAAATCGAATAGAGTATGTATTCATACTATGTTGGGTAAACATCAAGTAAGATCGATGCAAGATACGGTGAACGCTTAGCAGAGCTGTGTATTACAACTAACAAACGTCAAATAATAATAATATTAGTTTACTATAATTTGTTTAAAAGCTTAATCCACTCGCAAAGAGTATGCCTTCAAAGCACTGCGAGTAGGATGCGGAAACAAGGATAGCTGGCGATGAAACGTCTTCTTAAATAATAATAGCTTGTAATTTTAGGGGAAAATTCCTTTCGGTAACGCGTTCCATAGCTTGGAAGTTCTATAGAAAAAAGAGTTTCCGTAGATAGAAGTCCTCACTGTCAATCTGAACCGCACAAGAATTTGCTGTCTTCGACTGCCTTGTATGCCTCAAGAATCTTGCCCTTGGGGGCATCAATCCTATTAGTTCCTGTTTAATTTCAAAAGTAAACGACTTCATTTATTTAAATAATAATAAAAAATATTTTGCAATCTGCACTCGGTGAGTTAAAATAAATTTACTCAACAATGTGGTGTGGGCCCAGCTTTACAAACATAGTTTCCACGCAAGGTTGCGATGTAAATAGTTATTTAGTGTGTACCACCAAATCCACTTGTATGCTTCCTAAATTCATTGCAAAAACCTAACTTTTTGCGACAAATACAAAGCACAACACAAATTTTTATTGAAGTGGATCCAGCTTTGCCCGTTGTCAATTTTTTTTAAATTTTATAACATTCAATTTTGCAAAAATCAAACTGGATGTCGAAAATGGCAAAATGACTAAAGAACAAACTTTTATATGAATAAGAAGCAGTAAAATGTTCGAGAGAAAGCACTTACCGCGTTTGTGTGATTCTGTATGTTATTCTAAGATGTCTGCTGGGATGAAGTGGTTGACCATTACGACTCCAACTAATTAGAGGTACTGGAAGGGCTTTTTTTATCCTACATTCTAATCTCAGTTCTTTTCTTCGATTGTGGATCGGCCTTAACACCAACTTAAATTTTCGAGGTTCTGAAAAAAATAATTGAAATTAGACGGTGGAGGTTATCAAGTTATTTAATAAGAATTAGTAGCGAACTTCGGGGGTGAAGTTAGGGCCGAATTGGCCTCCTTCTTCAAATTTATTTGAACACTTTTAGTAGAATAGGCTCGTCTTTGATGATCATTAAAAATTTGATGATCTTCAAAAATTGATACATAAGTATTGTCCCCCGAAATCAAGAAAGATTAAAAAACACAACAAGAGCAACTGTTTTTGTGTTTTTTAAACTTTCTTGGTTTCAAGGGACAAGATTTGTGGATCGAGGCCGAATTGGCCTCCTTCTCCAAATTTATTTGAACACTTTTAGTAGAATAGGCTGGTATTTGATGATCATTAAAAATTTAATGATCTTCAAAAATTGATACACAAGTATTGTCCCCCGAAATCAAGAAGAAGGATTAAAAAACACAACAAGAGCAACTGTTTTTGTGTTTTTTAAACTTTCTTGGTTTCAGGGGACAAGATTTGTGGATCAATTATCACCTTTACACACTTAGGAACCTTTTAAAACACGTGAAAAAAGTATACTGGTTTTCTATGAAAATTAGGGAAACACAGCTGCCCTTGTCAAATGAAAAAGTGTATGTTGTAGTTTGGTTAAGCAAAAAGATATCGGCGACACTCGTAATCGCTTAAATATTCCTTTTTCCGACATTTTTTGGTTTTTTCTCTCAAAAATTTGTCCCTTTTTCCTAACATTTATTCAGATTCCACACAATAAGAGTCAAAAATGTCAATTATCTTGCCCCCTGAAACCAAGAAAAATTAAAAAAAGGCAACAACAGAGGTTGCAACCTTGGCTGCAAGCTGAGATACAGTATCTCTCTGAAAATGATAGCTTGGCTGTCAAAACGCGTTAGAGCAACCTTTGTTGTGTTTTTTAATCTTTCTTGGTTTCAGGGGACAAGATTTGTATTTCAATTTTTAAAGATAATCAAGGACCAGTGCGTTCCACCAAAAAAAAAGGTCAATTATCTGACATTTATTGTTAAAACTTAATTGTTTTTGTAGACCTCAATTTTTTTTCGAAATTTCTAAAATTTTTACTTTTTACCTAAAACATTTTTTTATATTCCAACCATAATTACAAAATTTAATATGTTCTAGTTTTGTTTAGACGCCAAAATTTCGTTTTTTCTAATTCACGAAAAGATTTTCGAAATTTCAATTATTCTGAAAATATTGACTTTTTTCTCGACATCTCCAGTTTAAATTCCAAAGTAATACTTATTTCTTAACCAATTATATTCGAACTTTCCAAATTTCAAACCCATTTTAATTAAAACTCCAAATTTCATCCCTTTTTAAGTTTTTCGTTTATATTTCAAGTGTGTAATCTACCTATTCTCTAAAATGTTGATCGAATCGACATATCGATTATTTTGCCAAAATTTCTATTTAAAACTTGAAGAAACGTGGACTCCCAAAGTCGAAATTTAAAAATAACATCCAGTTTTAAAAAGAAATTTCGAAATTAATTTAGAAATTTCCAAATTAAGTTAGAAATTTCGAAAGGGTCTTGAAATGGTGAGTTTTTTGCCAACATTTCTAGTTTAAACTTCTAATTCTTACATCCTTACTGTAAAATTCTAAACATTTACTTCTTTTTTCTAACAAGATCGACTTTAATCTTGAAATTGCGATTTTTTTCGAGCTGTTTTTGAATCTGGAATTTCAAAGACGAAATTTAAAGAAAGCGTTCAGTTCTAACAAGAAATTTCGAAATTAAGTTAGAAATTTCGAAAGAGTTTTGAAATGGTGAGTTTTTTGCCAAAATTTCTAGTTTAAACTTCTAATTCTTACATCCTTACTGTAAAAGTCTAAACATTTACTATTTTTTTCTAGCAAAATCGACTTTAATCTTGAAATTGCGATTTTTTTCGAGCTATTTTTGAATCTGGACTCTCAAAGACGAAATTTAAAGAAAGCGTCCAGTTTTAAAAAGATATTTCGAAATTAAGTTAGAAATTTCGAAAGGGTCTTGAAATGGTGAGTTTTTTTACCAAAATTTCTGGTTTAAACTTCTAATTCTTACATCCTTATTGTAAAATTCTAGACATTTACTTTTTTTGTAAAAAAAATCGACTTTTATCTTGAAAATGCGAATTTTTTCAAGCTATTTTTAAATTTGGACTCTCAAAGACGAAATTTGAAGAAAGCGTCCAGTTATAAAAAGAAATTTCCAAATTAAGTTAGAAATTTCGAAAAGATCTTGAATTGATGAGTTTTTTTGCCAAAATTTCTAGTTTAAACTTTTAATTCTTACATCCTTACTGTAAAATTCTAAACATTTACTTTGTTTGTAAAAAAAATCGACTTTAATCTTGAAAATGCGAATTTTTTCAAGCTATTTTTGAATTTGGACTCTCAAAGACGAAATTTGAAAAAAGCGTCTAGTTATAAAAAGAAATTTCCAAATTAAGTTAGAAATTTCGAAAAGATCTTGAATTGATGAGTTTTTTTGCCAAAATTTCTATTTTAAACTTTTAATTCTTACATCCTCACAGTAAAATTCTAAACATTTACTATTTTTTCTAGCAAAATCGACTTTAATCTTGAAATTGCGGTTTTTTTCGAGCTATTTTTGAATCTGAACTCTCAAAGACAAAAATTAAAGAAAGCGTTCAGTTTTAAAAGAAAATTTCGAAATTAAGTTAGAAATTTCGAAAGGATCTTGAAATGGTGAGTTTTTTGCCAACATTTCTAGTTTAAACTTCTAATTCTTACATCCTTACTATAAAATTCTAAACATTTACTTTTTTTCTAAAAAAATCAACCTTAATCTCGAAATTGTGAATTTTTCTTAGTTATTTTTAAATCTGGACTCTCAAAGTCGAAATTTAAGGAAAGCGTCCAGTTTTAATTTCGACTTTTTTCGCAAATTTTGACCTTTTTCTGGAAGTTTTGACTTTTGTCTCGAAATTTCGACTTTTTTCTCGAAATTTCGACATTTTTTTCACAAATTTCGATTTTTTTTCAAAATTTTTGCCTTCATATCGAAATTTCGACATTTTTCTCGAAATTTCGACTTTAAACTCAAAATTTCGACTTTTTTCTCGAAATTTCGACTTTTTTCTCAAATTTCGACTTTTTTCTCGAAATGTTGACCTTAATATCGAAATTTTGACTTGTAACTCAGAATTTCTACTTCTTTTCGAAATTTCGACTTTTTTTCTCGAAATTTCGACATTTTTTTCACAAATTTCGACTTCTTTTCGAAATTTTGACCTTCATATCGAAATTTCGACATTTTTCTCGAAATTTCGACTTTTTTCTCAAATTTCGACTTTTTTCTTGAAATTTTGACCTTAACATCGAAATTTTGACTTTAAACTCAGAATTTCTACTTCTTTTCGAAATTTCGACTTTTTTTCTCGAAATTTGGACTTTTTTCGCAAATTTTAACTTTTTTCTGAAAGTTTCGACTTTTATCTCGAAATTTCGACTTTTTTCTCAAATTTCTATTTTTGTTGTTGAAATTTTGACCTTAATATCGAAATTTCGACTTTTTTCTTGAAATTTCGACTTTTTGGTCGAAATTTCGATTTTTTTTTTCGAAATTTTGAGTTTTTTTGCAAATTTTGACTTTTTTCTCGAAGTTTTGACTTTCATCTCGGAATTTTGACTTTACTCCCGAAATTTCGAGAAAAAAGTTGAAATTTCGAAAAAAAAGTCGAAATTTTTAGAAAAAAGGTCGAAATTTCGAGACCAAGACGAAATTTCGAGAAAAATGGTGAAATTTCGAGCAAAAAGTCGAAATTTCAAGAAAAAATACGAAATTTCGAGTAAAAAAGTCGAAATTTCGAGGAAATTATTTCTCAAATTTCGACTTTTTTCTCGAAATTTTGACACTAATATCGAAATTTCGACATTTTTTTGGAAATTTCGACTTTAAACTCAAAATTTCGAATTTTTTTCTCGAAATTCGACGTTTTTCGCAAATTTTGACTTTTTTCTGGAAGTTTTGACTTTTTTCCCAAAATTTCGACTTTTTTTTCGAAATTTCGACATTTGTCTCAAATTTAGACTTTTTTATCGGACGATATTTAAAGAAAGCGTTCAGTTTTAACAAGAAATTTCCAAATTAAGTTAGAAATTTCGAAAGGATTTTGAAATGGTCAGTTTTTTACCAAAATTTCTAGTTTTAACTTTTAACTCTAACATCCTTACTCTAAAATTCTAAACATTTACTTTTTTTCTAAAAAAAATCGAATTTAATCTTGCAATTGCAAATTTTCTTGAGCTATTTTTGAATTTAACAGTTAAAAATTCGTTTTTTTTAATATGTCACTTTTTTCTTACAAAATGTCGACGTTATAGGTTGCTCTAGAGGAATATTTTCCAAATTAAACCTATTTCTTCCAAATTTAATGTTTAAATTTCAAATGACATCCTCCCTTGAACGTTTGTGTTACGACACAATAAAGCTGGAGTTTTTCCAAAATTTCGATTCCTTCTGCAACTTCCTACCTAAATCTAAGACTGATTTTGTATATTTTTTAATTTCGATTTTAAAATACAATCTTCGATTTGAGTTTAAGTTGAAATTTTGAAAAAAAACTCGAAAATGTTAAAAGTTCTAGAATTTTTAAGACAAAGTTTTGACTTGAAACTATTTACAAAATATTTGTTTATACTGTAACAAAATGTAATTATAAAATTTAGCTAGGAATTTTCGAGAAAATTTGATAAGGGGAAACAACCGCGATGAATCAAACGGCACAGAAGTTTCGGCAAAAGATAAATCTTATCTACTTGTTCCTTCTAGAATCCGAAGCGGGACCTGTATAAGGCGGTTGGCTTTCCCTCAGTCGGAGAGTAGAAATCAATGAATAAGTGAATAAGTGAATTACAATTGTAGTGTTCGGAGTTCAGTTTGGAAATAAAGTGGTTACAATTCACGGCGTATTAATCTTCGAACCGATAAGGCGCAACAATAGAATGAAAGGGCGCTAATTTTGTGTTCGTGATCGCGTTAATATTAGAGCGGAGTCTGATCAATAGAAAAAATAAATCGTGTCCGTTGAATATTATTTTAAAATCTTTCAATCAACATGTTTGAACGTAAAATATTTTTCGTTTTAAATTAACTCCTCTTAAATAACAAGCTGTGATTAATAACGATAATTTAGTCTAAGAGTTTTCTCACTATATTATAATGCTAATTGACCATAAATCTGCAAGAGTAGACCATTCTGTCAGATGTTTACGAAATTTTTTCTAATTAAAAATATGAAGCATTTGATGAGCACTTTGAGTTGAAAAATAGTCTGTCTACACTTTGCCAAAAATACCGATTAAAATGCCATTAAGATAAACTGACTCAATACTTACAGAGCGAAATTGCATTTTACTTTTCTATACCATCATTGACATTTATTATTTATTTCGTCTATGTTATAATAAAATTTAAACGTCAAACATCTATCTGTCTGTCGATTGGTCTTTTGTCCAATCGATTGGTCGTTTGTCCAGACTAATCAAAGAGCTGCTAAAAATTGAAATACAAATCTTGTCCCCTGAAACCAAGAAATATTAAAAGACACAACAAAGGTTGCTCTCTAACGCGTTTCGATAGTCAAGCTATCATTTTCAGAGAGATACTATGAGTGAGTATCTCCTTGAAGATCGAAACGCGTTAGAGCAACCTTTGTCATGTGAAACCAAGAAAGATTAAAAGACATAACAAAGGTTGCTCTCTAACGCATTTCTATAGCCAAGCTATCATCTTCAGAGAGATACTGAGAGATACAGAGGTACAAAGAGATACTGAGAGATTCAGAGAGATGCAGTGTCTCTCTGAACTCTAACGCGTTTCTGTAACCAAGCTAACATCTTTAGAGAGGTACTGAGAGATACAATATCTCTCTGAAGGTTACTCTAACTCTTTTCTAGAACCAAGATATCATCTTTAGAGAGGTACTGAGAGATACAATATCTCTCTGAAGGTTACTGTAACTCTTTTCTAGAACCAAGCTATTATCTTCAGAGAGATACTGAGACATACAAAGGTGCAGAGGGATACTGAGAGATACAGTATCTCTCTGAAGGTTACTCTAACTCTTTTCTAAAACCAAGCTATCATCTTCAGAGAGATACTGAGAGATACAGAGGTGCAGAGAGATACTGAGAAATACAGCGAAGCTATCATCTTCAGAGAGATACTATGAGTGAGTATCTCCTTGAAGATCGAAACGCGTTAGAGCAACTTTTGTCATGTGAAACCAAGAAAGATTAAAAGACATAACAAAGGTTGCTCTCTAACGCGTTTCGATAGCCAAGCTATCATCTTCAGAGCGATACTATGAGTGAGTATCTCCTAGAAGATCGAAACGCGTTAGAGCGACCTTTGTCATGTGAAACCAAGAAAGATTAAAAGACATAACAAAGGTTGCTCTCTAACGCGTTTCGATAGCCAAGCTATCATCTTCAGAGAGATACTATGAGTGAGTATCTCCCTGAAGATCGAAACGCGTTTGAGCAACCTTTGTTATGTTTTTTAATCTTTCTTGGTTTCAGGGGACAAGATTTGTATTTCAATATTTGAAGATAACCAAGGACCAGCCCGTTCCACCCAAGAAAAGAGTGAGGTATCTCAAAAATGATTGTTTGAGACAGTCAAATCAAAGCTTGTAATCAGCAGAAAACTAATAAAAAAATTGAGATAAATTACAACTTGTTGCTTTTCTGAGTGAAAGAAAAGGTCTTTTTAAAATGCTGAGGCTCCGTTTCACCAAAAAGAAAGCTGATAAATAATGAAACTATTACTAAAATATCAATAATTTTTAAGGGTTCTTTTTGGGCTATTTTTTTGAAGTAAAAACTTCTTTAGACGCGTCCAGCGAGTTTGGTAGGGTTGCCACCTGCAACTTTCCACTGTATGGGACATTTCTATATGAGAAACACGTTTTACAGGAGATTATTAAACAGCAAATTGAATTTCAAAAATTGAAATTGTTCCCTGAAACCAAAAAAGATTAAAAAACACAACAAAGGTTGCTCTAACGCGTTTGGAAACTCAAGCTGTCATCTTCAAAGAGAAACTAGAGCAACCTTTGTTGCATTTTTTAATCTGTCTTGATTTCAGGGGACAAGTTCTCTATTTTAATTTTTGAAGATAACCAAGAACTAGTCCGTTCCACCAAACAAAAGAAAGAATTTCGTCAATCGGAAACATTGGATGACCAAAATAAAAGATCCTCATCTACAAATAATAGTTAGATTACAGTAAATTGATGACTAAAAAAGTCTTCAGTTTCTGTATCAAAATATGGGAGATTTCCTGTCAGAGGAAACTGCATTTTTTTGACCAAAAGAGGAGAGAACCTGTAAAATACGGGAGATCTGGCAACCCTAGATTTTGAATTGGGGTTTCGCTTGATCATAACGAGTTGTCAGCATGCTCTTTAGTTACTAATAGTCTCTGGTCACTAACTTTAGTTAGGAGTATATCACCCTCTTAACATTAGTGCATTTTGGTAACCTAAATTAGTGTAAGGGTGACAACATGTCCGCATTCCAATAGTTCCTTCCCACCTTTTATTTATAGTACCCACAGGACACGCTTTATCTTTTGCAAGTGGATTTGAAAAATATGTATTTAAACAAATATGTTTAATATGTACAATCACCTAACCAATTATTTTTCTGTCTTCATACTTTCTAGAATTGTATTAATCAAAACAATACCAAAAAAAACCAAATTTCAAGCTGCCCCCAGTTATCCAATTAAGTCGCTTTGATTTCTACCATCCAATTAAAACATCTTTGTTTTATCGACCAATTTATATTGACCGTATTCGGTGATTTATTTGTTATTCTAAGTTTCCAAAAATGTGAACGATTCGGCATAAGCAGAAAGATTCTGAGAATGCGGTGTAGATGTTGAACGCGTGCTGAATGTGAAATTGGAAACAATGCCGTGGAATTCGCTAATAGTTCGGGCCAAATATGTAACAATGTCGCCGAAATGTCCACCCTATTGAGATTCAGAACGCCACGGAGAGACCACAGCGGTACTCGATTGTATTTTAATTCTGTCGCGATCCTTAATAAATGCATTTTCACTTCAGACGTATACATTTACTATCGGAATAGTAAATCCCGTCTCGTCGTATTCCGAATAGAGGCAGGGGTTCGAACAACAGATTTTTTATTCTTTAGAATACCTCCTCATAGTCCGAGGTTATGTACGAGTGGTTGGTTATGGTAATTTGGTTCCCAAATTTTCATATATTTCGTTATCCTTCCTCATCCTGTACCAAAAGTACTCAAGGAGCACCTTCCCTGAATACGCGAAGATTGCTACGTACCACCAAAACACTGGATTTTTGATGGGCCAAGAGGTTTAATCTCTGAAAGGGGTAAAAGTTGCTGCACTGTTTGATCGTAGAAAAATCTTCTCAAGTCTAAGGTTGCAAATGGACTGAATAAATTACTACAGGATATACTTCTCCGGGATTGGACCATGTCAAAGAATTACTAAAAGTATTCGACGTTTAGCCCACCATCGTAGGGGGCTTCTTCAAGAACAAAGAAAAAAAATAATAGAAAAGAGAAATATGAGGGAATATGCAAAAATGAAAGAATGGAAAGGCCCATTTCAAAACATCAGAGCACGGTAACTCAGTATGTCCACCATACCAGAGGCGAAACTCTTCTGAATTGAAAATTGGTACAAAGGATAAGAAAGTTTAGACAGAAGAGCGCGGTAACTCAGTATGTCCACCATACCAGAGGCGAAACTCTTCCGAATTAAAAATTGGTACAAAGGATAAGAAAGTTTAGACAGAAGAGTGCGGTAACTCAGTATGTCCACCATACCAGAGGCGAAACTCTTCCGAATTGAAAATTGGTACAAAGGATAAGAAAGTTTAGACAGAAGAGCACGGTAACTCAGTATGTCCACCATACCAGAGGCAAAACTCTCCTGAATTGAAAATTGGTGCAAAGGATAAGAAAGTTTAGACAAAAGAGCACGGTAACTCAGTATGTCCACCATACCAGAGGCGAAACTCTTCTGAATACATTACTTTATAAAGTTGGAGGGAAAGTGAGTAGCATTCATAGTTGTAGATTTTTTAAAAAAGTTTAATCCATTCGCAAAGGGTATGTCTTCAAAGCACTGCTTGTAGGATGCGGAAACAAGGATAAATAGCGATGAACCTCTTTCTTAAACAAGGATAGGTTGTATTTTTTGGGGAAAAGTCTTTTCGGTAACGCGTTTCATAGCTTGGAAGTTCTATAGAATGTAGACAGGAGTCCTCACTGTGTCAAGCTGGACCGCACAGGAATTTGCTGTCTCCGACTGTCTTGTATGCCTCAAGAATCTTACCCTTGGGGGGGATCAATCCTATTAGTTCCTATGGGCATCTTCCATGATAGTACTTGTAAAAAAGAGTCTAGTCACCAATCGTCCGCCTGTGATCTAATTTTTTGAGCGAATTGGTCAAACTCTCATCAATTAGGCGAATCGTTCATCTTTGAATTGAATCCAAAAGAGATATGCAATCAAAAATATACAAATGTTATATTCATCTCTGAAACCTTCACGTATATCAACAGAATGATTTATAAAATTAGCTAAATTAGGAACTAAGTGCACCATTTATGGGTTGTTAAAAATGAAAAAACAATCATAAATGAAGTTTTCAGAGATACAGATTTTTTGCACTATTTCAGTTTTATTATAATTATCATTATTAATCACGCGGCTTGTTTGGACGAACGGAGATCATCACAGATCATTAATTTTCTAATTTTACATTACTTTGTCTAAAAATCGAATTTCGAAATGATTCTCATTATAAAGTTAGCAGTAAACAAATTTTAATTTGATTTTTTTTTGACATTTGGGCGCCGCTCCCGATTATTTCGCGATAATACAGACGGCTGATGAATATCTTCTGCATTCATCATGCTGAAAACACCTGAAAAATCCTTGAGAGTTTATTTATACGCTGGATTGCTCACTTCAGCGATATTTCATTACATTATTACCTGAACAAAAACGTTTATTTTGTTACTAATAGTTAGTAGAGTTTTTGAAAAATGTGGGTTTAACAAACAACGAAAATAAGTCAACATTAACAGTTAACTAAAAGATTAGTACAAATGAGTAATTTACGTAACAGATCCGGAAATTGCTTTTTTTTTTTGACGAGTAGGGATTATTCCAGGACGAGTCGTAGACGAGTCCTTAAAAATCTGAGAGTTAAAAAAATAATTTCCGAACGTGTTGCATACGAGTGGAGGAATCGGTCTTTGAGATATCTAGTCTTTGGAGATATCTAGTCTTTGGAGATATCTAATCTCTGGAGATATCTAATCTCTGGAGATATCTAGTCTCTGGAGATATCTAGTCTCTGGAGATATCTAGTCTCTGGAGATATCTAGTCTCTGGAGATATCTAGTCTCTGGAGATATCTAGTCTCTGGAGATATCTAGTCTCTGAAGATATCTAGTCTCTGGAGATATCTAGTCTCTGGAGATATCTAGTCTCTGGAGATATTTAGTCTCTGGAGATATCTAGTCTCTGGAGATATCTAGTCTCTGGAGATATCTAGTCTCTGGAGATATTACACGATTGGTTTGTGGCACGGATTATAGAAGGAGGATAGTGCACGACCGTAGAAAACGGTGTCGAAAAAGCGTCTAGAGAGTAGGCAGTACATTCTCGTGATATCAGGAATGATGGAATTCTACTACCAATGAGAAACGAAGAAAGTAAATATGGCTATTAAACACCTGTTGAGAAATATCGGAACTTACTGATTTCGTTTAATTTCAGTGTCATTTCTTTGTTTATTCAATTCATATTTTTTACAAAAAAGATGATGTAGGAGAAATCTAAAAATGATTCAGGTGAGTTTTTTGTAGTATTTTAACATTCAACAGAATAACTGAGCTGCAATTGCTATTATGATCTCTTGCGCTCTTAACATGGCCAATGATTTTCAACGAGAAAGAGAGAAAAAAACAGTCGAAGCTACTCCACCTTCTAGACGAATTTCGGTCAAATTTTTATACATAGCCAATATAGACACTATCCTTATTCTATCATCCGTGATTTGTGGTTCAAACCGCCAATTATTTGGTGGCATATTGTGTCCCAAATGGGGAAAGTTTCATAGTGCACTAATAATGAATTCAAGTTCAAAAATATAACTGATATCAACATTGACCACGAGTCGAACGAAAGCTAGGAAGTGTCATTAGAAAATCCTACTTGGCAAGCTCTCCTTCAGCTGTGATATCATAGCTCAACTTCGAATATTGCAAAACAATTGATACTGGGAATTGGTATTAAACTAAAATAGCAGCATGAGCAGATACATTACTAATCATTATTACCCAACTGATTTTGCACAATTCATCTGAAGTACGAAAATAGTTCTTGGATTTAAATACGAATACGGTTATCTATTTAATAAATCTCTAAATATCGACCGACACACATACATATCGGGCAGCTTCAGATGACTCAAAAATTGTTTGGATAAACGTAAGAAAAGTTTTTTTTTTGGTGGAACGAACTGGTCCTTGGTTATCTTCAAAAATTGAAATACAAATCTTATCCCCTGAAACCAAGAAAGATTAAAAAACACAACAAAGATTGCTCTAACGCGTTTCGACAGCCAAGCTGTCATCTTCAGAGAGAAACTCGTTCTGCAAAAAAAAGAGTACATTAAGGGGTTTATTATACTGTTAACATTAAAGCATGTGTCGAGCTAGACTACATACACGTTGCTAATTCCTAGTTTGAAATTTTCACTTCACACAACAACAAAACAAAAGTTGCTCTGTTGTGTTTTTAATCTTTTTTGGCTTCAGGGGACAATATATGTATTTCAAGTAACAAAAGTAACTTAATCAGCTTGCATAGCGTTAAAGAGTTCGTACAGATTGCAGAAGGATGTTTTGTTCGAATTCGTTGATACGTTCAGTAGATTTACAGACGGACAAACACATTTTTTCATTTATATGGTATAGATTACTTAGGATCCAACGAGGGGTACTCAACGTTACGAAAAATTATGGAAAGGGTACACAGATGTCGAAAGATGGTTTCGTATTACCATTACACCAATTTGCGTTACCAACATAATCTACTAGTATTATGTAGCTGTGATAAGACGTGTAACAGTAATAAAAAACGTAAAATCGACAGCGGGGTTCGAACCTGCGACGTATCAGACTTGCCAACAAAATCTACCTCCTTAACCAGTTAAGCTATAATGACTCATGGCAAGAATATGAATTTTGACTGAGTTTAAGAAGATTAAAACGAGGTAGTTCCAATAAAACGTAAATAATGGTCTCATTAGAAACGATTTCGCAATCAATGATTAAAAATTCCTACCAAAAATGCAATATTTATACTATTTATGGTTTATTTATGTTATAATTACTAAGTAAGTTAAGAAAAACATAATAAGTTGTTCCAATCTACTATTTTTAAAATAATATAAAAGCAAATAACTAAAAAAGAAAACGGTAGAAATACCAGATAATTTAATATTAAGAGAATCATTAAATTAATGAAATATCCTAATCAAAAATGACATATTTCGAAGCGGCAAAGTTGCAACTAATTGATAATTGACACAGAAGTTGTTCTGTTGTGTTTTTTAATCTTTCTTGGTTTCAGGGGACAAGATTTGTATTTCAAGTAACAAAAGTAACTTAATCAGCTTACACAGCGTTAAAGAGTTTGTGCAGATTGCAGAAGGATGTTTTGTTCAAATTCGTTGATACGTTCAATAAATTAATAGACAGACAAACACACCTTTTCATTTATATGTTATATATTACTTAAGATCCATTGAGGGGTACTCAACGTTACGAAAAATTCTGGAAATGGTACACAGATGTCGAAAGATGGTTTCATATTACCATCACACCAATTTACGTTACCAACATGATCTACTGTTAACAGTATTATGTATCTGTGATAAGACATGTAACAGTAATAAAAAACGTAAGATCGACAGCGGGGTTCGAACCTGCGATGTATCAGACTTATCAACAAAATCTACCTCCTTAACCAGTTAAGCTATAATGACTCATGGCAAGAATATGAATTTTGACTCAGTTTAAGAAGATTAAAACGAGGTAGTTCCAATAAAACGTAAATAATGGTCTCATTAGAAACGATTTCGCAATCAATGATTAAAAATTCCTACCAAAATTGCAATATTTATACTATTTATGGTTTATTTATGTTATAATTACTAAGTATGTTAAGAAGAACATAATCAGTTGTTCCAATCTACTATTTTTAAAATAATATAAAAGCAAATAACTAAAAAAGAAAACGGTAGAAATACCAGATAATTTAATATTAAGAGAATCATTAAATTAATGAAATATCCCTAATCAAAAATGACATATTTCGAAGCGGCAAAGTTGCAACTAATTGATAATTGACACAGAAGTTGTTCTGTTGTGTTTTTTAATCTTTCTTGGTTTCAGGGGACAATATTTGTATTTCAAGTAACAAAAGTAACTTAATCAGCTTGCACAGCGTTAAAGAGTTCGTGCAGATTGCAGGAGGATGTTTTGTTCAAATTCGTTGATACGTTCAGTAGATTAACAGACAGATTCACTTTTTTATTTATATTTTATACATTACTTAGGATCCAACGAGGGGTAGTCAACGTTACGAAACATTCTGGAAATGGTACACAGATGTCGAAAGATGGTTTCATATTACCATCATACCAATTTACGTTACCAACATGATCTACTGTTAACAGTATTATGTAGCTGTGATAAGACGTGTAACAGTAATAAAAAACGTAAGATCGACAGCGGGGTTCGAACCTGCGACGTATCAGACTTGCCAACAAAATCTACTTCCTTAACCAGTTAAGCTATAATGACTCATGGCAAGAATATGAATTTTGACTGAATTTAAGAAGATTAAAACGATGTAGTTCCAATAAAACGTAAATAATGGTCTCATTAGAAACGATTTCGCAATCAATGATTAAAAATTCCTACCCAAATTGCAACATTTATACTATTTATGGTTTATTTCTGTTATAATTACTAAGTAAGTTAAGAAAAACATAATAAGTTGTTCCAATCTACTATTTTTAAAACAATATAAAAGCAAATAACTAAAAAAGAAAACGGTAGAAATACCAGATAATTTAATATTAAGAGAATCATTAAATTAATGAAATATCCTAATCAAAAATGACATATTTCGAAGCGGCAAAGTTGCAACTAATTGATAATTGACAGAGACGTTGTTCTGTTGTGTTTTTTAATCTTTCTTGGTTTCAGGGGACAAGATTTGTATTTCAAATAACAAAAGTAACTTAATCAGCTTACACAGCGTTAAAGAGTTCGTGTATATTGCAGAAGGATGTTTTGTTCAAATTCGTTGATACGTTCAATAGATTAATAGACAGACAAACACACTTTTTCATTTATATGTTATATATTACTTAGGATCCATTGAGGGATATTCAACGTTACGAAAAATTATGGAAAGGGTACACAGATGTCGAAAGTTTGGGAAACATTGCCCCAAGGGTACGAAAATGTATATGGAAAGTGCGGCATTTTTGAACCTGGAAACGTGGCTTGAGAAAATTGAGATGATTTCTGAGATGCTGCACGAAGTAGTACCAAATTTTTAAAGAGATTCAAAAACAAAGTTCTGAAGAAAGCCCCCAGATTTTTTTTAAATGAAATACTTTGTCAGTGCGTCGGTTGTAAGGTTAAGATTTATTCGCATTCCCACGGAACCTGAACCCATTACTTATTTACGATTATATAATAAACGTAGTGGAAAATGACGCCTACTACTCAGCTTATTAGTGCATTTACTACCGTAGTGATAGGTGGCGTCCGTCGAAGGTGCGGTGGCGTTGTCTAGCCTCCTAGTGGATGCCGGCCAAGATGCCAAATGATTCACGCGGAAAGTTTGCCAAGAGCCGGCTCTAACAATCAACTTATCAACATATGAATATATAGGTTGAGTGTTTATTTTTATTTTTTATGCTTATGTTTATTTGCAGCTCGTTTCTTAAGGTAAAATGAATTTTAGAACGCTCCCCAAACGAGATAAAGAATTCAAATAATGAACTCTACGATTTTTGAATCAGACAATTAACGAGTACCGAGGATAATTGATTTTTGTACTTTTTTTCTGTTTTCTTGAACTTTTCGGTTTCTTGAACTTTTTCATTTTCTTGAACTTTTCGTTTTCTTGAACTTTTCGTTTTCTCGAACTTTTCGTTTTCTTGAACTTTTCGTATTCTTGAACTTTTCGTTTTCTTGAACTTTTCATTTCCTTCAACTTTTCTGTTTTCTTGAACTGTTTTCTTGAACATTTCCGTTTTCTTGAACTGTTTTCTTGAACATTTCCGTTTTCTTGAACTGTTTTCTTGAACATTTTCGTTTTCTTGAACTGTTTTCTTGAACATTTCCGTTTTCTTGAACTTTTCTATTTTCTTGAACTTTAAGAAGTATTAATTTAAATCATTCTCCAATGAACCAGCTGAAAACGATAGCTGGTATGAGGGCTGCATCATTTTTGAATTTAGGAACGTGATTTGAGAAAATTAGGTTCCTGAGACGTTATTATTTGCTGTTGAAAATTGTAATCGTGCATACTTTTGGTTAAACAGTAAACAATAGTACTTAAAAGAAGGCAGAGCCTAGTAATAGTTGGTTAGTTACAACCAAACTGTCATCTTCAGAGAGAAACAGTTTCTCTCTGAAGATAATAGCTTGGCTATCGAAACGCGTTAGTGCAGCAACCTTTATTGTGTTTTTTAATCTTTCTTGGTTTCAGGGGACAAGTTCTGTATTTCAATTTTTGAAGATAACCAAGGACCAGTCCGTTCCATCAAACTACTGCGGAAGCTTCACTGCCATAAACAATTAAATATGTCTACGCTAGCAACAAAAACTGTGTTAGCTTGCAGTTGTTAACTTCAGTAAGATTTATAAAATTTATTTTTTGGTGGAATGGACTGGTCCTTTGTTATCTTCAAAACTTGAAATACAAATCTTGTTCCCTGAAACCAAGAAAGATTAAATAACGCAACAGAGAGATACTGAACCTCTGAAGATGATAGCTTGGCTATCGAAACGCGTTAGTTGTGTTGTGGACTAATTCTTGGTTATCTTTAAAAATGGAAATACAAATCTTCAAATCTGAAACCAAGAAAGATTAAAAAACACAACAAAGGTTTCTCTAACGCGCTTTGACAGCTAAGCTATCGTCTTCAGGGAGATACTCAACCTTAGAGCAATCTTTGTTATGTTCTTTAATCTTTCTTGGTTTCACAGGAAAAGATTTGTTGATTTCAATTTTTTTATAACATTTAGATGTGATTTTGTTTATATTTTTTATGCCCCACAACTCTAGATCCCCTCAAGATCTAAAATTCTGGCGACGAAGTGACAAAATAAATAAGTATAATTAGCAAGCATTAGTTGCAAGCAAATATAGATATCATCTATGATATTTAAATTGGCTTGTCGGCCGTCATTGCGAGTGAACTTCTTTCTTTAAAAAAATGGCAAAATCCGGCTGTTAACTAAGATTTCTGCGGTTCGATCGATATTCGCAATTTATTTTTATTATATCCCGACTTTAATTTGACAGTGCAAGTTTTATAGTTCGTTATAATGACAACACCTGCTTATTGAAGTGAATCTCCGTCTGTAACCGAGCCAGATCAGTCTAAGCTGGTAAGCTGCGTTAACTAGACCAAAGCAAATAAGAAATTAACGGGGGAACAAGGCTAAAATTACCACTTATTCGACTTATATAACGAAACGTGATATACTGCAGACGCTGTCCTTAATTTTTGAAATTTCATAACAATATATCTACCTATTTATACACACTAATTAGATGTTTCGGTTTAAAAATGCTTACAACTTTTCAAACGCAAAAAATGTTTCGCTGATTTATTTTAACCAATTTGTGTCCAGTTTTTAGAGGATAAATAGGATCTATTGTCAAAAACATCGTTTCAATAGCCAAGCTATCATCTTCAAAGAGATACTGTCCAGCATCTTTGACTTTTTGTTCTATTTTTTTTCTCGAAATTTCGATTTATTCCCAGAATTTCTCTTTTTTTTTCGAGATTTCTGCTTGATTCTCAAATTTCGACTTTCAAATTTCGACTTCTCTGCAAATTCAATTTTCTCTGGGAACTTTCGCGTATTTTAAAAGTTCGTTTTCCTCAAAATTACAAAATGTTTTCCAAATCTGTTTTTCTTTTCTCAAAATTTTGAATTATTTCCAAAATGTTTTTTTCTTGAAGGTTTGACATATTTCCAAAAATTATTATTTTCAAAATTTGGTTTTCTCTGGGAAATTTAGCGTTTTTTTAATGCGAGTTTCCCTCAAAATTTCAAGCTTTTTTCCCTCAATTTATTTTTTCTCTTTTCATTCATGTTTTATTGGCTTCTTCTTCACCAATTACTTCTTCCACAATTCTAGATTTTCAGTAACCTTCTGTTAAATATTGGCAACCTTTTTTCCCTCAAAATTAAGCTATTTTTCTCAAATTTCGACTTTTTGTTCTATTTTTTTTTCGAAATTTCGATTTATTCCCAAAATTTCTGTTTTTTTTTCGAGATTTCCGCTTGATTCTTAAATTTCGACTTTCAAATTTCGACTTGATTTTCAAATTTCGACTTCTCTGCAAATTCATCAATTTTCTCTGGGAAATTTCGCGTGTTTTAAAAGTTCGTTTTCCTCAAAATTACAAAATGTTTTCCAAATCTGTTTTTATTTTCTCAAAATTTTGAATTATTTCCAAAATGTTTCTTTTTCTTGAAGGTTTGACATATTTTCAAAAATTATTATTTTCAAAATTTGGTTTTCTCTGGGAAATTTAGCGTTTTTTTAATGCGAGTTTCCCTTAAAATTTCAAGCTTTTTCCCTCAATTTATTTTTTCTCTTTTCATTCATGTTTTATTGGCTTCTTCTTCACCAATTACTCCTTCCACAATTCTAGATTTTCAGTAACCTTCTGTTAAGTATTGGCAACCTTTTTTCCCTCAAAATTAAGCTATTTTTCTCAAATTTCGACTTTTTGTTCTATTTTTTTTTCAAAATTTCGATTTATTCCCAAAATTTCTGTTTTTTTTTCGAGATTTCTGCTTGATTCTCAAATTTCGACTTTCAAATTTCGACTTGATTTTCAAATTTCGACTTCTCTGCAAATTCATCAATTTTATCTGGGAAATTTCGCGTGTTTTAAAAGTTCATTTTCCTCAAAATTACAAAATGTTTTCCAAATCTGTTTTTCTTTTCTCAAAATTTTGAATTATTTCCAAAATGTTTCTTTTTCTTGAAAGTTTGACATATTTCCAAAAATTATTATTTTCAAAATTTGGTTTTCTCTGGGAAATTTAGCGTTTTTTTAATGCGAGTTTCCCTCAAAATTGCAAGCTTTTTTCCCTCAATTTATTTTTTCTCTTTTCATTCATGTTTTATTGGCTTCTTCTTCACCAATTACTCCTTCCACAATTCTAGATTTTCAGTAACCTTCTGTTAAGTATTGGCAACCTTTTTTCCCTCAAAATTAAGCTATTTTTCTCAAATTTCGACTTTTTGTTCTATTTTTTTTTCGAAATTTCGATCTATTCCCAAAATTTCTCTTTTTTTTTCGAGATTTCTGCTTGATTCTCAAATTTCGACTTTCAAATTTCGACTTGATTTTCAAATTTCGACTTTCAAATTTCGACTTTCAAATTTCGACTTGATTTTCAAATTTCGACTTCTCTGCAAATTCATCAATTTTCTCTGGGAAATGTCGCGTGTTTTAAAAGTTTATTTTCCTCAAAATTACAAAATGTTTTCCAAATCTGTTTTTCTTTTCTCAAAATTTTGAATTATTTCCAAAATGTTTCTTTTTCTCGAAGGTTTGACATATTTTCAGAAATTATTATTTTCAAAATTTGGTTTTCTCTGGAAAATTTAGCGTTTTTTTAAGGCGAGTTTCCCTCAAAAGTTCAAGTTTTTTCCCCCGATTTATTTTTTATCTTTTCATTTATGTTTTATTGGCTTTTTTATCACCAATTACTCTTTCCACAAGTTTGGATTTTCAGATAGCTTGGCTATCGAAACGCCTTAGAGCAACCTCTGCTGTGTTTTTTAATCTTTCTTGGTTTCAGGAGACAAAATTATTTTAATTTTTGAAGATAACCAAGGACCAGTCCGTTCCACCAAAAAAACTTCGTATTCTTTTATGAATCCGAACTTGCAACTGAGAATGCCATGGGTCTCTTTAATTGAATGCAAGAGTAGAGTTTCTCTTTGAAGATGACAGCTTGGCTGTCGAAATGCGTTAAAGCAACCCTTGTTATGTTTTTTAATCTTTCTTGGTTTCAGGGGACAAGTTCTGTTTTTCAATTTTTCATCAGTAGAGAGAAATCATCAACCAAATGATAGCATCAGGAAATGTTTATTTCGGTTGGTTTTTGCTTCTTTAAATGCTTCCTTAACAAATCCAGATCCTCAACTACTTTTGGCCATGGCCAATATCTTCAAGGTTGCCCCAAAGAGAAGGAGGAGCGGACGTAGAAAAAGTTAAAAAATCTGTTCTTTTAAAATCTGAAATGTTCTAAATTTTTTAAAGCCCTGCAGTTTTGGATAAATCTAGTGCATGAAAACGTAATCCCAAAGTATTTGTTTACCTTGATTAGATGGAGGTTGACTGGCATTAGAGGTTAGGTTAGTTTGACGTAATGTTTGCTTATAAACTGCTTCAGTCATGGATGTTTCTTTTCCATATCCATATTTTTCCCATTTTTGTCACAACTTCATGATATTTGGTAAATGTTCTACTTTGTTTATAATAATTCTTAATGCTGACGCAAATGTTAGTAATCAGTTGCAACTTTGCCGTTTCGAAATATGTCATTTTTGATTAGGATATTTAATTAATTTAATGCTTTTCTTAATATTATGGTAAATTATACTATTGCACTCTTTCTATCGTTTTCTTTTTTAGTTCTTTGCTTTGTTAAATGTCATTTTTGATTGGGATATCCAATTAATTTAATGATTTACTTAATATTAAACTATACTATTGGACTCTTTCCACCGTTTTCTTTCTTAGTTATTTGCTTTTATATATTTTTTTAAATCGTAGATTGAAACAACTTTTTATGTTTTCTGAACGTACTTGGAATACAAATCTTGTCCCCTAAAACCAAGAAAGATTAAAAACCACAACAGAGGTTCCTGTAACGCATTTCGATAGCCAGGCTATCATTTTCAGAGAAATACTGATAGCTTGGCTATCGAAACGCGTTAGCGCAACCTCTGTTGTGTTTTTTAATCTTTCTTGGTTTCAGGGGACAAGATTTGTATTTCAATTTTTTGTGCATTAGAATATTTGAACTCATTATCAAATAATTAACATTTCAAACCCTTACTTTGTGGAATTTTTGAATAACTGAAATACAAATCTTGTCCCCTGAAACCAAGAAAGATTAAAAAGAACAGCAGAGGCTGCCCTAGAGCAACCTCTGGTTTCAGGGGACAAGATTTTAATTTCAATTTTTGAAAATAACCAAAGACCAGTCCGTTTCATCAAAATTAACTTAGTAATTATAACATAAATGAACGATGTATAGTGTAAGTATTGCAATTTCTGTATCAATTTTTAATCATCGATTGCGAAATCATTTCTAGTGAGACCATTATTTACGTTTTATTGGAACTACTTCGTTTTAACCTCCTTAAATTCAGTCAAAATTCATATTCTTGCCATCACTATCTATAGTTTAGTTGGTTAAGGCGGCAGATTTTGCTGATAAGTCGGATACGTCGAAGGTTCGAACCCCGCTGTCGATGTTACGTTTTTTCTACTATTACACGTCTAATTATAGCTGCGTAATACTGTTAACCGTAGAGCATGTTGGTAACGTAAATTAGTGTGATGGGAATACGAAACCATAATTCAATTAAAAGAGAGATTCTATAGAAACGACTGTACACGATCAGATTCGTTTTTAAGCAAACAAAATGTGTCACTCACTTTATTATTGTGATGTTTATGCAATAGATTCGTTAATGTTTTTGGCAAGACACTCTCACCTAGATCTTTATTTATGGTACGGTGATTTAATAAACTATTTCCTGTTGCATCTTCAAAGTCAATCCATATGTTTCTTTTAAAAGTTGTTCTTAGTCATGATTCATGGCTATTTAACAACGTGAAATTTCAATTAAAATCAAATGAGATCTTACGCGTAGTAAGTCAATTAAAAGAATCGATCGCAAGATTGTTCGATTGAGACAAAATTAATGAGAATTTTTTGGCAACTTGCATTCTCAATGCAAACTAGACTACAAATTCATGCAGCCCTCCAGGTGGCGTGTATAGTGAATCATAGGTAGCTGAACTACCAACAGTTGAAACACTGCCACCTAGCGAAGCGGTTGCTCTCTAGGAGAGTTCCCAGAAGACAAGGATTCTATAATGCACAGACCAATAGGTTTGAACATTTATTAGATTCGAAGCTTGGAAACCAAATATTGGTTTCGATTTTGTTAGAGCTCGTCAGTTTGGTATATCCAACTCGAATGCTAATAAATGTTCCGACAAGTAAGTACTAAAACATTCACAGGCGTCAAGCGAGTGACTCTTAGTGCTACCACCTATTGGTCCATAGAGAAACTATGGCCATCGCCAATAATGTCGTATGCAAGAAGAATGCAACCTAGACTACAAATTCATGCAGCCCTCCAGGCGGCATGTATAGTGAATCATAGGTAGCTGAACTACCAACAGTTGAAACACTGCCACCTAGCGAAGCGGTTGCTCTCTAGGAGAGTTCCCAGAAGACAAGGATTCTATAATGCACAGACCAATAGGTTTGAACATTTATTAGATTCGAAGTTTGGAAACCAAATACCGGTTTCGATCTTGTTAGATCTCGACAGTTTGGTATATCCAACTCGAATGCTAACAAATGTTCCGACAAGTAAGTACTAAAGAATTCACGGACGTCAAGCCTGTGACTCTTAGTACTACCATCTATTGGTCCATAGAGAAACTATGGCCATCGCCAACAATGTTTTAATGTTCATATTTAATATTAGTGCCACCATTTCGAGAAATCATAGAAAGCGAATGATCCCAAGGAAGCTGATCAGCCAAAATTGCTTTAGCGAATCAAATTGGGTAACACAATCCTTGCAAAGAGGGATTGTCGTCAAATTTCGACAATTATGACTTCTAGCAGCTGTGAAACGACTGATAATTTGAACAAATTTTGAAGCTGAACAATCCGAATAAGTCTGAAGCCCCCAAAGCGTAAATTGTTTGGATGGATGTCTCACGAATTCTTTAACAATAACATAACTACGACCGTATCATGAAGAGGACAAGGGGGGCCGAAATTGATCTATGGTTGTAACCATTTTCAACTTTTAACACGTTTTACGTCGTTAAGTTTAACATAAATGCACGCCAAAGGCGCTTGCATTTAATGGTTGTAGATGCAACCCATAATACAGTTATTCACCATTAGTGATCTTTATAACCTTAATTACATCGTATGTCATGGTTGTAAAAGGTTTGATGGAACGGACTGGTCCTTGGTTATCTTCAAAAATTGAAACACAGAACTTGTGCCCTGAAACCAAGAAAGTTTCTCTCTGAAGATGACAGCTTGGCTGTCGAAACGCGTTAGAGCAACCTTTGTTGTGTTTTTTAATTTTTCTTGGTTTCAGGGGACAAGTTCTGTGTTTCAATTTATGGTTGTAAAACTGTACGTGATCGAATTTTTACCGAATTCTTGCAGTATGTCAGAGATTTCAGATGAAATATCGAACATCGAAGTATCCACTGCAAGAAACCACGATGCGACAGAAGCGGAATTGGTTACATCGTATGTCATGGTTGTAAAACTGATCGTGATCGAATTTTTACCGAATTCTTGCAGTATGTCAGGAATTTCGGATGAAATATCGAAGGGAACATCGAAGTATCCATTGCGAGAAACCATGATGCGACAGAAGCGGAATTGGAAAATCATCTTAAATGATATCAGCTTTTGAGTGAGTGAACAATCAACAACTCAGTACAAAAGTGACAAAACATATGAAATAATTAGATCGTATTTTTTTTTGCTAAATAAAAATATGCTATCTCTGTTCCGTAATAAGTGAGCAATTACCGATTTTTATTAAATTCGGTTTCCTCATCGTTTTAAAGCTTGCGGTGTTAGAACACTTCAAACTAATTATTTAACGTTTAATTGCTGCTAATAACAAATTAACCAATTAAATACTTTGCCAGGTGATGGCACACGTAAAAAAATATTAAATTGCCATTAAGTTTCATAGTGAGTAAATGGCTCACCCATTATGAGACAGAGGTAGTATGCAATAAAATCCATTAAATCCAACAGTTACAAAAAGGAATTATGGATATTTAAATAAATGGAAAAATGGATGCTTATTCTAATGTGGCTGTTTATAGGTTACTTGTAAATAGTAATTGCTTCCGTTTGGGAAAAGGGAACCCTCTTGGAAAAGTCCTCTCTTAAAGACATTAACAGTATAACGATTCACCCCTTGTGAATTCGTTTAAGTGATCTTTTTAAACTACTACAGATGTTAACTTGCACTGACATAAATCTTTTGGGGCCCATTTGCACACGTGTATACACATAATCATTAGAAACTGAGAAGCTAATCACCTAAAAAAAAACTCATAAACCATTTTAACTCTTATAAGTCAGAAGAACGCTAACGAATAATAATCAAATTCATATCGTCATTGCTGTGGAAAAATCTTCTATGTGCTGTAATGTGAATTTTAAAAGAGAGCAGAAAAATATATCGTCGTTGCAGTGGAAAAATTTGCTACGTGCACCTTTTTATGAAGATGGGTTCTTTTCGTAATCTAATAAGGATTTAATGTCTCTTCCCTTCCAAATAAATCTGTTTTTCTGCTCTCCTGTAAAATTTACATTTTAGCACATAGAAGATTTTTCCACAGTAACGACGATATGTAGGGTTGACGGCGAATCAGTAATTTCATGCTGGTAAATAAAATATAGTCTATTGTTTTTCATTTTGTTTAACTTTTCGTTTTTCTTGAAATGACTGTGTGCAGTGCGAAGTGATGTGCCTATCTTTTCTGGCTTACGGCCATTTTGGGGGTGCTGCAGTTAATTTTAATTTGTTAAACAATTTAATTTCATTGTGGCTAAAATTAACGAACTTGCGATAGGTCTAGCTAAAACCAACTTTTCCATACCTCTTAAAAACTAAATTGTATGGAATTTAATTTTTTCAAATTTCAATTAAATGCAGCGAAATAAGCAACGACTGCAATGGAAAATAGTTACAGTCAGCAACCACAGACCTGTTTCGGTTTTCTTTGGCCATCACTTTATGATACTTACGCACCTAACTTAAAAAATATGCAGTAATATCCGCTAATAAACATACTAAAAAAGGCCATACTATCGACTGGATAAGCTTGATAAATATTTTTTTTTTTTGGTGGAACGGACTTGTCCTTGGTTATCTTCAAAAATTGAAATACAAATCTTGTCCCTTGAAACCAAGAAATATTAAAAAACACAACAAAGGTTGCTCTAACACGTTTCGATAGCCAAGCTATCATCTTCTCCTATCGAAACGTGTTAGAGTAACCTCTGTTGTGTTTTTAATCTTTCTTGGTTTTAGGGGAAAAGATTTGTATTCAATTTTTGATAATAATTAATATTAATTAATTAATAATACTAGAAATTTCGTTAAGTAAAGTTATCTCGTAATACAAATACTATTAGATATGAACCTCAGCATCATACTGCATTTGAATAGTTCCTGTTATAAATAATAACATAACATAATTGTTTCAAATTAAACGTAGCATCGCGAGGGATATTTTAGATCGTTTGTGACAGTACTTACTAAAATTAATCATTACCCAAAATACATTGTGTTACACTTTCAGAAACCACTTAGCTTGTGTTTACTTTGCTTGCTTGTATATTTTGGTGTTTCACAATAAGTCTAAATTTACTAATATTATGCTACAATGCTGCACAATAATTCACAGCTTATAAAAACTACAAATTTTATTGACCAGCGATTATTTTTTGAAAGTTCGAAAAAAGAAAATTTATTTATTTGGATCTTTACGACTTGGAAAAGTTCCATATATCTGTGTATCGTAAATTTCCTCAAAAATACCCAACATCTCAACGTAACTTGCAAATATAATACAAATAATTGCTGGTATGACCGCCGATGATGCAGTAAAGCGAAACCTGGTCCGGTGTTAGCAAATATTTATCGAAACATTCTGGAATTTTTAATTTCTGTTGCGTTTTTATCGTTAATAAAGTTTAATAGTTATAAATGTAATACAGTTAAAAGTAACGTCTTAAATGGAATTATTCTGTTTAATAATTCAACTAAAATTTTAAATATTAATTATCTAGAGCACCATATTCGCTGCTGCGCACGTAAAAGGGGTTAACAAATTGAAATACAAAGTTTGTCCTTGTATTGGAGTAATTTTTAAATAGAAATCTTGTCCCCTGAAACCAACAAAGATTAAAAAACACAACAAAAGTTACTTGTTTTTAAATCTTTCTTGGTTTCAGGGGACAAAATTTGTTTTTCAATTTTTGAAGATAACTGTAAAGTCTTGCTTTACTTTTGAAATAAAAGACAAGATCGAACAAGACTATGTAATATAATGTTATGTATTCTTGCACACACTATATCAAAACTACTCCTACCTACAACCTAAGGGTCAAGGGGGGTGGTTACCCTCTACATGACGTCCAACATGTAATTATTGTACTATTATCGTTGAGAAAAAACCCAATAATAATCAAGGACCGATCCTGTTTCACCAAAAAAAAAGAAGTTAAATCAAATTTTCGTGAAAATGGGTTCAAATCATTTTCTTATGTAATGTCGAAGTTACTGTCGTTGTTTAAAGGAAGCTAAGTCATTTGGTGTATAATTAACTCTCTATCTGATGGTGCTCGTCACTCAAAAGTCGAAAATCTAAGTCTGAGGTCATGTGCAAATTGAGTTTTGACTTGCATGCGCAGCAGCGTATTATCAAACAATTGTCAATGGAGCT
Source organism: Dastarcus helophoroides (assembly GCA_028583605.1). Taxonomy (NCBI): domain Eukaryota; kingdom Metazoa; phylum Arthropoda; class Insecta; order Coleoptera; family Bothrideridae; genus Dastarcus; species Dastarcus helophoroides. Next base: position 667,943 of record CM053336.1, on the reverse strand, counting down.
CTGAGCTCTGGATTCTTAAGAACATCTACCTTGAATTCTGAAGCTTTAAGAAAACTCATCTAGAGCTTCAACATTATAAAGAGACTTCTCTATTAATTCGTAAAAATAATCTACTGTTGCGCGTTATTGGTTCGAATGATTAACACTTTGTGAATTGTAACCACTTTATTTCTAAACTGAACTCGGAACACTACAATTGACTCACTAAACTGACCAACTAATTAACACTCTTCATGGTAGACCCTTATTGACCGGAAATATTGTTAACAAATCATCAAAATTTAAATATTTCCAAACTGGGCCGAAGAAATGTTAAATAAATTGAAAAAAACATAATTAACCCTGTTTAATTAACTGACTTATTCATTGACTTCTAACTAACTAACTGACTGAACGAAAATCGTCCGCCTTATATAGGTCCCGCTTCGGGTTCTAGAAGGAACAAACAGACTTATCATTTGCCGAAATTTCTGGAACGCTTATCTGTCGTTTGATTTATTATCGCGGCCGCTTCCCCTTATCATATTTTATAGAAAATTCCCAACTAAACTTTAAAATTACATTTTGAAACATTATAAAAAACCTTCCAGTGTTTCGGGAACTTAATCACGTCAAGAAACTTCATTTAAAATTCCAAATTTCTTATAAACCAAAGTAAACTGTTTTTTTAAATGAAAATAGCTCATCTGGAGCCTCAATATTTTGAAAAGACCCCCCTTGTAACTCGTAAACTATAAGGAACACTAGAAATTCTAAAGTATTAAGGACCCCAAGTTTTATTTTCTCAATAAAATTCATTTAGAATTCAAAATTCCCAATCAAGCAAACTTGGTTCTTACGTAAGCACTTTTAAAAGTCTCAAGAGAATCCATTTTTGGTTGTAACGTCTCTTAAGAGGAGCCTCAGCATTTTAAAAAGACCTTTCCATTCACTCAGAAAAGCAACAAATTGTATTTTATCTCAAATTGTTTTTTATTAGTTTTCTGTTGATTGCAAGCTCTGACTTAACTGTCTCAAACACCCATTTTTGAGATACCTCACTCTTTTTTTTGTGGAACGGACTGCTCCTTGGTTATCTTCAAAAATTGAATACGAATCTTGTCCCCTGAAACCAAGAAAGATTAAAAAACACAACAGAGGTTGCTGCACTAACGCGTTTCGTAGCCAAGCCAGCATCTACAGTAAGATATCCTGTCCCCTGAAACCAAAAAAGATTAAAAAAAACAACAAAGGTTGCTCTAACACGTTAGAGCAGCTTTTGTTGTGTTTTTTTAATCTTTCTTGGTTTCAGGGGACAAAGTATTCTTCCGAAAGGTCGTGGCTCAATTTGGTTTTCAGATTCGTAATCTACGGGACAAAATGTATCCGATAGGGTACTTTTAAATCGTAAATAATAACTTTTGAATTTTGACCTTGGAAAATTTCGAAACTTTTGAGGCTTGTATCTCGCGAACGGATAGTCGTAGCTTAATTTGGTTTTCAAATACTTATTCTACGTCCCGAAAACTATGAAAATGTAATAAACTCACTTTCGAAAAATGAAATTTTTTTCAAATTTTGTATCAAGGGTCCCTACTTTGAACTTTTTTCGTAACTTTAAACTCTCATATCTTCCAAACCAAAAGTCGTAGCTCATTAAGCTATCATTTTCAATATCTCGTTAGTATCCCTCTGAAGATGACAGCTTGGCTATCGAAACGCGTTAGAGCTACCTCTGATGTGTTTTTTAATGTCACTCTGCAAGGCTGATGATGACTTGATCATGAGTCGGATAAATCACTCGGTAAAATTATAAAGGTAGTGTTCACCATTCGCCTGTTGAAGACGAAACTTGAGAGGAATAATCGAATTAAGTACCAGACCAAGAAAGAGTGCCAGTTTATTTTCAACTTCAATTTTTCACGTCGCGGACCGGCGGAGATGAAATGTTCAGACACAATCTGCTCTAATTAAGCTGTGAAAATAAATAAACAACCGAAAACGCCAATATGAGCATTATTGACGATTTTTACGAGATGTAATAAAACCATATGTTGATTAAGTAGAAACATGTCGGTGGTCGAACAAATCTGTCTACGTGCGAAATAATAACCAAGCTGGGAGTCAAATCGCAGTAGCAATGGATCAAATTATGGCGGCCGACACCAAAGCGGGCGGCTCGGTAACCCTGTTACGCTACCAAGCCATTGTATTCGTTAATTCAGACAATGGATCTGTGCTTATACATAAGTTACTCGCGGACCACAAAGGGAGAAACACGGAATTTCATGTAGAATGTGTGCCAATCTGCAAATGTAAATCCGAATTCGGGGAATTTTCGACCTGTTTTGAGAAATTCCGAAGAGGTAAACATCCCGAAAACCACGTCTTGGGCGCCATGCATAAATTCCTTCAAGTAAAAGGTAAATTTAACGATGGAGAATGCTGGAGGAACATATTATGGTGAGCTATTAGATACCAAATTCGTTAACAATTCTCCAAATTTTCACTATTTATTTTTGCATTGCAAAATCCCCAGAGGTGTTCGTGTGTGACATCCTGAAACATAAACACAATCATTTCAAGAAAAGTTGGTGTCTTAGTTTAGTCAGATTTGATCTTATAAAGAGGATTCTATTGTCGATGCGAATAGCTACATTATACCTTAACGTTTTCTTAGAAAAAATAATGACCAAAACGACATCGAGATTATGATTAATCACCTTTATTTGGTGATGGATCTGGACATGACACCACCACTACTTAGCTGTAAATCGAAACTAAGATATCGTTTATATGTTTCAGGAACAGAATAGGGGACAGAACAAACTCTTGGGATACCCCAGCCTTATTCAAAAATCTATCAAAGGCCATCAAGCATGAAGACTTCTGTCGTTTACATAATTGGATATGAAATGATGGAAATACGATGAAAATTCATAAAATGTCCAAGAAAAGTTGGTGTCTGTATTTACTCTTAGCTTAATCAGATTTGATCTCATAAAGAGGATTCTATTGTCGATGCGAATAGCTACAACATACCTCGACGACGTTTTCTTGGAAAAAATAATGACCAGAATGACATCGAGATTATGATTAATCATCTGTATTTGGTAATGGATCTGGATGACACCATGACATCACCACCACATCTACGTAGATGTGGTGGCGATGTCATGGTGTCATCCAGATCCATTACCAAATACAGATGATTAATCATAATCTCGATGTCATTCTGGTCATTATTTTTTATCAGTTACATAACTGTAAACTGAAACGACGATATCGTTTATATGTTTCAGGAACAAAATAGGAGACAGAACAAACTCTTGGGATACCCCAGCCTTATTCAAAAATCTATCAGAAGCCATCAAGCATGAAGACTTCTGTCGTTTACATAATTGGATATGAAATGATGGAAATACGATGAAAATTCATAAAATGTCCAAGAAAAGTTGCTGTCTGTATTTACTCTTAGCTTAATCAGATTTGATCTCATAAAGAGGAAGGATTCTATTGTCGATGCGAATAGCTACAACATACCTCGACGATGTTTTCTTGGAAAAAATAATGACCAGAATGACACCGAGATTATGATTAATCATCTGTATTTGGTGATGGCTTTGGCTGACACCATGACATCACCACCACATCTACCTAACTGTAAACTGAAACGACGATATCGTTTATATGTTTCAGGAACAAAATAGGAGACAGAACAAACTCTTGGGATACCCCAGCCTTATTCAAAAATCTATCAGAAGCCATCAAGCATGAATACTTCTGTCGTTTACAAAATTGGATATGAAATGATGGAAATACAATGAAAATTCATAAAATGTCCAAGAAAAGTTGGTGTCTGTATTTACTCTTAGCTCAATCAGATTTGATCTCATAAAGAGGACTCTATTGTCGATGCGAATAGCTACAACATACCTCGATGACCTTTTCTTGGAAAAAATAGTGACCAGAATGACATCGAGATTATGATTAATCATCTGTATTTGGTAATGGATCTGGATAACACCATGACATCACCACCACATCTACGTAGCTGTAAACTGAAACGACGATATCGTTTATATGTTTCAGGAGCAAAATAGGGGACAGAACAAACTCTTGGGATACCCCAGCCTTCATCAAAAATCTACCAGAAGCCATCAATGAAGCCTGAAAACTTCTGTCGCTCACAAAATTGGATATGAAATGATGAAAACATAATGAAAATTCATGAAATGTCCAAGAAAAGTTGGTGTCTGTTTTTACTCTTAACTTAATCAGATTTGATCTCATAAAGAGGATTCTACTATCGATGCGAATAGCTACATCATACCTCGACGACGTTTTCTTGGAAAAAATTATGATCAGAATGACATCGAGATTATGATTGGTCATCTTTATTTGGTAATGGATCTGGATGACACCATGACATCACCACCACATCTGCAAACTGAAACGACGATATCGTTTATACGTTTCAAAAACAGAATAGAGGACATAACACACCCTTGGGATAGCCCAACGTTAATCACAAATCTCTCAGAAGCTAAGACTTCTGTCGCTTGCAAAATATGAAATGATGGAAATCCGATGAAAATTCACAAAATGTCCATTTGCTGGGAAGACACTGGTATCAGACTTCAATTCCAAAAGATCAACTGCTAAGCGTTGCTGAAACAATATTATCTATCGAAATGGTTTTATTCTCCTCCAGTTATTTGAGTATCTCGATATCAATAACCTTCTCCGTTATTTAGATAATGACAATAGTCATCTAAATTTTTTTCTACTTTTTGGGGATTGGCTGCACCTTAGCTTTCCAGGAGTTGAGAAATACGGCTTTGCTGCAGGAAAGGGGAAATCTACTAGAGTAGACTTCCAGGTATTCGGAAAACGAGTTTGGTAAACACTTAAGATTTCCAAACTTTTCAAATTTTAATTCGAAATTTTGAAAATAAAAGAAATTTTAAAACTAAAATTAGTAAGTTCGACAAAAGTCTCTAAGTTTCTTCCTAAAAGTCTCAAAGATTTCTAGAAACAGTTTAGATTTTAAGGTTGGAGTTGAAATTCTCAGAAAAAGTGAACGTTTCAGCAAAAAACTGGAAAATACAAGAAATTTTGAAAGTACTTTCGAAATGTTGAAGCCTCGACTATTCCACGATTGCGATTTTTAAACTTCAACTTTCGCTCGAAATTAGAATTTCGAAAAAAAAATGAAAATTCGAGATAATTATAAAGAAAACATTTTCGAATTTTGGAGTTTCAATAGGGTCTAAACTAAGAATTGTGAACACAATAAGTGACGATTAACTTGTTAAAAAAAAGCAATCTTTTTTTTTGTGCAGCTTAAAATTTAGACTGCATGGGAGAACATGTTGCACTTATCCGATACGTATTTATATTGAAATACAAATCTTGCCCCTGAAACCAAGAAAGATTAAAGAACACAACAAAGGTTGCTCAAACGCGTTTCGATAGCCAAGCTACCAGCTTCAGAGAGGTACTAACGTATCTCTCTGAAGATGACAGCTAACGTATCTCTAATGTGTCCCCTGAAACCAAGAAAGATTAAAAAACACAACAAAGGTTGTTCAAACGCGTTTCGATAGCTAAGCCAGCAGCTTCAGAGAGGTACTAACGTATCTCTGTGAAGATGATAGCTAACGTATCTCTCTGAAGATGATAGCTAACGTATCTCTCTAACGTATCTCTAACGTGTCCCCTGAAACCTAGAAAGATTAAAAAACACAACAAAGGTTGCTCTAACGCATTTGGATAGCCAAGCTGTCATCTTCAGAGAGGTACCTGCCTATCGAAACGCGTTAGAGCAACCATTGTTGTGTTTTTTAATCTTTCTTGGTTTCAGGGAAAAAGATTTGTATTTCAATTTTTGAAGACAACCAAGGACCAGTCCATTCCACCAAAAAAAAAAAACGTTTTTATATGTTGATTAATAAAAAAAAGTTTATTATTACGAGAGTGAGTTTTTCCAAATAGAAAACTTTATCACACTACTTAAAATAACTAGAAGCTTTGCTACAATTTGGAATTGTAGTTCAACTTTAAGCATAACGTTTAAGTTGACGTGGATATTTTTAGCATTTACCTGTTTACGGAGCCGATGGCATTTCAAATTTCTATTATGAAATATTATTTCCCAGTTTAAAGTAAAATGTGATGAGGGCGAGAGCACCGTTGCAACTTTACACTATTTATAGATCTCTGGAAATATCACAAGACAACGTGCTATGTACACGAACCCAAGCATTACCTTTCTAACGATTTACGTTTCTAAAATTGTAAAATTCTATTAAAATGATGTTACGCCGCGTTTTCTTCGAGTTTGATCCAATTAATTTTTACAGTTTCCTTAAATAACCCAACTCTGTTCTGTAGAGTTGGTGCTAACATAATACAGAATTTCGAATAGTCTTAGCAAGATTTATCATTTTGATGGAACGACTGGTCCTTGGTTATCTTCAAAAATTGAAATACAGAACTTGTCCCCTGAAACCAAGAAAGATTAAAAAACGCAACAAAGGTTGCTCTAAAGCGTTTCGACATCCAAGCTGTCATCTTCAGAGAGAAACTAACATCTAATCTTAAATATGATAACGAAGGCTTCCACGGTCAGAGTCAGTACAGGATATACTTCTTCCGGGATTGGACCTTGTCAAAGAATTACTAAAAGTGTTCGACGTTTCGCCCACCATGTAGGGGGCTTCTTCAGGAGCAAAGAAAAAAAATGAAAAGAGGAATATGAGGGAATATGCAAAAAATGAAAGAATGAAAAAGCCAATTTCAAAACATCAGAGCACGGTAACTCAGTATGTCCACCACACCAGAGTCGAAACTGTTCTGAATTGAAAATTGGTTTTTTTGGTTTTTTGCATATTCCCTTCTTTTCCTCTTTTCAGTTTTTCTTTTCTTTGTTCCTGAAGAAGCCCCCTACGATGGCGGGCGAAACGTCGCACACTTTTAGTAGTTCTTCGACACAGTCCAATCCCGGAAGAAGTATATCCTGTCTAATCTTAAAATTAACCCTTATATACTAAGAATTATCATCAAATTGAGAACCACCAGGATCAACACATTTTTGCCATCAGTAAATAATTTCATGTGGTTTGGAATTTTAAAACTCTTTGGAGGAGTTTTAGGCTTAATTACTAAAAAAGATTGAGATAACCAGCAACTAGCAAGATAATAGGAGATTTTCCGAGCAAAAATTGATTGAGCTGTCAAGCTCATCTCCTTTTTAGAGTTCAGCTGAACACTTTGGCCATTTTGGATTCAATTTCAATAAGAGCAATTCGTCTAGTCGATAATTGAAATACAAATCTTTGTTGGTTTTAGGGGACAAGATTTGCAACCTTTGTTGTGTTTTTTAATCTTTCTTGGTTTCAGGGGACAAGATTTGTATTTTAATTTTCAGCAGAAAATTAATAAAAAACGATTTGAGATAAAATACTTCTGAGTGAAAAGGAAGGTCTTTTTAAAATGCTGAGACTCCAAATGTGTTTTCTTGGGACTTTACAACTCAAGATTTTCTTGGTTTCAGGGGACAAGATTTGTATTTTAATTTTTGAAGATAACCAAGGACCAGTCAATTTTTGAAGATAGCCAAGGACCAGTCAATTTTTGAAGATAACCAAGGACCAGTCAATTTTTGAAGATAACCAAGGACCAGTTCAAAAATTGAAATACAAAAGCTTGGCTGTCGAAACGTGTTAGAGCAACCTGTGTTGTGTTTTTTAATCTTTATTGGTTTCAGGGGACAAGATTCGTATTTTAGTTTTTGAAGATAACCAAGGACCACTTCGCTCCATCGTCTAGTCGATGACAAAATTTCGATAGTGTCTCCAGCCACTGGAGCACTGCGTATGCTTGTGACCCTTTTGGACTCAATTCAGAGTCGTTTGTCTAGTTGATGATAAAACTTTAACAATTTATTCCAGACACTGAAGCACTGCTGATGCTTGTGGCCGTTTTGGACTCAATTCAGAGTCATTCGCCTAGTTGGTATAAAACTTTGACCAATTCTCTTGGAAACACTGGAGCACTGGCGGTTTCTTGGTAATTCGTCTGCTTTTTAAAAACAAGTATTTTCATGGAAGGAGGATTGATCACCCCACAGTCCAAGTCCTGTGCTCTTGGCAATACTGGAGCACTGGCAGTTGCTTGGTGATTCGTCTGCTTTTTAAAAACAAGTATTTTCATGGAAGGAAGATTGATCACCCCACAGTCCAAGTCCTGTGCAATCCAACTTGGCATAGTGGGAACTTCCATGGGGACTCTTTTTTCTTGTAGAATTTCCAAACTCTGTAATTCGTTGGCAAGCAGAATTTTTCCCGAATTATCCTCGTTTAAAATCATCTATCATCATTGCCGCGTCCAACTAAGACCATGGGCTTAATTGGGTTACCTTTTACAATTGGATTGCACTTTTTTTTTAGAAAACTTCCAGGAAATACTCGTTATGTAGGTGTTAATAAAAGTTCTGGATATTTTGGGTATAATTTCGAGAAATTCCACTTTATATTGTAATATTATGGTACAACTTTGGACATAGAAGGATGGATATTTTGGGTACAATTTTAAAAAACTTCCAGTTTAATGTTATGGTACAACTTTGGTCATCGAAGTATTTTTCTTTTTTTGGTGGAACCTTGATCCTTGATTATCTTCAATAATTGAAATACAAATCTTGTCCCCTGAAACCAAGAAAGATTTAAAAACCAAGAAAGATTAAAAACACAGCAACAGAGGTTGCACAACCTCTGTTGTGGTGTTTTTTAATATTTCTTGGTTTCAGGGGACAAACTTTGTATTTCAATCCGAGTATTTGTTAAAGAGCTCGGCGAATTAAAATGATTTACAACAGAAAGCAATGAGTGAAGCTTCAGCAGCTGATTATTCTTGTGATGAATATGTCAAGTGTCTAACTTATAAATATTCCAAAGCAGAGTCGAACGTAAATAAGTCATTGAAAATAGATTACGCCAAAACAATCCTCGACGTGCACAAAAATACGTTCATTAACATCATTCACTTGATTATCCGAGTCATACTCTCAATTAGTTAATAGAGTGTGCAATTTTCATGGATCTGCAAGTAATTATACGCAATTAATGAAAAAAACAAACAGTGGAAACGAGAACGAAGGTTTTAAAACGAATGAAACCTTAACTAACTCGTTTAAGGCAATTATGACGCCCTAAAAAAACTGTTACACATGCACGACAAGAAGTTTGAATATAAATATGTGCATTATTTTATAATTGTAATTTCCTGCATTAGAGTAACTACGCCTAAAAGACGTAGCTTCCAAATTCAAGAGGGCGCGCCGTTCGTTAAATTTAAAATTAATAAGACCATTAATTTTGAAAATTTGACCCCTAAGTGGGTGAAAAATATAATTAAATGAAAATAAACGAAAGCCAAAGAGCGTTTTATAACCCAAAACTAGGAGGGTCACAATCAATCACTAGTTTGGGAACAGTTAGAAACAACTCGTGAAAAAATTTGTTAATATTATAATATTATGGAATTGGATGTTTCGTTTCAACTAGTCTCTGGTTTCGATGCTTGAAATGCTACATGCCTCGCAGTCAAAGAATCGGTTGCGCACTTGGCCATGCTACAGAGAGTTATGGATTGATTTGCTCATCTTTTAAAAGGACGAATAACTTTTTTTTCGATTTTCTGACTGTTAAACTTTCCGAATTCATGATTGAAATTAAAGGAAGTTCGTGCATTATTAAAGAAATTCTCGAAGTTAACAAAATAACAAAGGAAGTTCTTTCATATCGAAAATACCTACATCGTTAGAGTTAAAACGTGATGAGTGATTCGAGCATGGAATCTGCATGCCAATCCGCATTATTTTTATTTGGAAGGAAGGAAAACTACCGATTGAGAGGAATATTTTTATAGGTATAGAAGTAAACATTAAAAACCGTGTAACCGACCAAAATTGTCTCAAACATCTGGAAAGAGCGCACAGTCAGCAAGCATTATTTAGTCTGTTCTATAAATATAACTATCAATTAATTTAATGATGTTCAAAAGTCACAGAAACTTTAAAAAATGAGGTTATTTCACCAGAACGCGCAACTTATTTCCATTCCCTAACCCGAAACAGTTAACATGTTATAACACTCTTTGTTAGTATATTTTCTTTTTATTAGCAAGTTATTTTATTACTCCACACCAGCGTATTTTAGTGAGTCTACCACCTAGTAGTATACACTTTTATAAATGTCGATATCTAAGGTTTAATGGCATAATATTGCGCTTGGTTTCATAAGTAAACTTTTGGTCTAAAATTAAACTAATGTATAACATAACGATTTAGACAAAATTTATTACGAACTCCCTGAGACTGTTTAAAATATTTCATTACTTCTTAAATTGTAAATAACTCCGGCGTAATGACCCCGGATTCTATTTTCCTGCCAATAATTCATCTATTGAAAATTCGAAAATCCCATTGATGAATCATAGACCTTAAACCTCAAAGAAACTGCACCGCCACATCACAAATCAAATATAAATATCGACTGCGATGAAAACTTAACCACTTACTAAACTCTTACTGGTATTATGTTTGGCCGTTGCTATTGTGGGCATTACATTCTTGAAAGAGTTTCCCGATTCAGTTATTTGTTGTCGCCCGAATTTGCCAACCAAGGTTTTTTTAGGTACTACTTGAAAGTACTGCGATTGATAAGAGAGAAAGAGAAGAGAAACAGAAGAGAAGAGAAGAGAAAAGAAGAGACGAGACGAGAAGAGAAGAGAAGAAAAGAGAAAAGAAGAGAAGAGAAGAGACGAGAAGAGAAGAGACGAGACGAGAAGAAAAGAGAAGAGAAGAGAAGAGAGGAGAAGAGAAGAGAAGAGAAGAGAAGTGAAGAGAAGTGAAGAGAAGGGAAGAGAAGGGAAGAGAAGGGAAGAGAAGAGAAGAGACGAGACGAGACGAGACGAGACGAGGAGAGAAGAAAAGAGAAAAGAAGAGAAGAAAAGAAAAGAGGAAAGAAGAGAAGAGAAGGGACAGGAAGAGAAGAGAAGAGAAGAGACGAGACGAGACGAGACGAGACGAGACGAGAAGAGACGAGACCAGACTAGAAGAGAAGAGACGAGAAGAGACGAGAAGAGACGAGAAGAGACGAGAAGAGAAGGGAAAGGAAGAGAAGAGAAGAAAAGAAAAGAGAAAAGAAGAGAAGAGAGGAGAAGAGAAGAGAAGAGAAGAGAAGAGAAGAGAAGAGACTGAGAAGAGAAGAGAAGAGAAGAGAAGAGAAGTGAAGAGAAGAGAAAAGAAGAGAAGAGAAGAGAAAAGAAGAGAAGTGAAGGGAAGAGAAGAGAAGAGACGAGACGAGACGAGACGAGACCAGACGAGAAGAGAAGAGAAAAGAAGAAAAGAGAAGAAAAGAAAAGAGAAAAGAAGAGAAGAGAAGAGAAGAGAAGAGAAAAGTAGAGAAGAGAAGAGAACAGAAAAGAAGAGAACAGAAGAGACTGAGAAGAGAAGAGAAGAGAAGAAAAAGAAGAGAAGAGAAAAGAAGAGAAAAGAAGAGAAGAGAAGAGACGAGACGAGACGAGACGAGACGAGACGAGAAGAGAAGAGACGAGAAGAGACGAGAAGAGAAGAGAAGAGAAGAGAAGAGACGAGACGAGACGAGATGAGACGAGACGAGAAGAGACGAGAAGAGAAGAGAAGAGAAGAGAAAAAGAAGAGAAGAGAAGAAAGAAAAGAGAAAAGAGAAGAGAAGAGAAGAGAAGAGAAGAGAAGAGAAGAGAAGAGAAGAGAAGAGAAGAGAAGAGAAGAGAAGAGAAGAGAAGAGAAGAGAATGAGAGAGAAGAGAAGAGAAGAGAAAGAAGAGAAGAGAAGAGAAGAAGAGAAGAGGAAAGAAGAAGAGAAGAGAAGAGAAGAGACGAGACGAGACGAGACCGAGACGAGAAGAGACGAGAAGAGAAGAGAAAAGAAGAAAAGAGAAGAAAAGAAAAGAGAAAAGAAGAGAAGAGAAGAGAAGAGAAGAGAAGAGAAGAGAAAAGAAGAGAAGAGAAGAGAACAGAAAAGAAGAGAACAGAAGAGACTGAGAAGAGAAGAGAAGAGAAGAGAAGAAAAAAGAAGAGAAGAGAAAAGAAGAGAAAAGAAGAGAAGAGAAGAGACGAGACGAGAGAGACGAGACGAGACGAGACGAGACGAGACGAGACGAGACGAGACGAGACGAGAAGAGAAGAGACGAGAAGAGAAGAGAAGAGAAGAGAAGAGAAGAGAAGAGAAGAGAGAAGAGAAGAGAAGAGAAGAGAAGAGAAGAGAAGAGAAGAGAAGAGAAGAGAAGAGAAAGAAGAGAAGAGAAGAAGAGAAGAGAAGAGAGGAGAAGAGAAGAGAAGAGAAGAGAAGAGAAGAGAAGAGAAGAGACTGAGAAGAGAAGAGAAGAGAAGAGAAGAAAAGGGAAGAGACGAGACGAGACGAGACGAGACGAGAAAAGAAGAGAAATAGAGAGAGGATTGGTGGTGAGGAAATGGCGATTTAAACGAAGATAAGTTGCAACATTTAGAGGAAAACTCAGTTTGGCAACGAGTTCCATAGTTTTGGAAGGAGAATCTCTACAGTCACTGTGTTTGACTTTGATGACACAGAAAATAGCTCTGTCCAACTGACTTGTATACCTAAGGACTGTTTTTATCGAAGCCTCTCTGAATCTCTATTAATATCAAAATCTCTGTTGATAAAAATTTTCAATTGGCAAGCACTGGAATATGCTGTCTTCAATTGAATTCTTTCTTTAGATTCTAAAGAAAGAAGCTAGCTTTGATTCTCCCAAGAACAACCTTCTAAAGTTTAGAAGGTTGCTCTTGGGAGAATCAAAGCTATCCTCTGACATCAGAATCAAAGCTATCCTCTGACATCAGAATCAAAGCTATCATCCTCTGACATCGTCCACAGGAACACTTGTAGCGAAGAAACATGCCTATTGCTCGAGTGTACGGAAAGACTTGGCCAAAATTTTCTCATCAATTAGACAAATGACTTCTCTTGAATTGAATTCAAAAGAAACAATCTGTTTTGGGACTAAATTCCAAACGTGTTTTGGTGCCACTTGGGCTTTATAAAGAGTGAGCAGCGAATGAGATGTGAAGCATTTTTTAATCCAGTGAATTTGGCCAAGATCATAGCAGAAAAGGTTACTACGTACTTGCCTTTACTCCTTCTTCTAGGTTTCAGTGTCTGGAATTGGACGGATTGCTCTTATTAGAATTGAACCCAAAAGAGCCAATGTTTTTAGGGCCAAACTGCAAACATGAGAACAGCGTTCTAATGCTTATTTTACTTTTAACGAGTACTTGATGTGAAGTGAACTTTCTAAAGAACTTTCGACTTTTTCTAAAGAAAGTTTAGCTTCTGATAGGCAAGCTGTGGCACCCAATGGCACGCACGTGGTTATATATCAATCATGGATACTAACAGAGTCTTCCCACAAGAAAATTGAAGCATTAAAACGTTGTACAACAGTTGCACAACAGTTTATACAACAGTCGTATCTAAAAATTTCTTTGATAGACCATCTTGTCGACTAGTGTCGAGAAAAATTGCAAAACAGAATTGGATTTTGATTACAAGATGAGAAATGATCAATTTGAAGCTACAGGAAAGAATCGTTGTTGGAACGAAAAGTGCACCATCATTTGCGAAGGTAAAATGCAAAAGATTTACCTTCCTCCTTGTTTTTTCAAAGGTAAAGTACAAAAAATTTACCTTCCTCCTTGTTTTTTCAAAAGTAAAATACAGAAGATTTACCTTCCTCAATGTTTTTGCAAAGGTAAAATACAAAAGATTTACCTTCCTTCTTGTTTTTGCAAAGATAAAATACAACATATGTACCTTCCTCCTTCCCAAGCAACACTGAATGGTATATAAACGTTTTTTAAAGTTAAAATAAACGCAATTTTAATTTAATAAACGTTTATTATACTAATCAATGTTGCTTGGGTTGTTAAGAGTATGGGTTTAAAGCCACCATCAAATGGAAATCGTTCGGCTGTTCCTGCCAGAACCAAATGAAACGTTTTGTTTGGTGAAATGGACGGTTCTTCGTTACCTTCAAAAACTGAAATACAAATCCTGTCCAAAGATACCCTCTAAAGATGATAGCTTGGCTATCGAAACGTGTTAGAGCTTAGTTGTGTTTTTTAATCTTTTTTGGTTTTAGCGGACAAGATTTGTATTTCAATTTTTGAAGATAACCAAGGACCAGTCCGTTCCACCAAAACCTTTTGATGGTTGAAAAACATCTATGCTTTTTAACCATGAAAAGGTTTCCATCAACTAAATTCCAACAACAAATCCCTTCAAATCTGTTTTTTATTCGGAGTGTAACTTAAACATGGAGAGTGATTGGCTATCGAAAGGTGTTAGAGCTTAGTTGTGTTTTTTAATCTTTTTTGGTTTTAGCGGACAAGATTTGTATTTCAATTTTTCAATGAAACGTGCGTTCAGTCTATTTGAGTCCACCCTGTTAATGCAGGTTTACATTCGCCTGCTCTCCAAAGTGCCAAAATTCCGCGCCCAAAATCATTCTTCTGTAGAATATGTTTTTAACTGCGGGATATTTTGAAAGTGGCGCACATATCGTTCAACCATAGGGTTCCATGGTGACAACAGTACCCTTTTTTTGAAACCTGGTCCGGTGTTAGCAAATATTTATCGAAACGCTGTGGAATTTCTAAATTTTGTTGCGTTTTTATCGTTAATAAAGTTTAATAGTTAAGAGTACCATTTTCAGTGGGTGATTAGTCTGTGATGGTATAGATTCTAGACCATGGTATATATAGACTCTAGAGTCTATACCATGGTTTAGAATCTGATGAGTTTCAGTTATAAAACTGAAACACTCAATTTCATAAGAAATAAATTCGGTGAAATACTTTGACTTTAAACCACCAATTTCGATTTTGACTTATGCCGTCTTATCTGCCTTATAATAAATAAGACAGAAAATGATATAAACAGTGAAATATTTAAATAAATAGTGTAAAAGCTAGGCGAGAGTAATGTACTGAATCAGCCTTCAAAACACATGTTTTAACAGTGTTATGCGTATAGTAATAATTAAAGTTGTGCCAAGAGATGCACTTGCAATTACTTACGCATTTATATGGGTGATGTCAGTGTTAAATGATCAAACCTAAACACACTTTTAACGAACGCTCTATTTACGTTAAACTTATTATCCGACGAAACCTTACCTGGTTCTTCATTTCAACGAAATCGAAATTTCAAAAATGGGGAATTTGAAATTAAAAGTAAATTAAAAAAAATTAAGAATTAAATTAAAAAAAGAGAGGTTGTTACGAACCAGGGGCGCCCTATTAAAGGGAGTTTGTGGATTAATCTCCAATCTATGAAGTTGCGGACCATGCTCATTAAGAGGGTTTGTTACGAACTAAAGGAAGTTTATGGATTCATGTCCAACGTATGAAATTGCAGACCATGTTAAGAAGGTTTGTTATGAACTAGGAGCGCCCTATTAAAGGGAGTTTATAGGTTAATGTGCTCCTCTTTCAAAGAGTTGAATAACTATTTCTTTCCGTTTTCCACTTTTATTAAGCTTTTCGAATACGTGGTCAAAATTAATATCGATGTGTAGGTAGCGATTGTTGTGTTTATTTTTTACGCTCATACAGAATGGGAAAAAATTTAATACACGATTTGATATATCAATGAATTAATTTAAAATGCACGGCTTCATAGTCACAATCTCCTTATATTCCGCCAATTGTTTAATATGTAATACAATCGATATTAGCATAAGTCAAGAGGATGGTTGTGGACAATC
This sequence comes from Dastarcus helophoroides, assembly GCA_028583605.1. NCBI lineage: Eukaryota > Metazoa > Arthropoda > Insecta > Coleoptera > Bothrideridae > Dastarcus > Dastarcus helophoroides. The sequence goes on along the minus strand of CM053336.1, from coordinate 652,131 downwards.
CGAATGGGCAATAAATTGTATCGGTAAAGGTAAAAATATTTTTACAACACTTTAAAATACAGATAGTCCGCAAAGTTCAATAGCAAATACTTCATTTCCTATATAAACACATTTCTATTGAAAATGTTGCAATTTTAATTTTCCTAATAAAGAAATGCCTTTGTATGGCACTGTGAGAAAGTTCCACCGGTGGACCGAAGATGTTCACATACTTGCGAAATTAGACATCGACAAGTGTTTTCTAAAATGAGTAAATTTCTTCATTTTTACTCACTCGATGTAAACCATTTAAAGTATACTCGTTAGTAACACATGGGTGAGATGCTGGAATCGTTCTAAGGTTTAATTGGGAAAAATTTCATCTGCATATGGCTGCTGGGCGTGTAAAAGTGGTTAAGTCAAAAATAGATAAATTTGGAAAAAACAATATAACTCGGTTAGTTCATGATCTTAGGCTTAGATTTTCGACTTTTGACGAGCACAATTACATAGAGCATTAATTATACTCCAAATGACTCAAGTTCCTTTAAACAACAAGAATAAGTTCAAAATTATGTACGAAAACGACTTGAACTCATTTTCAAGAAAGTTTGACTTAATTGATTAGATTTTCAATAACTTTGGAGAAACCGACTGGCCCTTGGTGACCTTCAAAAATTAAAATACAAATCTTGTCCCCTAAATCCCTCTTATGAGATAAAATTGCATTTTAAAGATTAAATTAGAAGCTAAATTAAAGCAGGAAGTAAATTTAAACTGGCGATTATGACAAAGAAAAACAAACTTCCAACTATAAAAAAATTCTTGAACATCTCGAACGATGTCATGTTTCAACTCGAAGATTTAAGCAATTAAAACCAAAGAAAAATTCGATGAATTTCCAAATAAAACCAAAAATTATAACAAAGAAATCCAAATTTTAAGATAAAACTACCATGTTTAACCTGACAAGTTTCAGAAAACATATCGACTTTAAATCCCTCTTATGAGATAAAATTGCATTTTAAAGATTAAATTAGAAGCTAAATTAAAGCAGGAAGTAAATTTAAACTGGCGATTATGACAAAGAAAAACAAAACTTCCAACTATAAAAAAATTCTTGAACATCTCGAACGATGTCATGTTTCAACTCGAAAATTTAAGCAATTAAAACCAAAGAAAAATTCGATGAATTTCCAAATAAAACCAAAAATTATAACAAAGAAATCCAAATTTTAAGATAAAACTACCATGTTTAACCTGACAAGTTTCAGAAAACATATCGACTTCAAAATCCCTCTTATCAGATTAAATTTGCCTTTTTAAGATTAATTAGAAGCTAAATTAAAGCAGGAAGTAAATTTAAACTGGCGATTATGACAAAGAAAAACAAAACTTCCAACTATAAAAAAATTCTTGAACATCTCGAACGATGTCATGTTTCAACTCGAAAATTTAAGCAATTAAAACCAAAGAAAAATTCGATGAATTTCCAAATAAAACCAAAAATTATAACAAAGAAATCCAAATTTTAAGATAAAACTACCATGTTTAACCTGACAAGTTTCAGAAAACATATCGACTTTAAATCCCTCTTATGAGATAAAATTGCATTTTAAGATTAAATTAGAAGCTAAATTAAAGCAGGAAGTAAATTTAAACTGGCGATTATGACAAAGAAAAACAAACTTCCAACTATAAAAAAATTCTTGAACATCTCGAAACGATTGTCATGTTTCAACTCGAAGATTTAAGCAATTAAAACCAAAGAAAAATTCGATGAATTTCGAAATGAAACCAAAAATTACAACAAAGAAATCCAAATTTTAAGATAAAGCTACCATGTTTAACCTGACAAGTTTCAGAAAACATATCGACTTTAAAATCCGTCTTATGAGATAAAATTGCATTTTAAAGATTAAATTAGAAATTAAATTAAAGCAGGAAGTAAGTTTAAACTGGCGATTATGACAAAAAAAACAGAATTTCCAAGTATAAAAAAATTCTCGAACATCTTGAACGATGTCATGTTTCAACTCGAAGATTTAAGCAATTAAACCAAAGAAAAATTCGATGAATTTCCAAATAAAACCAAAAATTATAACAAAGAAATCCAAATTTTAAGATAAAACTACCATGTTTAACCTGACAAGTTTCGAGAAAACATATCGACTTTAAATCCCTCTTATGAGATAAAATTGCATTTTAAAGATTAAATTAGAAGCTAAATTAAAGCAGGAAGTAAATTTAAACTGGCGATTATGACAAAGAAAAACAAAACTTCCAACTATAAAAAAATTCTTGAACATCTCGAACGATGTCATGTTTCAACTCGAAAATTTAAGCAATTAAAACCAAAGAAAAATTCGATGAATTTCCAAATAAAACCAAAAATTATAACAAAGAAATCCAAATTTTAAGATAAAACTACCATGTTTAACCTGACAAGTTTCAGAAAACATATCGACTTTAAATCCCTCTTATGAGATAAAATTGCATTTTAAGATTAAATTAGAAGCTAAATTAAAGCAGGAAGTAAATTTAAACTGGCGATTATGACAAAGAAAAACAAACTTCCAACTATAAAAAAATTCTTGAACATCTCGAACGATGTCATGTTTCAACTCGAAGATTTAAGCAATTAAAACCAAAGAAAAATTCGATGAATTTCCAAATAAAACCAAAAATTATAACAAAGAAATCTGTGCATTAGAATCCTTGTCTTCTGGGACATTTTTTCTAGAGAGCAACCGCTTCGCTAGGTGGCAGTGTTTCAACGGTTGGTGGTTCAGCTACCTATGATTCACTATACTCGCCGCCTGGAGGGCCGCATGAATTTGTAGTCTAGGTTGCATTCTACTTGCATAAGTCAGTCAATATTGGAAATATTTAAAAAGAAATTCTGTCAAATTGATTTTATATTTATGGTTGGTGGCTTGTATCTAGCCTCTGCTTCTATCTTATGGAAACGAATCTAATATTTATTGATAATGATAGTTGATCTCCCTCTGAAGATTATAGTTTGGCTATCGAAACATATTGTTGGGTTTTTCAATCTTTCTTGGTTTCAGGGGACAAGATCTGTATTGTTTTTTGGTGGAATAGACTGCTCCTTGGTTATTTTTAAAAATTGAAATACAAAGTCTTGTCCCCTGAAAGCCAAGAAAGATTAAAAAACTGACAGAGGTTGCTTAGAGCAACATCTCTTGCTCTAAGCAACCTCTGTTGTGTTTTTTAATCTTTCTTGATTTCTGGGGACAATATTTGTATTTTTTTTTTGGTGGAATGGACTGGTCATTGGTTATCATCAAAAATTGAAATACAAATCTTGTCCCCAGACACCAAAAAAGATTAAAAAACACAACAGAGGGTCGCTTTAAGCAACCTCTGTTGTGTTTTTTAATCTTTCTTGGTTTCAGAGAACAAGATTCGTATTTCAATGTTTGAAGATTTGTATAAGAACGAACTTTAATATGTTCTAAAGTTAACATAGAATGTACTTTTCACTTTAAGGCACGCGTGAGGATGACCATCACGCGAAACCACCCCCTATCCAAAAACGCCCAACGCGCCTAAAGAAGTTTTCAAAAGTTGCCAATATTTTTTTAAATAGGATACATTTCATCCAGGAAATGAATTATGTATTAGAATTCTAGCAACTTCTAAGAACGATTTAAAAGCCTCAAAAAGGAGTAGCTTGCGCTCTCGTACTGTTTAGTAAATAGTTCGTTGTCGAGGTGTTTGTTTGGGTGTCTACCGTACCGTAAGTTAATGAAAATTGCGATGGATGGAAGGCGCGGAGTCAGTGTCAAGCGGTGTACATGGCATAAAGCGAAGCGGCTCCCATCCGATATGCGCTGCACGGACAATTAATACGTATTCATGAGACAATAATGTTTATATTGAGGTCATGTAGCCATGAAGCTGATCGGACTCAGTTTGATCAACTATAGATTTGTACCAGCCAGTTTGTAGTTTTAGGTAATGGTCTGCAAAAACTGGCACGCAGAAGTACGAATTCGCATGGGAATTGTACGCAGGACCGGTCATCGTATAATTTTTTTTTCTGTGAGAAAAAGTCAACCCTGGCATTCCGCAAACACAAAACTAATCAACTGTTACCGTAATTGCTTTTTCTTTGCATAAGAGCCCTTTGCAAGAAAGTGTCGCAGCCTGGAAATTAATCTAATAGCTTCATTGCGCTCTTTTACAGAGAAATTGTTAAATCTTACTCAGAGGGTAGAAAAAAATGAAGTTCCAAGTTTAGACTCAAAGTTTGAAATGTTTGGGAAAACCTAGATGTAGATTTTTTGGAAAAAAATGGATAGCTGAATTTTTAAGAATAAACAAATTGAAGTTTCGAGTTTAGGCTCAAACTTTAAAATATTTGGGAAAACCTAGATGCAGATTTTTTAGAAAGAATGATACGTTTGAGAAAAAGCTGAATTTTTAAGAATAAATACATTAAGAATAAAATTACGACAAAGTATCGGGTGTCGTGTTCGCGAAGTTTTTACCAATAACACAATTGATGATTAAGTTTCGAACATTTATTAAACCCTTTACGTGTCAGTTGACAGTTTACAACTCTCGTCATATGCTGCCCTCGTGCTTGGTCTAGGCAACTCCAACTGCTCTCTAACAACACGGGTTGCTTATGGTACTACCCTTACATTCGCCCATTTTTTAAAAGAACAAATAAAACCAAATCTAATCATCGAATAAATAAGTTGAAATTCTAGGACAAACTTAAAATTCCAAGTTTAAATGTAAAGTTTCAAAAAAAAAGTCAAATTATTCGATACAATTAGAATACAATCTAGACTGCAAATTCATGCAGCCCTCCAGGCGTGTATAGTGGCGAATCATAGGTAGCTGAACTACCAACAGTTGAAACACTGCCACTTAGCGAAGCGGTTGCTCTCCAGGAAAGTTCCCAGAAGACAAGGATTCTAATGCATAGACCAATAGATTTGAACATTTATTAGAATCAAAGTTTGAAAACCAACGACCAAACTGACGAGATCTAACAAGATCGAAACCGCTCTTTGGTTTCCAAACTTCGAATCTAACAAATGTTCAAACCTATTGGTCTGTGCGTTAGTATTCGATACAGATTGTAAATTTGCTGCAATTTCGAGATTAAAGTAAAAATTAAATTTTTAAAAGCACCACTTTCCAGTTTAAACTGACAACTAATAGGGGAAAAAATCGAAATTTCGAAAAGACCTTCTAACTGTACGAAATAATCCTCGTCAAATTGAGCGAAATTTGAGCAAAATTTGAGCAACGTTTGGAGAAAAATTCGATGAATTTCAAAATGAAAATAATAGCTTAGCTATCGAAACGCATTAGAGCAACCTTTGTTGTGTTTTTTTGGCTCTTTTTGGTTCAGGGGACAGGATTTGTATTTCAATTTCGAAATGAAACCCCAAATTACAACAAAGAAATCCAAACTTTAAGATAAAGCTACCATGTTTAACCTGACAAGTTTGAGAAAACATATCCACTTTAAAATCCCTCTTATCAGATTAAATTTGCCTTTTTAAGATTAAATTAGAAGCTAAATTAAAGCAGGAAGTAAATTTAAACTGGCGATTATGACAAAGAAAAACAAAACTTCCAACTATAAAAAAAATTCTCGAACATCTTGAACGATGTCATGTTTCAACTCGACGATTTAAGCAATTAAACCAAAGAAAAATTCGATGAATTTCCAAATAAAACCAAAAATTATAACAAAGAAATCCAAATTTTAAGATATTGTAAAACTACCATGTTTAACCTGACAAGTTTCAGAAAACATATCGACTTCAAAATCCCTCTTATCAGATTAAATTTGCCTTTTTAAGATTAAATTAGAAGCTAAATTAAAGGAGGAAGTAAGTTTAAACTGGCGATTACGACAAAAAAAAAACAGAACTTCCAACTATAAAAAAATTCTCAAACATCTTGAATGATGTCATGTTTCAACTCGACGATTTAAGCAATTAAACCAAAGAAAAATTCGATGAATTTCCAAATAAAACCAAAAATTATAACAAAGAAATCCAAATTTTAAGATAAAACTACCATGTTTAACCTGACAAGTTTTGAGAAAACATATCGACTTTAAATCCCTCTTATGAGATAAAATTGCATTTTAAAGATTAAATTAGAAACTAAATTGAAGCGGGAACTAAGTTTAAACTGGAGATTATAATAAAAAAGAACTTCCAACTATAAAAAATTCTTGAACATCTCGAACGATTGTCATGTTTCAACTCGAAAATTTAAGCAATAAAGCCACATTTGAAGAAAGATTCGACGAATTTTCAAATGAAACAAAAAATTACAACAAAATAGTAGCAATTTTAGGATAAACTAGAATCTCAAGTTCCCAAGTTTAGGAAATATTCGATATCGACTTTTAAATCTAACTTGGGAGAAAAAATCGTAATTTGAGATCACAGTAGACATTAAATTTTAGAAAAGGGTTAACAATTTCAATTTAAACTGACAATCTATAAAAAGAAATCGAAATTTCAAAAAGCTGAGACTTTACTCTGAATAGTTTTCTCTGACTTTTGCGAAGTAGTGTTTTTTTCGTTTATGTTTTATTGTCTTTTTCTTCTGAGATAATAAGCCTTGTTTATACGAATATATACAAGTTTATTACGATGCAACTAAAATCTAATTTCATTAGAATCTAATGAAAATTAGACTGCAATTGCAAAGTCCACGTAGATGAGGCAAAGCTTGTATCACGGGTTGCATCGCAACATCCATAGATACAAACTCCTCGGCGTGACTTTACTTTCATCTAGTTTTGACAAATGACCAATGAAATGTTCTGTAATTAAACAGTTAAACGTGCTTAAAATTGAAAATATGTACAACCGCAACCATAGACTAGTTTCGGCCTTCCTTGGCCTCGTCAGCATGGTACGGTGGTTGTATACACTTCCAATTTAAAGCCGTTAGTCAGTCGTATAAGTATCCAAGAGAGCAAACCTCCATTGGGTGACTTGTAACTGACTTTTAACTGTTTATTACGCAAACATTTTCGCTACATGCTAATTGAAGCATTACTCTCTGCTGAGATAATAAGCCTTGTATATTTTTCTTCGCCAGTTACTCCTTCCACAATTCCAGATTTTCGGTACCTTTCTATTAAGGGTTGGCAATCTCCCCAAGCAGCGATTGCGTTGGATCTTTGTTTGGGGCTTGGAGCAATCTATTGCAATAATTTTTAAATGCAAATAGAATACAACTTAGACTGCAAATTCATGCAGCCCTCCAGAGGTGTGTAGTGAATCATAGATAGCTGAACTACCAACAGTTGAAACATTGCAACCTAGCGAAGCGGTTGCTCTCTAGGAAAATTCCCAGAAGACGAGGATTCTAGTGCACAGACCAATAGCTTTGAACATTTATTAGATTCGAAGTTTGGAAACCAAAAAGGATCGAAAGCGGTCTTTGGTTTTCAAACTTCGAATCTAACGAATGTTAAAACCTATTAGTCTGTGCATTGCAGTAATTTTTAAACAGACATCTTGTCCCCTGAAACCAAGAAAGATTTAAAAACACAACAACGGTTGCTCTAACGATAGCCAAGCCATCTTTAGAGAGGTACTACTTTCTTTTAACTAAGCTAAAGTATGCTTTGAGGCTGAACTTCAAACATGAGAACAGTATTCTAGTGTTGACTTAACTTGAGCTTTGTATAGTGTGAGTAGCTGATGAGATGTGAAGTACTTTTTAGCTCTAAAAAGAAAGTAATGTTTTGTTTTTTTATCTCTCTTGGTTTCAGGGGACAAGATTTGTATTTCAATTTTTGAAGATAACCAAGGACCAGTCCGTTCTACAAAAAAAAAAAGATTGCCAATCGTTAACAGAAGGTTACTGAAAATCTAGAATTGTGGAAGGAGTAACTGGCAAAGAAAAATATGCATGAAAATATATTTTTTTTAAATTTTAATTCGCTCGCCAAGGGTAACTCCATTATGCCTTCAAAGCACTGCGAGTAGGATGCGGAAACAAGGATAGGTAGCGATGAACCGCCTTCTTAAACAAAGATAGGTTGTAATTTTTGGGGAAAATTCCTTTCGGTAACAAATTCCATGGTTCCATAGTTCCATAGCTTGGAAATTCTATAGAAAAAAGATTCTCTCTAAACAGAGGTCCTTACTGTGTCAAGTTGGACCTCACAGGAATTCGCTATCTCTGGCTACCTTAAATGCCTCAAGAATCTTGCCCTTGGTTGTAATTTTTTGGAAAAATTTCTTTCGGTAGCATAACTTGAAAGTTCTATAGAAAAAAGAGCAGAAAACAGAAGTCCCCATGTGTCATTCTGGCCCGCACAGGAGTTTGCTGTCTCCGACTGTCTTGTATGCCTCAAGAATCTTGCTCTTGGAGGGATCAAACCTATTAGCTCCTGCGAGCATCTTCCATGACAGTACTTGTAAATAAGAGCCATGTCATCAACCATCTGCCTGTGTTCTAATTCGAGAGAATCGGTCACACTCTCGTCATCAATAAGGCGAATCGCTCTTCTTTGAATTGAATCCAAAAGAGCTAAAGTACACTTTGGGGCTGAACTCCAAACATGAGAACAGTATTCAAATGTTGGCCTAACTTGAGTGTGAGTAGCTGATGAGATGTAAAGTACTTTTTAGCTCTAAAAAGAAAGTAATGTTTTGTTTTTTAATCTCTCTTGGTTTCAGGGGACAAGATTTGTATTTCAATATTTGAAGATAACCAAGGACCAGTCCGTTCCACAAAAAAAGATTGCCAATCGTTAACAGAAGGTTACTGAAAATCTAGAATTGTAAAAGGAGTAACTGGCGAAGAAAAAATATGAATAAAAATATTTTTTTTAAGTTTAATCCACTCGCAAAGGGTAACTCCATTATGCCTTCAAAGCACTACTAGTAGGATGCGGAAACAAGGCTAGATGGCGATCAACCGCCTTCGTAAACAAGGATAGGTTGTAATTTTTGGGAAAAATTCCTTTCGGTAACGAGTTCCACAGCTTGGAAGTTCTAAAGAAATAAGAGTCTCCATAGAAAGAAGTCCTCACTGTGTCAAGCTGGACCCAATCTCCCACTGTCTTGTATGTCTCAAGAATGTCCTTGGGGGGATCAATCCTATTAGTTCCAGTGATAGTACTTGTAGAAAAGAGACAAGTCACCAACCATCCGCCTGTGCTCTACTGTTTCGAGAGAATCGGTCCAACTCTCGTCATCATTTAGGCGAATCGCTCTTTGAATTGAATTCAAAAGAGCTAAAGTGTGCTTTGGGGCTGAACTCCAAACATGAGAATAGTATTCAAGCGTTGGCCTAACTTGAATGTGAGTAGCTGATGAGATGTGAAGTACTTTTTAGCTCTAAAAAGAAAACCTAGCTTCTGAGAGGCAGACTTGACAATGGCGCGCACATGATGGTCCCAGGAGAAGTTAGTGCTCGCATTCACTCCTAGGATGGATAGATTAAATCCCAACGGAAGAATTTTACCATCCATTAGTATGTTTGTTGCATTATCCCTTAATGTTTTTTTAGAGAAAACCGCGGCCTGAGTTTTTGAAGCGTTGAAGTAGACCAAATTTTTCTTACCCCATTTCAGACTGATTTCCAGATCCCTATTAATCATCTGTATCTGCTGTTTCCTTAGTCGATTTGAAGAAGCGACGGATAATGGTTTGTTGGAGAAAAAAAGACGACACACGGCTACTATCATCTGCGTAGCTGTATATAGGATTGGAAGTTGAAGCTAAGAGATCATATGTAACAGAAACAAAGTAGGGGACAGGATAGGTCCCTGAGGCGCCCCTACTTTTTTCTTGAGCTTTTATTCATCAGGAATATTTTGTTAAACTTCCTGGAATTTACTTATAAAGACGTTGAAGGCATCTACAGGTGTCGTCTTTATTTTAAGTTATAGCAGTAAATATTTTGTTGCAAATTGCCCAGTAATTATTTGTTATAAAGTGGGTATATTAATTCAGGGTAATTAATAAACTTTACGGGATTAATATGCAAAAATGCGGGAAGTCGGAGAGCTTGAGAAATTATGTGTGTTTAAGAATAAAGAGGTAATTAACATGTAAGCAGCATTTCGCTCTACCAACCAACAAACGTTCCTGTTGTCGTCTTTGTTTATTAATTAAAGCAGCAAAGACCATGGCTTACAGATAAGAACCGAATTGCATCAAAGCGACTTATATTAGCAGACTGCATGGCGATTAAAATAGTTGTTGTTTATTACCAACTGCTCTTTTACACACGCTGGTGATGCTTAAAGTATTTTTCATTCCATTTAACAGACTGTCATCCGTACTTTGTCTGGCATGACAAAGCTACCAAATAAAAACAAATTTGATACCACATTAAGCACATTAACAAAACCGTCGATAAAACTAAGCCCTCTAATGTAGAAATATGAGTGAGTATAAGCAGGTTCATGGGGAGGTAAATTCATTTTAAAAAATCGCTCACAAAAAAAGGAATGTAATTCTCTCGAAGACTTTTACGTACTAAATTGAACTGAAAAATTCAACTTTTTTTTGGAAAATTGTTATTTCTTATAACAAACTGAATTCTGGTCCTTGGTTATCTTCGAAAATTGAAATACAAATCTTTTCCATTTCAGGGGGAAAGATTTGTATTTCAATTTTTAAAAAGAAACCTCTATCAAAGTTTTGAAAAAAATCCAACTGAAGTCTAGTTTAGCAAAAGGCGAGATTTATGAAATAAAAAATGGGAAAAAATCCAAACAACGATTTAAGTATTAAGCTGGAATCTTTAGAAATACCAAATTTCTAGTATTACAGACAAATTATTTGCCGAAAAATTAAAAATTGCAAAGTTACAATTCGGAAAACTGAAAAATAATTGTCATTGATTCTGTACTGTTTACAATGACTTAGAATCTGGAAGAATAAGTTAAAATTTCAAACTATTCAGGGTTTGTATTGGTTATTAAATTCGATCGTTTTTGCTTTTTTCCAAGGACCATTAAATTCGCGATAGATGAAATTAAAAAAAACTGAACGCTGAAACCAAGAAAGATTAAAAAATGAAACCAAGGAAGATTAAAAAACACAACAAAAGCTGCTCTGAAGATGATAGCTTGGCTATCGAAACGTGTTGCTTTGAATTTTAATCTTTCTTGGTTTCAGGGGACAAGATTTGTATTTCAATTTTTGAAGATAACCAAGGTCAGGCGACACTCGTAGTCGTTCAAATATTCTTTTTTATGTCAATTGTTACTTTTTTCTCTCAACAATTTGTCCCTTTTTCCTAACATTTATTCTTATTTTACACCGTAAGGGTTAAAAATGTCAATTATCTTGTCCCCTGAAACCAAGAAAGATTAAAAAACACAACAAAGGTTGCTGCACTAACGCGTTTCGCAACCTTTGTTGTGTTTTTTAATCTTTCTTGGTTTCAGGGGACAAGATTTTGTAAACAACCGTTTATTAAAAAAATATCAAACTGTAACATTTGAAAAGACAAAGTAAAATCTATACATTTAACCATTAATGTTAACGTTAGCTGGTCGCGCCCATACGTCTCCAATGAATCACCCCGAATGAATCCCTCAACCCAGCCGCCGCATTTCGGTTCATCGCAAGCACTTTTTCCCTCAGCATTCCTGTCGCACTCGACCCCTGAGATCGCTGATCTTGTGCGAGTACCCTCGGTTGCCATGGTTGATAACAATTTGTATTTCAATTTTTGAAGATAACCAAGGACCGATGACACTCGTAGTCGTTCATATATTCTTTTTTACGTCATTTGTTACTTTTTTCTCTCAAAAATTTGTCCCTGAAATTGAATTTTTTTTCAAAATTTCGACTTTGCAATTATCGAACTTTTTCAAAACTTTTACTTCTTTTTTTTTACTTCTATCACAGAAATTTCGACTCTTTGTAAAAATTTCGACTTTTTTTTTGAAAGTTCTCTAAAAGTGTTGGTATTTTACTCGAAAGCTTCTATTACAGAAATTTCGACTTTTTCTGGAAATTGTAACTTTTCAGAGTTTGAACTCTTTAAAATTTCGACTCTATGTAAAAACTTCGACTGTTGTTTTCAAAGTTCTCTAAAAGTGAAGGTATTCATAATCTTCTAGTACAGAAATTACGATTTTTTCTGGAAATTGTGACTTTTCAGAGTTTGAACTCTTGAAAATTTCGACTCTTTGTAAAAACTTCGATTTTTCAAAGACTTCTTGAAAGTGTTGGTATTTCATTCGAAACATCGAATTTTTGTCACGTGGACGTTTTGATAAAGCCTCTTGTTTCTGAAGATATTAAATTTGTTGAAGAATTCGATTTCCTAAGTTGCGAATTTTTTGGCATTTTAAACGAATTCACAATTTAACTAAATTTCGATTTTTAAAATGGACATTTTGAAGTTTTTCTCGTTTCGTCATTATTTCTACGCCTTTGAACTCAAAAATGTTGAACAACTGTTTTATATTCAAATTTTTGATTTTGTGTAAAAAATTTTGATTATAAATTGGAAATTTATAGAAGAAGCTTCAAAATATTTAAAGAAATCTTCCTCCACGTTTCCATTTAAGCAATGGAAGAGCCAAATTAATTAATTTTGAGTTTAAAACTCGAATATTTAGAAATTTGTATATAAATAAGATATAAAAAGACAAAGTATGCACTAATCATTTGACAAAAAAAATTGTCAACATTTATCAACGATGTCTGCTCTCAAAGCGTGTAGGCAATATGACCGCGCATTGCATGCATAGGCAATATGACCTCGCATTGCTTGCATTTAAGTTGATATTTAATGGCCATTTTCACCGCCTTAGGAGCTGAATTTTGAAAAATCCTCCCCCAGTGCTCACCCATGTATTATGGGGAACACCTGTGTGAAATTTTATGCTTCTAGAGCAACCGATTTGATCCGTGGCTTGTCTGTCAGTCGGTGCTTGGAGATTTATTAGGTAGATTACTGTGATCGGTCTATTTGTTAACAATTCCAGTTATTTGCTACAAATAATCTTAAAGAATTCAAAGATCTCGAGTAATATTTACGGAGTATCTCAAAGAAATTAATATAGAAGCGACCTTACAAGGTTCCTCTGTCGAAACTACTTTCCAATGCACATTTGGCTTTAAGTTCTATAAAAGAATAAAGATCAAGTATATCATATATGGAAAGAATCACTGTAAATGGAAAATCGGGTAAGATGTGGACAGTAGCCGTATCAACTATACACACAAACAGAAACACTAAACATTGACATTACATACTGGAATTCCTCTTTTTCATTACGAAGTCAGTAAATTCAACGGTGGATCATTTAAATTATTCACCGATTGCTGATTTCTCCGAGAAAATGCATTCCGTGATAGATGTATTCGTTATTTGTTTACTGTACTATTATAAAGCTTATAATTACAAGAATGATACAGGCGATGTATCAGTTGAATTTGACTATCTCTATCAGTTGAATTTGGCTATCTCTGTTTATTTAAAGTTATACATTTTTGAAGGTATTGCTACCCACTACTTTTAAATAAACACGCTGAAAGAAATTATTGCCTCACTGAAAACTCCTCAAGGATCTATTTGGATTTGTTGGTTAACAAATAAACACACATGCTCCTCTAAGAATCATATGTTACAATTGCATAAAGTGCTTCGCTAATTTTATAACACTAATAGCGAAGGTCACCATTATCTTATAAATACGCGCATTCTAAGTGTAAAGCGTTTTTAAATGTAAGCTTAAAATTACAATGGTTTTGTTGAGTTGGTCAGTTTTTCATTAAGCTGGTCAAGAAATAATATTTAATCTTCCTGTTGTGTTCCAGAGTTTGGAAGTTCAAGTTTCCACGCACATCCTATCAAGCTGGACTGACTGGACATAAGTTGGTAGTCTTTCTCTTTGAGATTAAAGTCTCTTTTAGAATAAAGTTTCTTTGAGACTAAAGTCTCTTTGAGACTGAAGTCTCTTTGAGACTAAAGTCTCTTTGAGACTGAAGTCTCTTTGAGACTAAAGTCTCTTTGAGACTGAAGTCTCTTTGAGACTAAAGTCTCTTTGAGACTAAAGTCTCTTTGAGACTAAAGTCTCTATGAGACTCAAATCTTTTTGAGATTAAAGTTTCTTTGAGATTAAAGCCTCTCTGAGATATTAAGTCTCTTTGAGATTAAAGTCTCCTTGAGATTAAAGTCTCTTTGAGATTAAGGTCTCCATGAGATTAAAGTCTCCATGAGATTAAAGCTTCTTTGAGATTAAAGTTTCTTTGAGACTAGAGTCTCTTTGAGACTAAAGTCTCTGGGAGACTAAAATCTTTTTGAGATTAAAGTTTCTTTGAGATTAAAGCCTCTTTGAGATTAAAGTCTGTGAGATTAAAGTCTCCTTGAGATTAAAGCCTCTTTGAGACTAAAGTCTCCTTGAGATTAAAGTCTCTTTGAGATTAAAGCCTCTTTGAGATTAAAGTATCCCTGAGATTAAAGTCTCTTTGAGACTATAGTCTCTGTGAGACTAAAATCTCTTTGAGATTAAAGTTTCTTTGAGATTAAAGCCTCTTTGAGATTAAAGTCTCTGTGAGATTAAAGTCTCCTTGAGATTAAAGTCTCTTTGAGATTAAAATCTCCTTGAGATTAAAGTATCTTTGAAATTAAAGTCTCTTTGAGATTAAAGTCTCTTTGAGATTAAAGTCTCTTTGAGATTAAAGTCTCTTTGAGATTAATTAGGAAATGTTGTGTACACTGAAATTAGCACCAAGAAAGACAACTGCAGCATTTGGATAATTCGCCTGGAATTGTTAACCTAATCAAATTTGACTCAAGAAATAGGGATTCCAATGCACAGAGCAATATAGGTTTCAACATTTATTAGATTCGAAGTTTGGAAACCACTGGTTTCGATTTTATTAGATCTCGTCAGTTTTGTATATCTACGGATTATAGAGCATCTATAGTCCGTGGGTATATCCAATTCGAATACCAACAAATGTTCCAGCAAGTATAGCATCAACCAACGCCTTTCGTGTGACTTCCAAGTACCCGTCACCTATTCGTCCATAAAGAAACTGTGAACAACTCCAACAAGTGTCGTATGCAAGTAGAGTGTAATCTAGACTACAGAAGTGTAGCCCTCTAAGCGTGTAAGTAGCCGAACTATCAACAGTTGAACCACAAACGCTTAGCAAAGCGGTTGCTCTCTAGGAAGGTCCCAGAAGACAAAGATTCTAATGCACAGTCCAATAGGTTTGAGAACATTTAGCAGATTTAAAAAAATAAACCAAAATATACCTAAGAAACTACTCTACCTTTCAGTGAAAGTTTCATCACAATCGATTTAGCTGTTTTCGAAAAGGTCCTAGACAAACACACAAATTTTTGTTATAAAACTTCTATGGCGTGTAAAAGCTGCTGATTATAAAGTCTTTGAAATGACAGACCGACATTTCAACTTTATTAACATAGATTATAATATCAGTTTAATGTTGGTTTAATGGTAAGGTTCATTCGTGGACATTCCCACCTCGATATTTATCATACAGGAGTCTGACACCCGTTCAGAAGACTAAACAAATATCGCATAGAGTTTTGCGATAAAACGAAATTACCGCCGTAGGCAGAAATGAATTAATATTTGTCTTGTTAATAAAAACAATAAGCACACTCATAAATCATACAATTTGATTTCAGGAGTCATTCTCCTCGATGATAGTACTCTTCACGATGAAACTTGCACAGTTGCATACAATTAGATAATTGTTATGTACAAAAAAAGACGTCTTTGAGCTGTATCGGCGTTTCCCAAACTTGTTTTGTCACGTTCCGGGTTTTTTTAGCATCCCCTTAGCGACCCACTAAAGGATTTATTAATTATATTAATCCTAAAATTTCGATTTTTTCTCAAAATTTCGATTTCTTTTCAAAATTAATTATATTAATCCTAAAATTTCGATTTCTTCTCAAAACTTCGATTGCTTCTCAAAATTTCGACCACACTTTTTTGGACCTAAACATTCAAATCTGTTCATAATTTCGTTATAGTCATGGTTCATAGAGGGCGCCACCTGCGATAAATGGAATGTATTAAAAACGACTTTTTTATATTTCCTCGTTTTTGGTATCAAAATCGTCTTTTGCATCAGTTGTTATACAAAAAGGGTCTACTTTATGGAAGTAGTTGCCTCGCATCGAAATTTGCGACCACATTTTGCAGTTAGAATTCAAAATTTCGTCTTTCCAGGTTTTTTAATTTTCTTTTCTCACAATTTGATTCAAAAATTTTACCTCGAAATCCCAAATGAAGTTTCAAAGTTGTCTTTACAAATGACCAATCAAATGATCTGTAATTGAACAGTTAAACGTGCTTAAAATTGAAAATATGTACAGTTGGCAGTGTATACAACCACCGTACCGTGCTGATGAGACCAAGGAAGGCCGAAACTAGTCTATGGTTGCGGTTGTACATATTTTCAATTTTAAGCACGTTTAACTGTTTAATTACAGAACATTTTATTGGTCATTTGTCAAAACTAGATGAAAGTAAAGTCACGCCGAGGACGTTTGTATCTATTGCGATGCAACCCGTGATACAAGCTTTGCCTCATCTACGTGAACTTTGCAATTGCAGTCTAGTTTTCATTAGATTCTAATGAAATAAGATTTTAATTGCATCGTAATAAACTTGTATATATTCGTATATACAAGGCTTACTATCTCAGCAAAGTTGTATTTAATCTTAAAACAGGATTTTTTCAGCGCGTGGTTTCTCCTAAATTTTGGATACTTTTCTGAAACGTTTTCGAATACATTTATCTAGTTCTTCAGATTTTTCTAAACAGTCAACGTTAAAGTAGAGATTTTTTTCTTAAAATTTCGATTCATCTTTCCAAACTCAAAACTAATAAATGTAGAATGTCTTAACATTGTAGTTGAAAACTGAAATTTTGAAACTTGTGAAACATAAAATGAAAGCTTTGCGTAAGATTTCCAATCTAAACTTCGAATTTTATACGTTTAACTTTAAATTTTGATTTTTTTTCCTATTTTGACTTTTTTGCAAAGACCTTTTGCAGTATCTTTCTAAAGATGATAGCTTGGCTATCGAGACGCGTTAGAGCAACTTCTGTTGTGTTTTTTAATCTTTCTTGGTTTCAGGGGACAAGATTTGTATTTCAATTTTTGAAGGTAACCAAGGAGCAGTCCGTTCCACCAAAAAAAGAGTGAGGTATCTCAAAAATGAGTGTTTGAGACAGTTAAGTCAGAGCTTGTAATCAGCAGAAAGTTAATAAAAAAACAATTGAGATAAAATACAATTGGTTGCTTTTCTGAGTGAAAGGGAAGGTATTTTAAAATGCTGAGGCTCCTCTTAAGACGTTACAACCAAAAATGGATCCCTTGAGACTTTTAAAAGTGCTTAGGTGAGCCTTTAGAGAACTAAGTTTGCTTGATTGGGAATTTTGAATTCTAAATGAATTTTATTGAGAAAATAGAACTTGGGGTCCTTAATACTTTAGAATTTCTAGTGTTCCTTATAGTTTACGAGTTACAAGGGGGGTCTTTTCAAAATATTGAGGCTCCAGATGAGCTGTTCTCATTTAAAACAATTTACTTTAGTCTATAACAAATTTTGAATTCCAAATAAGTTTTTTGATATGATTAAGTCCTCAAAACACTGGAACGTTCTTCATAGTAAAACACGATGTAATTATAAAGTTTAGTTGGGAATTTTCTAGAAAATTTGATAAGGGGAAACGGCCGCTATAATAAATCAAACGGCAGATAAGCGTTCCAGAAATTTCGGTAAACGATAAGTCTTGTTCCTTCTAGAACCTGAAGCGGGACATATATCAGGCGGTCGACTTTCCCTCAGTCAGTTAGTTAGTTAGAAGTCAATGAATAAGTTAGTTAATTAAACAGTGTTAATTAATTGGTCCGTTTAGTGAGTAGTGAGTCAATTGTATTGTTCCGAGTTCAGTTTAGAAACACACAAGATTTGTATTTCAATTTTTGAAGGTAATCAAGGACAAGTCCGTTCCATCAAAAAAAGATTGTGACTTTAGAAATCGTACGGTTTTTTTTTTGATTTTTTTTGTTAACCTTTTATTTTTATTTTTTCAAACCAAACCTTTATTTATCATTGTCACTATTTTTTTTTGGCGACTTGTAGTCTAAATTCAAACTCGTCTTTTTCCTAAAGTCAGTTATAGCTAGAATTTTTTTCAACATTGAAATTGATTGACATTGATTTTTGACAAAATTTTAGTGAAAATTGGACATTTATGAAACCTAAAAAGTCGACTTTAAAATCCAAATTTAAAGTTTTTCTAATAATTTGGAAATCAGAGGTTATAACTGGGTTTTTTTTAGAATTTTTACAATTTTTCCCAACATTTCCATTTTAAATAAAAAAGTTGATGTAAATTTAAAAATATGAGCTTTAATGTGGAGCTTTTTATTGTCAATTCTTATCAAAACTCAAAATCTAAATCTTTAATTTCCAGTTTTTGCATCAGCAATTGTAAGAAAAATATCAAAATTTGCAATTTTCAAATAATTAATATCTATTTTTTTAAAGGAAGTCAAAATTTCGAAATAAGTAGGATTATGCTTTTAAAAAAGTCGAAATTTTAATAAAAAATGTTTTAAATAAGTCAAAATTTTGAAAAATAGTAGAAATTTTGAAAAAAGTAGAAATTTTGAAAAAAGTGAAAATTTTGATAATAAAAGTAAATACTTTGTAATGCCGAAATGTTCAAAAAGTCAAAATTTTCAGAAAGTTGGAATTTAAGAAACGTCGAAATTCCGGAAGAGTCCAGATTTTAAAAAAAGCTGAAATTTCCAACAAAAAAAATTTAATGATATACCAAGAAGTCGATATTAAAACAAGTCGAATTTTCCAAGTCATAAATGGCAAAAAATAAATTTTGAGAGAACCAACATGTACACAAAAGTCTAAATTCTTGATCTAAATTGTCAAATGTCGAACTTTTTAAAGTTAAATTTAGAAAAAAAAGTCAAAATATTCAAAAAACTTGGAATTTGAGAAACGTCGAAATTCCGGAAGAGTTCAGTTTTTGAAAAAAGCCGAAATTTCCCAAAAAAAAAATTAATGGTATACCAAAAAGTCGATATTAAAACAAGTAGAATTTTCTAAGTCATAAACGGCAAAAAGTAATTTTTGAGAAAACCAACATGTACACAAAAGTCTAAATTCTTGATCTAAATTGTCAAATGTCGAACTTTTTAAAGTTAAATTTAGAAAAAAAAGTGAAAATATTCAAAAAAAGTTGGA
Source organism: Dastarcus helophoroides (assembly GCA_028583605.1). Classification (NCBI taxonomy): domain Eukaryota; kingdom Metazoa; phylum Arthropoda; class Insecta; order Coleoptera; family Bothrideridae; genus Dastarcus; species Dastarcus helophoroides. Next base: position 632,885 of record CM053336.1, on the reverse strand, counting down.
ATTTGCGAAACGTCGAAATTCTGGAGGAGTCCAGATTTTGAAAAAAGCTGAAATTTCCAAAAAAAATATGAATGATATATCAAAAAGTCGACATTAAAACAATTAGAATTTTTTAAGTCATAAATGGCAAAAAGTAATTTTTGAGAGAGACAACATGTACACAAAAGTCTAAATTCTTGATCTAAATTGTCAAATGTCGAACTTTTAAAAGTTAAATTAAAAAAAAAGTCAAAATATTCAAAAAAAGTTGGAATTTAAGAAACGTCGAAATTCTGGAAGAGTTCAGATTTTAAAAAACACAGAAATTACCAAAAAAAATGTAATGATATACCAAAAGGTCGAATTTGAGAAACGTCGAATTTCTGGAAGAGTCCAGATTTTGAAAAAAGCTGAAATTTCCAACAAAAAAATTAATGATATATCAAAAAGTCGACATTAAAACAATTAGAATTTGTTAAGTCATAAATGGCAAAAAGTAATTTTTGAGAGAACCAACATGTACACAAAAGTCTAAATTCTTGATCTAAATTGTCAATGTCGAACTTTTAAAAGTTAAATTTAGAAAAAAAGTCAAAATTTCGAGGAAAGAGTAGAAAATATGTAGTCAAAATTTTGAAAAATCGCCGAAATGTTGATAAACGTAGAAACGAAGAAAAATTTTCAAATGTAGGAAACTTTTCTAATAAATCGATCAAAAATCAAAACTCAAAATTTCGATAAAAAAGCGAAAATTTGATAGTATATTATAAAGTATATTGAAATACAAATCGTGTCCCCTGAAACCCGTTAGAGCAACCTCTGTTGTGTTGCTCTAACGCGTTTTGATAGCCAAGCTATCATCTTCAGAGCAGCTTTTGTTGTGTTTTTTAATCTTTCTTGGTTTCATTTTTTAATCTTTCTTGGTTTCAGGGGACAAGATTTGTATTTCAATTTTTGAAGATAACCAAGGACCAGTCTACCAAAAATTGAAATACAGAACTTGTCCCCTGAAACCAAGAAAGATTAAAAAACACAACAAAGATTGTTCTAACGCGTTTCGACAGCCAAGCTGTCATCTTAGAGAGAAACTCGTTCTACAAGAAAAAAGAGTATATTAAGGGGTTTATTATACTGTTAACATTAAAGCATGTGTCGAGCTAGACTACATACACGTTGCTAATTCCTAGTTTGAAGTTTTCACTTCTGGCGGCAGTTCCAAGGCTGCGTAATTTCATTTTCTTGTTGATGACGCTTATTCTACCAGTTTACGTTTCCGTGGCAGGAAAAAGTTACAGAAGACGAAAGAGGGCCAAGAATCTGCTTTATGATTTCGGTGGAACGAACTAGTCCTTGGTTATCCCCAAAAATTGAAATACAAATCTTGTCCCATGAAACCAAGTGTTTTTTAATCTTTTTGGTTTCAGGGAACAAAATTTGTATTTCAACAGAAGTTCAAATTATTAGAATACATTGAAATTGCGAGAATTCGAGAAAAAGACCAATTCAAAAACAGTCGACTTTAGAAAAAATCATAGATATCAGAAAAAGACTCTGAGGATGGTAGTTTGGCTATCGAAACAGCAGTTAGTTGTGTTTTTTGATCTTTTTTGGTTTCAGGGGACAAGATTTGTATTTCAACAGAAGTTCAAATTATTAGAATAAATTGAAATTGCGAGAATTCGAAAAAAAGACCAATTCAAAAATGAGTCGACTTTAGAACAAATCATAGATATTAGAAAAATACTCCGAATATGGTAGTTGGCTATCGAAACGCGTTAGAGCAACCTCTGTTGTATTTTTTCATCTTTTTTGGTTTCAGGGAACAAGATTTGTATTTCAACAGAAGTTCAAATTATTAGAATAAATTGAAATTGCGAGAATTCGAGAAAAAAGACCAATTCAAAAACAGTCGACTTTAGAACAAATCATAGATATCAGAAAAAGACTCTGAAGATGGTAGCTTGGCTATCGAAACGCGTTAGAGCAACCTCTGTTGAATTTTTTAATCTTTTTTGGTTTCAGGGAACAAGATTTGTATTTCAACAGAAGTTCAAATGATTAGAATAAATTGAAATTGCGAGAATTCGAGAAAAAGACCAATTCAAAAACAGTCGACTTTAGAAAAAATCATAGATATTAGAAAAAGACTCTGAAGATGGTAGCTTGGCTATCGAAACGCGTTAGTTGTGTTTTTTGATCTTTTTTGGTTTCAGGGGACAAGATTTGTATTTCAACAGAAGTTCAAATTATTAGAAGACATTGAAACTTGCGAGAATTCGAGAAAAAAGACCAATTCAAAAACAGTCGACTTTAGAAAAAATCATAGATATCAGAAAAAGACTCTGAAGATGGTAGCTTGGCTATCAAAACGCGTTAGAGTAGTTTCTGTTGTATTTTTTCATCTTTTTTGGTTTCAGGGAACAAGATTTGTATTTCAACAGAAGTTCAAATTATTAGAATACATTGAAATTGCGAGAATTCGAGAAAAAAGACCAATTCAAAAACAGTCGACTTTAGATAAAATCATAGATATCAGAAAAATACTCTGAAGATGATAGCTTGGCTATCGAAACGCGTTAGTTGTGTTTTTTTGATCTTTTTTGGTTTCAGGGAACAAGATTTGTATTTCAACAGAAGTTCAAATTATTAGAATAAATTAAAATTGCGAGAATTCGAGAAAAAAACCAATTCAAAAACAGTCGACTTTAGAAAAAATCATAGATATTAGAAAAAGACTCTGATGATGGTAGCTTGGCTATCGAAACGCGTTAGTTGTGTTTCTTGATCTTTTTTGGTTTCAGGGGACAAGATTTGTATTTCAACAGAAGTTCAAATTATTAGAATAAATTAAAATTGCGAGAATTCGAGAAAAAAGACCAATTCAAAAATAGTCGACTTTAGAACAAATCATAGATGAACGGAAGTACGTATTACCACATCTTTAAGCCAATGTCTTGATTTGGGTTCGCGTTAGCCGTCAACTCGTTATCGCCTGATACTGTTCAATAGAAAGTTTCTCAAAGAGATAAAGGGCCACATTGATTCGTCGATGGCACATGTGAACGTTTTATGGAGTTCAAATGAGCTGTAAAAAAGTGTATTCGAGTTTTCATAATCGTCGTAAATTACATGCGAACTTCCGGGTTACGCGCGTGATCAACTTATTTTCGTTGACGTTAGTTCGTTTTGGACGGGAGCTGTTTGGCTTTCCACAATTTTATTTCGCCGTGACTGACAGTTGCCACTGGATTAAATTTATTTTATTTTCAACTGTAGCTAATTAATGTGATCGTTAGCAACGATTTGGATTAGTCATAAGCTGCTGTCTTGATTTCCATTTAAAGGTGCGTAAAATAGGTAAATAGTACATTTTCCTAGACACTTCAATGTGATTATGAGAAAAATTAATGCACTCGATGAAAGTGTACGCCTAATATGGAAGATGATGTATCATGGTTATGATTTTTCTGTCGTTGCAGAGACACGCACTGCAACGACAGGGCGTGTCTCTATTTTTTCAAGGGTTTTTACGAAACTTTGAAAGTCCAACATTTAAAGATCTTAAATACAAAAAAAAATTAGACATTGGAATACAAATGTTGTCCTCTGAAACTAAGAATGAAATCTTTGTTGGTTTCAAGGTACAACATTTGTATTTCAATTTTTGAAGATAACCAAATTCCACTAAAAAAAATTAAAAAAAGTAGTTCAAGAACAATAAGAAAATAATTACTTGGAGCACGCTAACTCAACACCGAGACGTGGAAGGAGATGTATCATTGTTATGGTGTTACATTATGCACCGAAAATGCGTGTCTCTATTTTAGCTTCTTCAAGAGTTTTTACGAAACTTGGAAAGTCCAACATTTAAAGCTCTTAAATACAAAAAAAAATCGTTCAAGACCAATAACATAATAATTATTTGGAACACGCTAACCGAACACTTAGACATGGACGAGGATTTGAAACACTTTGAGCCAACACTTGACAAGAAAAACTTCTTTGACAGACGTTCGATCGAACACTGAATTATCTATCGATATAATGCAACAATTTTTTTCAGATACCACATTAAGTTTGTCATAAGAGAGAGTTCACTCGTGCGAAATATGGGTGTTACTATGAAACATCGTTTTGTTCTGCTACCAAGCCAACGAACGAAACAAAAAAAAAATTGTCCCCACGACGATCTGTAACCCGAGGGTGGTATAATTAACCTGTTGGGATTTAATTTCCTTTTTGGGGTGTTGTAACGTGCAGACGGCAGTTAAAGTAAGATTATGCAATTGTGTCGCCAGTATGGTTTTCCAGAGAGTCGGTGTCGATATTCAGGACATAGAGTGTAGTTTATGTAAATATAGCCAAGGTGTGTGTGTAGATGGACGTCTCAGCAGACTGTTTGGTATTGCGACTGGTAATGCGTTGCTATTTTTGGGGTGTCTGAAACAGTTGCCAAGTACCGACTGAGAAGCTCACAGATCTCTTTTACATTAATCGGATGACACACTTCATCACGCTGTATTCACTTTGTTTTAACACCCTTGATTAACTGTTGAACCCGAGCAAAATGCATTTTTATTTTTGCCATAATCGTTTAAATACATATAGCGGTCCAATGTGTCTGTACGCAGCTGTAATTAATGATAGCTCTAACACTCTAATATGTCCACTGAAAAACTCTTCCATCGAAGATTCAATTACAAGGATAATTCCACTCTATTATTAACTCGGTTCCTTATTTAACTAAGTGGTGAGAATATTTTCTTAGCCACCAACAGTTTTAAATTTTTAAACAGAAGGTGCAACCGTGAGACTTCTTTATCTTTCAATTTATAAGGTGGCCCACAACATATTGTAATGAAATGTGATTGTAGAATTTAGTACCTAAGGAATTTTTCTAGAAAAATTTCATAAGGGGAAGCGGCCGCGATAATGAAGCAAACGGAAGATAAGTGCACCAGAAATTTCTGCAAACGATAAGTCTTAACTGAATGGATTTAGTCTAGAACACTGGGAAGGTATATAAATGCGGTCGGCTTTCCCTCAGAAGTGAGTTCATTAAACAATGTTAGTTAGTTGGTCAAAGAATACGTTAGTTGATTAAATAGTGCTAGTTAAGTCAATTGTAGTGTTCCGGAATCAGTTGCAATAAAGTAGTTACAATTCACGAAGTGTTAATCATTCGAGGCGATAACGCGCAACAATATTTAATTCCTCAGAACAAGCGGTCGCTTCGGCTAGAATTCATTTTGAAAGAATCATATCACACACAATCACTTTAAGAAAAAATCAAATGAAGAAGCACTTAATCCATTTTAGACGCTAAAAGGTAAATGTAAAGAAACCTGATCTTCCCAGTGTCTCTCTTGGCTATTGAAACGCATTAGAACAACTGTTGTTGTGTTTTTGAATCTTTTTTTATTTCAGGGGCCAAAATTTGTGTATTAATTTTTAAAGATAACCGAGGCAAAGTTCGTTCCACCAAAATTTCTAGTTTTATTGTTTAATAGCTTAAAGATGGATCGTTTGAAAATTACTTGGGGATAAAATACTTCTTCAATCGTAGCTCCGGGGTCTAGGACACTCTGTATAGTGTATATGTAGACTTCATTGAATGAAAGGGAAAGCAAAGTTTGCTCTTGAAAAGGCAATTTGACTTACTATTTAATCAACTAACTTATTCCTTGACTAACTAACTAACATTATTTAATGAACTCACTTCTGAGGGAAAGCCGACCGCATTTATATACCTTTCCAGTGTTCTAGACTAAATCCATACAGATAAGACATATCGTTCGCAGAAATTTCTGGAGCACTTATCTGCCGTTTGCTTCATTATCGAGACCGCTTCCCCTTATCAAATTTTTCTAAAAAAATTCCTTAGGTACTAAATTCTACAATCGATCCTTTTTAAATTTACTAATTTCAGATATTATGAACAAAAAATCGCCCCAGCCATACCATAGGTGGGGTCAAATCAAAAGAAAGTTAACTTTTCCATAAATAAATAAATAAATTTTCGCCTTTCTTATAAATTTATGATTTTGGAATTCTCGGTTTTCGAAAAAAAAAATTAGTTATCAAAAAAAAAAGAAATCATCAGTTTTATTTCGAAATTTTTCAAATCAGTTAACTCTTTCAATTTCTCAACTACCGAGTGAAAGATAGACAAACTTTTACTCGGTAGTTGAGAATTGATAGTAAATTCCTGTCCGACACAGTAAGGACTACTGTCTACGGAAATTCTTTTTTTCTATAGAACTTCCAACCTGTGGAACTATGGAACTATGGAATGCGTTACCGCAAGGAATTCTTTTTTTCTATAGAACTTCCAAGCTGTGGAACTATGGAACTCTGGAATGCGTTACCGAAAGGAATTCTTTTTTTCTATAGAACTTCCAAGCTGTGGAACTATGGAATTCGTTACCGAAAGGAATTTTCCCCAAAAATTACAACCTATTCTTGTTTAAGAAGGCGTTTAATCGCTATCTATCCTGGTTTCTGGATCCTACTCGCAGTGCTTTGAAGGCATAATGGGGTTACCCTTTGCGAGTGGATTAAACTAAAATGGCGAATTGTTCAGTGGCGGTTCTAAGCTAAAATAAGTGGGGGTGCTGCTCCAGAAAATATTCAGCTTTTGTGTCAAATCCAAACTGACTCATTTTTAAAAGTTTTTATTCATATTGTTACGGGCTTATCGGTTCGAATTGATTACTACGTATGAATTACACCACTTTATTACCAAATTTAACTTGGATCACCACAATTGAACAATTAACTTATTATTAACTTCTACTAACTCACTAATTACACTGACTCTAACTGAATGACTTGAGGGAAGGCTGACCGCCCTTTATAGTTTTGGCTCCCGGCTTCCGGAACTTTTCGGCAGATAAGGCTTATCGTTTGCCGAAATTTTTGGAACGCTTATCTGCCGTTTGTTTCGTTATCGCGGTCGCTTTCCCCTTATCAGATCCTTCTAGAAATTTTTTTTATTTACTAAATTCTACAATTCTATTCTAAATTCTATTCCATCTATTTACACTGCGTTACAATATTGTAAATTTATTTTCTACATCATTTCTATAATGTACAGACCAATAGGTTTGAACATTTATTAGATTCGAAGTTTGGAAACCAAATACCGGTTTCCAAACTTCGAATCTAATAAATGTTCAAACCTATTGGTCTGTGCATTATAGAATCCTTGTCTTCTGGGAACTCTCCTAGAGAGCAACCGCTTCGCTAGGTGGCAGTGTTTCAACTGTTGGTAGTTCAGCTACCTATGATTCACTATACACGCCGCCTGGAGGGCTGCATGAATTTGTAGTTTAGGTTGCATTTTTCTTGCATACGATTTTGAAAAAGGCCGAAATTTTTAAGTAAAGTTCCAAATTTCAAAAAAGACAACTTTCGACAAGAAGCTAAAATTTTGAAAACAAAAAATTGATAAAAAACTCGATGTTATCAAAAACGGTTCAAGTGGAGTTTAAATTTGAAAAAAAAGGTAAATTTTCAAAAGCAACTTGAAATTTTCTACAGGAAAGCCAAAATTTAGGAAAAACTAGAAATTATCGCGAGCCGCCACTAGGATTGTTTTCGATGAAAAATCAACGTTTATCATTTCATGGCCCCCATCAGATTTTAAAGATATTTAACATATTATGCGATGTCGAGTCCCAGGTAATGAAGCGTGAACAACACTATTATTGTCTGAGTATTGTTAACATTTCATCTTGCAGTCAAATTGATTCGTTTTGAAACATCCGCTTTCGCTACCTATCGAAGTGCAAATAAATGTGGGAAATGACCCATCGGTTAGTAATCTGAATTTCGGTACTACAACAGAAGCTACAATGCAACCAATAACAGATCGCATACAGCATTGGATTTAACCGCGAAAATACGATGTAATGGCTCATTCGGTGAAATCACACATATCAATCAAAAGTAATAGGCGAGTTCTCATGGTAGTTGTCTATTATTATGACATTTGACAATGATGTGTCATAACCTTCATTACTGGAACACACCCACCAACAAATATAGACTGCTATAAAACATTTATCCGTAGAATGAACCGTAAAAACTATAAATTAATTATATTTTATCCATTAACTTAACTTCATAATTACTGTGAAATTTATTACTGTTGGTATTTTCTATGTTCGAAATTAAACTGAAGTGACTAAATCCAAAGAAGGTTTCACCCCTGTACCACATCGGCAATTAAATAAATAAATACGCGAAACGTATTTCGCCAGCAGCCAGCTGGTATTTTCAAGCGTACTAATCTAGAAAGATTAGCCAAAGATACATCGACGTCATCTACATTGAGATTCAAATCGATTTGAAGAGACTAATCTTTGAAACCTTTTTAAGTTTTGACCAAAACTATTAGGCTTTAAAAAAGAACAAATTCTTTCACCTTAAGTTAGGGGCAAATATTTTTAGATATTTTACAGGCTTTTCCGATTTTCTAGAATAAAGAGGATATCCTAATGTTACTCTTCATTTTCTAGACTGAAAACTTACCCAGGAGTAAGCCTTGTAACGTTTTCTCTGAACATTCCCAACGCTTTAATATTCAAACTTTTTCGATTCGTTTAAATTGATTGGAAGAAATGAAGAACAACTTGAAGGCTTCTTCGCGCGCGTAGTAATTATCCAAAACTAATTATATTATATTACTTAAAAAATGAGAAAACTAAAAATTACTTTACTAGTTTCAAAATGATAACAGGATAAGGTTTCTTCATCTACTTCAGTTGATGTGTAGTGGAATGGTTCAGTCAAATTGTAGAAGCTAACAAAGTAATGTCTGTATAAAAGACCTTGTACCCTTCCCAATCATTAGTTCAACCATGTGTGATCCATTAAATAAATTTAACAATTAGGGTGTTCAATAATCCAACCTAAAACAATGCATAACTGTTGGCAACTGAAGTACGAATGTTACATCTTCAATATCTATTATTTTTAAAATCATTTGACATTATTATAGATATTATTACCTAATTGATGTAACGTTTTTACTAGAGAAGTAAAAAAATCCATTCGAAGGACTTTAGGTATTTCCATGTGACAAGAAATCAATTTGAGGGAAAAACCTTTGAAATAACCTTTTGATAAATTGAACTACAAATCTTGTCCCCTGAAACCAAGAAAGATTAAAAAACACAACAGAGGTTGCTCTAACACGTTTAGATAGCCAAGCTTGATAGTCAAGATGATACAATCACAGAGAGATGATTTTCTTTGAACGCGTTTCGATAGCCAAGCTTGATAGCCAAAATGATAGAATCATCTTCAGAGAGATGATTTCCTCTGAAGATGATAGCTTGGCTATTGAAACGCATTAGAGCAATTTCTGTTGTGTTTTTTAATCTTTCTTGATTCAGGGGACAAGATTTGTATTGAAGATAACCAAGGACCAGTCCGTTCCACCAAAAAAAATACAAATCTTGTCCCCTGAAACCGAGAAAGATTAAAAAACACAACCGAGGTCGCTCTAATGCGTTTCGATAGCCAAGCTTGATAGCCAAGATGATAGAATCATCTTCAGAGAGATCATTTTTTTTGAACGCGTTTCGATAGCCAAGCTTGATAGCCAAAATGATAGAATCATCTTCAGAGAGATGATTTCCTCTGAAGATGATAGCTTGGCTATTGAAACGCATTAGAGCAATTTCTGTTGTTTTTTAATCTTTCTTGGTTTCAGGGGACAAGATTTGTATTGAAGATAACCAAGGACCAGTCCGTTCCACCAAAACCAAAAAAAAATACAAATCTTGTCCCCTCAACCGAGAAAGATTAAAAAACACAACAGAGGTCGCTCTAATGCGTTTCGATAGCCAAGCTTGATAGCCAAGATGATAGAATCATCTTCAGAGAGATGATTTTCTTTGAACGCGTTTCGATAGCCAAGCTGATAGCCAAAATGATAGAATCATCTTCAGAGAGATGATTTCCTCTGAAGATGATAGCTTGGCTATTGAAACGCATTAGAGCAATTTCTGTTGTGTTTTTTAATCTTTCTTGGTTTCAGGTGACAAGATTTGTATTGAAGATAACCAAGGACCAGTCCGTTCCACCAAAAAAAAATACAAATCTTGTCCCCTGAAACCGAGAAAGATTAAAAAACACAACAGAGGTCACTCTAATGCGTTTCGATAGCCAAGCTTGATAGCCAAGGTGATAGAATCATCTTCAGAGAGATGACGCGTTTCGATAGGCAAGCTTGATAGACAAAATGATAGAATCATCTTCAGAGAGATGATTTCCTCTGAAGATGATAGCTTGGCTATTGAAACGCATTAGAGCAATTTCTGTTGTGTTTTTTAATCTTTCTTGATTCAGGGGACGAGATTTCTATTGAAGATAACCAAGGACCAGTCCGTTCCACCAAAAAAAAATACAAATCTTGTCTCCTGAAACCGAGAAAGATTAAAAAACACAACAGAGGTCGTTCTAATGCGTTTCGATAGCCAAGCTTGATAGCCAAAATGATACAATCATCTTTAGAGAGATGATTTTCTTTGAACGCGTTTCGATAGCCAAGCTTGATAGTCAAAATGATAGAATCATCTTCAGAGAGATGATTTCCTCTGAAGATGATAGCTTGGCTATTGAAACGCATTAGAGCAATTTCTGTTGTGTTTTTTAATCTTTCTTGATTCAGGGGACAAGATTTGTATTGAAGATAATCAAGGACCAGTCCGTTCCACCAAAAAAAAATACAAATCTTGTCCCCTGAAACCGAGAAAGATTAAAAAACACAACAGAGGTCGCTCTAATGCGTTTCGATAGCCAAGGTTGATAGCCAAGATGATAGAATCATCTTCAGAGAGATGATTCTCTCTGAAGGTGATAGCTTGACTATCGAAACGCGTTAGAGCAACCTCTGTTGTGTTTTTTAATCTTTCTTGGTTTCAGGGGACAAGATTTATAGTTCAATTTTTGAAGATAACCAAGGACCACTCCTTTCCGTCAACACTTTTTGATGGTTGAAAAACATCTATGCTTTTTAACCATGAAAAGGTTTCCATCAACTAAATTCCAACAACAAATCCCTTCAAATCTGTTTTTTATTCGGAGTGTAACTTAAACATGAAGAGTGCTTCCATCAGAGAATCTCAAAGTGATGAATTTTCTATATCGTGACGGATTTCCTCAATTTCGGAAACCAGAAACCTCTTCTGTAGTTCAACTTTTGAAGATAACCAAGGACAAGTCCGTTCCACCAAAGCCTTTTGATGGTTGCATCTATGCTTATTAACCATGAAAAGGTTTCCATCAACTAAATTCCAACAACAAATCCCTTCAAATCTGTTTTTTACTCGAACTTTTGTTTAAATAACTGCAGGAGTGTGATTTAAACATGGAGAGTGCTTCCATCAGAGAATCTCAAAGTGATGAATTTTCTATATCGTGACGGATTTCCTCAATTTCAGAAACCAGAAACCTCTTCTGTAGTTCAACTTTTGAAGATAACCAAGGACAAGTCCGTTCCACCAAAAACTTTTGATAGTTGAAATACATCTATGTTTTTTAACCATGAAAAGGTTTTCATCAACTAAATTCCAACAACAAATCCCTTCAAATCTATTTTTTATTCGAACTTTTTTTTCAAATAACTACAGGAGTGTAACTTAAACATGGAGAGTGCTTCCATCAGAGAATCTCAAAGTGATGAATTTCTTTTATTGTGACGGATTTCCTCAATTTAAGAAACCAGAAACCTCTTCTGTAGTTCAACTTTTGAAGATAACCAAGGACAAGTCCGTTCCACCAAAAACTTTTGATGGTTGATATAACCATGGTTGTATAACCATGAAAAGGTTTCCATCAACTAAATTCCAACAACAAATCCCTTCAAATCTATTTTTTATTCGAACTTTCTTTTCAGATAACTACGAGAGTGTAACTTAAACATGGAGAGTGCTTCCATCAGAGAATCTCAAAGTGATGAAGTTTCTGTATCGTGATTTCCTCAATTTAAGAAACCAGAAACCTTTTCTGTAGTTCAACTTTTGAAGATAACCAAGGACAAGTCCGTTCCACCAAAGCCTTTTGATGGTTGCATCTATGCTTTTTAACCATGAAAAGGTTTCCATCAACTAAATTCCAACAACAAATCCCTTCAAATCTATTTTTTATTCGAACTTTTTTTTCAAATAACTACAGGAGTGTAACTCCTGTAACTCCTGATGGAGAGTGATTCCATCAGAGAATCTCAAAGTGATGAATTTTCTATATCGTGACGGATTTCCTCAATTTAAGAAACCAGCAACCTCTTCTGTAGTTCAACTTTTGAAGATAACCAAGGGCAAGTCCGCTCAACCAAAAACTTTTGATGGTTAAAAAACATCTATGTTTTTTAACCATGAAAAGGTTTCCATCAACTAAATTCCAACAACAAATCCCTTCAAATCTGTTTTTTACTCGAACTTTTTTTTCAAATAACTACAGGAGTGTAACTCCTGTAACTCCTGATGGAGAGTGATAGCATCAGAGAATCTCAAAGTGATGAATTTTCTATATCGTGACGGATTTCCTCAATTTAAGAAACCAGCAACCTCTTCTGTAGTTCAACTTTTGAAGATAACCAAGGGCAAGTCCGTTCAAGCAAAAACTTTTGATGGTTAAAAAACATCTATGTTTTTTAACCATGAAAAGGTTTCCATCAACTAAATTCCAACAACAAATCCCTTCAAATCTGTTTTTTACTCGAACTTTTTTTCAAATAACTACAGGAGTGTAACTTAAACATGGAGAGTGCTTCCATCAGAGAATGTCAAAGTGATGAAGTTCCTCTATAGTGACGGATTTCCTCAATTTAAGGAACCAGGAACCTATTCTGATTTAGAAATCTTGTTTTTGGTGAACCGGAAATCTCAGAAATCTTAGGCAAAGTTATTTACTTGAAAAATATTCTCTGAATATAATATCAATCATGATGTCGATTATAAAGACAATTGCAATCTTAATTTATAAAGCGTGGACCCAACAAAACCGTTCATTATTCCACCATATTCACCTGACTCTTGATACATTATCGACTGAGTATAAAAAGATAAATTAATTTTAAAAAAATGGAAAAAACATCACTTTGTCGGAAAGACATGGAGAATTTTTTAAAATTATTGTTATTATTGATATTGAAATACAAAACTTGTCCCCTGAAACCAAAAAAGATTAAAAAACACAAATAACGTTGCTCTAGTGTTTCCACAAAAAAGGGTCACAGAGTATTAAAAAAGGAGAACGTTAGCCTGAATCGTCACTCTTGGAATTATGTCAGTCAGAGGACTTAATAAACAAATCTTGTCCCCAGAAACCAAGAACTTGCTGATTTCAAGAAACAAGCATTTGGGTATTAATTCTTGAAGATAACCAAGGACCAATCCGTTCCACAAAAAAACAGGTCACAGTCGTTCCATCAAAAAAAAAAGTGTCACAGGCCTGTGTGAAGCGACAAATTTTATTTTTAATTTTGCGATCTATTAGCGCCCAGTTGAGATGCGGTGATTATGGTAAATTGATACAAAGTTTCAGCGTTCGTTTCGCTATTGGAGCAAACTTTTTTTATGTTGCCACATTATATTAATTTATTTTTATTTCCAAATTTAATTACATTTAATATTTGGCAAGTTTGATGTTACTTTAAAGATGAAGTATCCTCCTGAAGATGATAGCCTGGATATCAAAACGCGTTAGAACAGGATTTTGATATTAATTCTTGAAGATAACCAAGGACCAATCCGTTCCACAAAAAAAGGGTCGCAGCATATAAAAAGAAGAAGAACAATAGCCTGAATAGTCACTCTTGGAATTATGTCAGTCAGAGGACTTAATAAACAAATCTTGTCCCCTGAAACAAAAAACATTCTGGTTTCAAGAAACAAGGATTTGGATATTAATTCTTAAAGATAACCAAGGACCAAAAAGTATTGATATTGTTGATTTGAAATAACGTTCAACAATTTGCAATGTTTAAATGAAATGAAACGGTGACACTGAATAGTCATAAAATAAGCACATGTCAAAATATCCGAAAGTGAGATAAATCGCCGGCGATTTTGGCAACGTTGTCTTTGGCACAAATCGTTTGGCCGAGGATTAGGAAAATATTAGTGCAAAAATCGGACATATTAAAGACTTTAAGCAAGGTTAATGCACCAATATTTTAATTATAACCGGCGCTTAGTCCAGTTGAATGACATATCTTCCCCTTTAACAATCCTAATAAAATTCAGCTTTAAAAGTAGCTTTTAAAAATAATATGATTTACGTAACGTATTCTATAAATACGCTGCTCCAAAAACTAATACTTAAATTTACTTTCGTAATATCGACGCGCCGTATACTTTCTGTCATTAAAGAAAAAAGATAAGTGGATACTAAATAAAAAATACAACTGTCTGAAGAGGCTTCAAATTTTTACATTATTCTAAAAATTACTACAACGTCTGTCTTGAAATAACCATTTTAATTACGTCATTAGAGGGTACTCAATCAATAAAGCAAAAGGCGTGAGGTCGTCGAAAATGTACCACATCGCAACTAGCAAAAACTTAAATAAACACCTCGTAAAACAGCTTTCATTGACATTGTATTTTAAGAATTTCATAACTCGTCGAAAATAGGTAGCCAACAAATTGTAAATTGTAGTGATTGTAAAATTCGTCCTATTTCACTTTTTTTTTGAGGCAGATGCGACGTCAGTTTGAATCGAAGCTACAAAAACAGATTGAAATACAAATCTTATCTCCTGAAACCAAGAAAGAATAAAAAACAGAACAAACGCGTTTCGACCGCCAAGCTACGATCAGAGAGATACTGAGAAGTTTTGTTTTTTTTTTCAATAGAAGAGTTTCTGTCGAGCACAGAAATATCCAAATTTCGCGAAATCGGAATTAATATTTCGTTAATTTATTAGCCGAATTAAACTACATTAAAATATTTAATACGCTCGTCCATAGGCACATAAAGCTCCATGTCTGTTCCCGTGTGAATCCTAGGCGAAAAAAACCGGCCATAATCAAAAAAGATAGAGCGCCATCTACTAGAAACTAGTTACAACACGTTTACAATTAATGTAAATTACGTTACGCGACAATACGTTTCTGTTATGTTCCTGTTATAAATTAGAGATGGCGCTGTACACCGATTTCTTTTTTTTTTGGTGAAACTGACTGGTGCTTGGTTATCTTCACAAATTGAAATACGAATCTTATCCTTTGAATCCAAGAAAGATTAAAGAACACAACAACAGTTGCTCTAAGAGGAAAAGTAACTCTTAGATCAACTGTTGTTGTGTTTTTTAATCTTTCTTGATTTCAGGTGACAAGATTTGTGTATCAATTCTTGAAGATAACCAAGGACCAGTCCGTTCGAGTAAAATTTTTAGGTTTTGTTTGCTTCTAACAGCTACAGTTGCTCTTAGAGCAAGTCAGTTGCTCTTAGAGCAAGTCAGTTGCTCTTAGAGCAAGTCAGTTGCTCTTAGAGCAAGTCAGTTGCTCTTAGAGCAAGTCAGTTGCTCTTAGAGCAAGTCAGTTGCTCTTAGAGCAAGTTAGTTGCTCTTAGAGCAAGTCAGTTGCTCTTAGAGCAACTGTTGTTATGTTTGTCTAAAACTGATACATAAATCTTGTCCCCTGAAACCAAGAAAGATTAAAAAACACAACAGCAACAACAACAAGAAGAACAGTTGCTCTTAGATCAACTGTTGTTGCTCTAACGCGTTTTGATAGACAAGCTATCATCTTCAGAGAGATACTGACTCCTACTGATTTTGTTCGCAATTTTTTTCAATATTTTATTACTTATTCTGCTATTCGAGGCCTAGACAAATCCAACAAAGCAAAGATCATAAAAATTCGCCTGGAGTTCTAAAGTTGGCCGTCTCAGGAATTATCCCAATAGGCAGACAAAAACTGAAAAAACATTTGTATGAGTATTTAAACGTAGAAAACTGTATAATCTTACACAAACATAATTATTTAAACATCACATACTTTTTCATGAATATAGATAATGAAAATTTTAAGAAGATAGTCATGAACATAGAAAAGCAACCTTAAAAATCTACAGGTTTCAAGGTGGTCTACAAATTTGGAGAAAGGGTTTTAAGGTGGTCTACAAATTTGGAGAAAGAGGTGATACGACAGTGTAACAATTTCCAAAGCTAATGCCCAATTCAGTCAATCACTTTTGACTACTCACCATGAATACTCACTTCCAAAAAATAATAAATTTCAATCAAAAATCTGTATATAATTTTGTCTTAACTTTTGGCATCACCTAATTGGCCAACCTAATAAACAGACGCACACTAAACGGTCTGGTATATTTGCAAATGATCTGTGGAACTTCAACCAAGCTCGTTATGATTTATGCGCATTTCGTCGCGGATCTTTTATAAGAGACGAACATTTTCAAAACACCTTAAATCAGACAGTGTTGAAAAAATTGTTTTCGTTTTCATAAAAATATCTCCGGATTGCAACAGCTAATATGTATTTTCGATATCATTCACGAATGCAGTGGAGCAGTGGAATCGGGAACGGCGGCCAGCCGGTTTTATTTTAAAATCCAGAAATTGACACGGTGATATTTAGTTTTTTTTTTGGCGTTAGAGGCGAAATTATTAGCACTACCACTTGCAAATGAAAGAGATACAATCATATACTTAAGTATATGGGTACAATTTACTTGCGAAGGGTAAATCATGCATTATACCACTACGAACAGGAGGGGACAATGAATATAGATGGCGCTTTAAATGGGGGTAAGTTGGGGAACATTTTGTTCGATAACGAAATCCAGAGGTTAAAAATTCCATAAAAAAGGGTTTTAAATTCGATTGCACAGACATTTTTTATCTTAAACTGCCTTGTGTCACTGTTGGGGGATCGCAGTCCACTACTTCTATTCTCTATCTTCTTCTATCTTCTTCTATCTTCTTCTATCTTTTTCTATCTTCAAAATTTCCATTAAAGAACTTCTAGAAAAGACAAGTCGATAACTGCTACATCTCGAGACATTTAGTCGAAATTCGTTCATTGGAGACGAAATTTCTTGGTGAAATCCAAAAGTGACACGTGACAGGTAGTCCAATTCAGTCTTGAGCTAACTTATGTCTTGTGAGAGTTCCCCCCCAAAAAGACAAATATTTCGGAAAAAGCAAAAATTTCGAAAAAAACCAAAATTTCGAAAAAGGCCAAAATTTCGAGAAAAAGCTAAAATTTCGAGAATAATCAAAATGTGGAGAATAAGCCAAAACTTCGAGAAAAACCAAAATGTCGAGAAAAAGCCAAAATGTCGAGAAAAAGTCGAAATTTTGAAAAAAAAAGTTACAATTCTTAGAATAGTCGAAATTTCCAAATAAGTCAATTATCAAATAAGTCAATTATCAAGTAAGTAAATTATCATATAAAACAATTTTCAAAAAGTCAAATTTAATAAAAAAAACCTAAGCAACGCAGCTCGATATATAAAGGTTTTTTAAAGTTAAAATAAACGCAATTTTAATTTAATAAACGTTTATTATACTAATCAATGCTACTTGAGAAGTTCTTAACAAAATATCGAATTTTTCGGAAAATCAAAACTTCGAGCAAAAAAATATTAAAAACGAACCGAAATTTAAAAACATATCAAAATGCTCAAATATTTCATTTTCAAAAAAGTAGAAATTTCGAATTTTTTAACACAAATTACAAAAAAAATTGAAGTTTTGACAAACAGTTAACATTTTGAAAACAGCTGAAGTTGGAAAACAACGAAAATTTTGAAAAGAGGTCAAAATTTTCATAAAATGACGAAATTTTGAAAAAGAAATGCAATTTTCAAAATCAAAATTGTCGATATTTTTAGAAAATGTGAACATTTTTAAGCAGAGATCGAACGCAAAAAAAGAGATCTGAAACATGGGGATCCTTTTAAAAAAGTTGATTTCTTTAAAAAAGAGCGCACTTTTCGGAACTGGCGAAGAAAAAGCCAAAATGTCGAAACAAAGTCGAAATGTTGAAAAAAAGGTTGCAATTCTGAAAAGAATCGAAATTTTCAAATAAGTCAATTATCAAGCAAGTCTAGTAAGACAATTTTTAAAAAATCAAATTTAATAAAAAGTTCTTAAAAAAACATCGAATTTTTCAACGCAAATTACAAAAAAAATCGAAGTTTTGACAAACAGTTAACATTTTGAAAACAGCTGAAGTTGGAAAACAACGAAGATTTTGAAAAGAGGTCAAAATTATCATCAAATGACGAAATGTTGAAAAAAAAAATGCTATTTTTAAAATCGAATTAGTCGATATTTTTAGAAAATGTGAGCATTTTTAAGAAGAGGTCGAACGCAAAAAAAGACATTTAAAAAATGGGGACCTTTTTAAAAAAGTTGATTTCATTAAAAAAGGGCGTACTTTTCAGAAAAAAAGGATTAACTGGCGAAGAAAAGGCCAAAATGTCGAGAGAAATTCGAAATTTTGAAAAAAAAAAGGTTGTTATTCTGAAAAAAGTCGAAATTTTCAAATAAGTCAATTATCAAGTAAGTCAATTATCAAGTAAGTCAATTTTTAAGTAAGACAATTTAAAAAAAATCAAATTTAATAAAAAAGTTCTTAAAAAAACATCGAATTTTTCGGAAAATCGAAACTTCGAGCAAAAAAAATATTAAAAACGATGCAAAATTTAAAAACATCGAAATTTTCAAATATTTCATTTTCAAAAAAGTCGAAATTTCGAATTTTTCAACACAAATTACAAAAAAAATTGAAGTTTTGACAAACCGTTAACATTTTGAATACAGCTGAAGTTGGAAAAGAAGGAGAATTTTGAAAGGAGGTCAAAATTTTCATAAAATGACTAAATTTCGAAACAAAAATGCAATTTTTAAAATCGAAATAATCGATATTTTAGAAAATGTGAGCATTTTTAAGAAGAAGTCAAAAGCAAAAAAGAGATCTAAAAAATGGGGACCTTTTTAAAAAAGGTGATTTCTTTAAAAAAGAGCGCACTTTTCAGAAAAAAAGAATTAACTGGCGAAGAAAAAGCCAAAATATCGAGAAATGTCGAAATTTTGAAAAAAAAGGTTGCAATTCTGAAAAGAGTCGAAATTTTCAAATAAGTCAACTATCAAGTAAGTCAGTTATCAAGTAAATCAATTATCTAGTAAGATAATTTAAAAAAAATCAAATTTAATAAAGAAATTCTTAAAAAAACATCGAATTTTTCGGAAAATCGAAACCTCGAGCAAAAAAATATTAAAAACGAGCCGAAATTTAAAAACATCGAAATTTTCAAATATTTCATTTTTAAAAAAGGCGAAATTTCGAATTTTTGAACACAAATTACAAAAAAATCGAAGTTTGGACAAGCAGTTAACATTTTGAAAACAGCTGAAGTTGGAAAAGAACGAAAATTTTAAAAAGAGGTCAAAATTTTCATAAAGTGACGAAATTTTGAAAAAAAATGCATTTTTTAACATCGAAATTGTCGATATTTTTGGAAAATGTCAGCATTTTTAAGAAGAGGTCGAACGCAAAAAAAAGAGATTTAAGAAATGGGGACCTTTTTAAAAACGTTGATTTCTTTAAAAAGGGCTCACTTTTTGGAAAAAAGGAATCAACTGGCGAAGAAAAAGACAAAATGTCGGGAGAAAGTCGAAATTTTGAAAAAAAAAAGGTTCCAATTCTGAAAAGAGTCGAAATTTTTAAATAACTCAATTACCAGGTAAGTCAATTATTAAGCAAGTCAATTATCTAGTAAAACAATTTTTAAAAAATCAAATTTAATAAAATAGTTCTTAAAAAACATCGAATTTTTCGAAAATCGAAACCTCGAGCAAAAAAAACATTAAAAACGAGCCAAAATTTAAAAACATCGAGATTTTCAAATATTTCATTTTCAAAAAAGACGAAATTTCGAATTTTTGAACACAAATTACAAAAAAAATCGAAGTTTTAACAAACAGTTAACATTTTGAATACAGCTGAAGTTGGAAAAGAAGGAGAATTTTGAAAGGAGGTCAAAATTTTCATAAAATGACTAAATTTCGAAACAAAAATGCAATTTTTAAAATCGAAATAGTCGATATTTTAGAAAATGTGAGCATTTTTAAGAAGTCAAAAGCAAAAAAGAGATCTAAAAAATGGGGACCTTTTTAAAAAAGTTGATTTCTTTAAAAAAGAGCGCACTTTTCAGAAAAAAAGAATTAACTGGCCAAAATATCGAGAAATGTCGAAATTTTGAAAAAAAAAGGTTGCAATTCTGAAAAGAGTCGAAATTTTCAAATAAGTCAACTATCAAGTAAGTCAGTTATCAAGTAAATCAATTATCTAGTAAGATAATTTTAAAAAAATCAAATTTAATAAAGAAGTTCTTAAAAAAACATCGAATTTTTCGAAAAATCGAAACCTCGAGCAAAAAAATATTAAAAACGAGCCGAAATTTAAAAACATCGAAATTTTCAAATATTTCATTTTTAAAAAAGCCGAAATTTCGAATTTTTGAACACAAATTACAAAAAAATCGAAGTTTCGACAAGCAGTTAACATTTTGAAAACAGCTGAAGTTGGAAAAGAACGAAAATTTTGAAAAGAGGTCAAAATTTTCATAAAGTGACGAAATTTTGAAAAAAAAATGCATTTTTTAACATCGAAATTGTCGATATTTTTAGAAAATGTCAGCATTTTTAAGAAGAGGTCGAAGGCAAAAAAAAGAGATTTAAGAAATGGGGACCTTTTTAAAAACGTTGATTTCTTTAAAAAGGGCGCACTTTTTGGAAAAAAAGAATCAACTGGCGAAGAAAAAGACAAAATGTCGGGAGAAAGTCGAAATTTTGAAAAAAAAAGGTTCCAATTCTGAAAAGAGTCGAAATTTTTAAATAAGTCAATTACCAGGTAAGTCAATTATTAAGCAAGTCAATTATCTAGTAAAACAATTTTTAAAAAATCAAATTTAATAAAATAGTTCTTAAAAAACATCGAATTTTTCAAAAATCGAATCCTCGAGCAAAAAAAACATTAAAAACGAGCCAAAATTTAAAAACATCGAAATTTTTAAATTTTTCATCTTCAAAAAAGTTGAAATTTCGAATTTGTGAACACAAATTACAAAAAAAATCGAAGCTTTAACAAACAGTTAACATTTTGGAAAACGCTGAAGTTGGAAAAGAACGAACATGTTGAAAAGAGGTCAGAATTATCATAAAATGACGAAATGTTGAAACAAAAATGCAATTTTTAAAACCGATAGTGTCGATATTGTTAGAAAATGTGAACATTTTTAAGAAGTCGAACGCAAAAAAGAGATCTAAAAAATGGGGACCTTTGTAAAAAAAGTTGATTTCTTCAAAAAAGTGGATTTCTTCAAAAAAGTGAATTTCTTCAAAAAAGTTGATTTCTTCAAATAACAGCGAACTTTTCAGAAAAAAAAAGAAGTAACTGGCGAAGAAAAAGCCAACAAAAGATGAATGAAAGTAACTCTACCACGCAAAAATATACAAAGAATATCTTTAAGAAAAAAGTCAAATTTACGAGATAATGCCGAAATTCTGAAAAACTTTTTAACTGAACTTATTAAATGAATCAAAATTCAATAAAGTTGAGTTTAAAAAAAGTCGGTTTTTCTTTCAAATTGTTCAAAAAAAAACGAAATTTTCAAAAATACCACATTTTACGAAAAGTTGAGATTTTCCAAAAAAAAAGTTGATATTTAAAAAGAGCCGCATTTAAGAAAAGAAATTTTCCAACACAAGTTACAAAAAAGTCAAAATTTTAGGAAAGTCAAAATTTTAAAGAAAGGTTGACATTGAAAAGAACGAAAATTTTGAAATGAGGTGAAAATTTGCATAAAATGACAACATTTTGAAAGAAAAATGCAATTTTTAAAATCAAAATTGTCGATATATTCAGAAAATGTTAACCTTTTTAAGAAGAGGTCGAGCTTAAAAAAAGGGGACTAAAAAGAGTTGATTTCAACAAAAAAGAGTTAATTTTTCAAAAAAAGAAGTGAAAATTACGAGAAAAAGTCGAAATTCTAAAAGAAAAACGAACTTTCAAATGAATCAAAACTTTCAATAAAGTTCAATTTAAAAAAAGACGGTCTTTTCTTCAAATTACTGAAAAAAATCGAAGCAGACCAAAATTTCCAAAATGAAAGTCGAATTTTTCAAAACAAAACTTGTAAAATGTCGAATTTTGGAAAATGTTCGAAATTTTAAAAAATGATCGAAATTAAAAAAAGCAGACACTCTGAAAATGATCAAACTTTAAAAAAAAGGGGCTAACAAGAGTTGATTTCATCAAAGAGCTAACTTTTCAAAAAAAAAGTCAAAATTACGAGAAAAAGTCGAAATTCTGAATGAAAATCGAACTTTTGGAATGAATGAAAACTTTTAATAAAGTTTAATTTAAAAAAAGTCGTTTTTTCTTCAGATTGATGAAAACAATCGAAGCAGACCCAAATTTCCAAAATGAAAGTCGAATTTTTCAAAACAAATTTGTAAAAAAGTCGAATTTTGGGAAATAGTCGAAATTTTAAAAAATTATCGAAATGAAAAAAACCAGACATTTTGAAAATGGTCAAACTTTAAAAAAGAGGACTAACAAGAGTTGGTTTCATCAAAAAAGAGCTAACTTTTCAAAAAAAAAAAACAAAATTACGAGAAAAAGTCGAAATTCTGAATGAAAACCGAACTTTTTAAATGAATCAAAACTTTCAATAAAGTTTAATTTAAAAAAAGACGGTCTTTTTTTCAAATTACTGAAAAAAATCGAAGCAGACCAAAATTTCCAAAATGAAAGTCGAATTTTTCAAAACAAAACTTGTAAAATGTCGAATTTTGGAAAATGTTCGAAATTTTAAAAAATGATCGAAATTAAAAAACGCAGACACTCTGAAACTGATCAAACTTTTAAAAAAAAGGGGCTAACAAGAGTTGATTTCATCAAAGAGCTAACTTTTCAAAAAAAAAAATTAAAATTACGAGAAAAAGTCGAAATTCTGAATGAAAATCGAACTTTTGGAATGAATGAAAATTTTTAATAAAGTTTAATTTAAAAAAAGTCGTTTTTTCTTCAGATTGATGAAAACAATCGAAGCAGACCCAAATTTCCAAAATGAAAGTCGAATTTTTCAAAACAAATTTGTAAAAAAGTCGAATTTTGGGAAATAGCCGAAATTTTAAAAAATTATCGAAATGAAAAAAAGCAGACATTTTGAAAATGGTCAAATTTTAAAAAAGGGGACTAACAAGAGTTGATTTCATCAAAAAAGAGCTAACTTTTCAAAAAAAAAACAAAATTAGAGAAAAAATCGAAATTCTGAATGAAAACCGAACTTTTTAAATGAATCAAAACTTTCAATAAAGTTTAATTTAAAAAAGACGGTCTTTTCTTCAAATTACTGAAAAAAATCGAAGTAGACCAAAATTTTCAAAATGAAAGTCGAATTTTTCAAAACAAAACTTGTAAAAAGTCGAATTTTGGAAAATGGTCGAAATTTTAAAAAATGATCGAAATTAAAAAACGCAGACACTCTGAAAATGATCAAACTTAAAAAAAAAGGGGGCTAACAAGAGTGGATTTCATCAAAGAGCTAACTTTTCAAAAAAAAAAGTCAAAATTACGAGAAAAAGTCGAAATTCTGAATGAAAATCGAACTTTTGGAATGAATGAAAACTTTTAATAAAGTTTAATTTAAAAAAAGTCGTTTTTTCTTCAGATTGATGAAAACAATCGAAGCAGACCCAAATTTCCAAAATGAAAGTCGAATTTTTCAAAACAAATTTGTAAAAAAGTCGAATTTTGGGAAATAGTCGAAATTTTAAAAAATGATCAACATTAAAAAAAGCAGACATTTTTAAAATGGTCAAACTATAAAAAAGGGACTAACAAGAGTTGACTTCATCAAAGAGCTAACTTTTCAAAAAAAAAAAGTTAAAATTACGAGAAAAAGTCGAAATTCTGAAAGAAAAACGAACTTCTCAGATGAATCAAAACTTTCAATAGAGTTTAATTTAAAAAAAGTCGTTTTTTTTTCAACTTGATGAAAAAAGTCGAAGCAGATCAACATTTTTAAAATGAAAGTCGAATTTTTCAAAACAAATTTGTCAAAAAGTCGAATTTTGGGAAATCGTCGAAATTTAAAAAATTATCGAAATTAAAAAAAAGGCAGAAAATTTGAAAATGGTTTAACTTAAAAAAAAAATGTCAAGATTTTCAAGAAATGAAAAATGATTTCTAGTAATTTTAAGTCGTTGATAACTGACCACAAAATCGAAAATGTTAAAAAAATCGAAATTTTAAAAAAGGCTATATTTTCAGAAGGTTGAAATTTTTCAAAAACAAGTTGATGTTTAAAAGAGGTCGCATTTAAAAAAAGGAAATTAGCCACAACTTCGAATTGTTCAACACAAATTATAAAAAAAAATCAAAATTTTAAGTCAAAACTTGAAAAAAAAATTGGAATTTTTAGATAAGTCAATTATCAAATAAAACAATTTTCAAAAAATCGAATTTAATGAAAAAGTTCTAAAAAAATATCAAATTTTTCGGAAAATCAAAATGTCGAGACGATGAAATATTGAAAACGAGCCGATATTAAAAAAAAATGCAACAAAATCAAAATTTTAGGTTAAAACTTGAAAAAGGAATGAAATTTTCATATAAGTCAATTATCAAATAGGACAATTTTCAAAAAATCGAATTTAATAAAAAAGTTCTGAAAAAATATCAAATTTTTCCAAAAATCAAAATTTTGAGAAAAAGTGACATTGAAAACGAGCTGAAATTTAAAAATAAAATCGACAAATATGTCAACATTTTCAAAAAAAGTTGAAATTTCGAATTTTTCGAAAGCCGAAAGTCGAAAGTCCTTTTAAAAAAGTTGATTTCTTTAAAAAAGAGCGCACTTTTCAGAAAAAAAGAATTAACTGGCGAAGAAAAAGCCAAAATATCGAGAAATGTCGAAATTTTGAAAAAAAAGGTTGCAATTCTGAAAAGAGTCGAAATTTTCAAATAAGTCAACTATCAAGTGTCAGTTATCAAGTAAATCAGTTATCTAGTGAGATAATTTTAAAAAAATCAAATTTAATAAAGAAGTTCTTAAAAAAACATCGAATTTTTCGGAAAATCGAAACCTCGAGCAAAAAAATATTAAAAACGAGCCGAAATTTAAAAACATCGAAATTTTCAAATATTTCATTTTTAAAAAAGTCGAAATTTCGAATTTTTCAACACAAATTACAAAAAAATCGAAGGTTTTAACAAACAGTTAACATTTTGACAAAAGCTGAAGTTGGGAAAGAACGAAAATTTTGAAAAGAGATCAACATTTTCATATAATGCCGAAATTTTGAAAGAAAAATGCAAAAGTTGAAATATCGAATTTTTCAACACAAAATACAAAAAGGTCGAAATATTCAGAAAGAGTAAAAAATTTTAATAAAAATCTGAAATTGAAAAAACGAAAACTTTAAAAAGATGTCCGAATTTTCATATAACGACAAAATTTCAAAAAAAAAATTCAATTTTTAAAATCAAAATTGTCGATATTTTCAAAAAATGTGCACATTTTTAAAAAAAAACATCGAAATTAAAGAAAAGAGATTAAAAATGGACTTTTTTTAAACAAAAACCGACTTCTTCAAAAAAAGAGAACTTTTCAGAAAAAAAAAATCAAAATTAGTACAAAACGTCGAAATTTTGAAAAAAGACTGACTCTTTAAATGTAACAAAATTTTCAATAAAATCGAATTTAAAAAAGCTGCTTTGTCGAAAAAAATCGAAGCAGATTAAAATTTTCAACGAAAATAGGAATTTTTTAAAACAAATTTGTTAAAGAGCTACTAAAATCTGAGAAACAGTTCAAATTAAACTTGAAAATAATCGAAGCAGATCAAAATTTTCAAAAAAAAGTCGAATTTTTCAAAACAAATTTGTAAAATACGATTCGTGCGTTGGTAACATATAACTTAAACTTGCTCAAAGTTTATTGTCTTCTATTTTATTAGTGCAAAGTTCGTTATCTTAAAAAAATATATCATCTGTAAGATATTTTTTAAGTGCGATGTAGGTGTTCGTAAAGTATGAGCTTGTGGACATTGCAAGTAGAAGATGAAAATATCTGCACCCCCTGGACGTTGCAAGTAGAAGATGGAAATATCTGCACCCCCTGGACGTTGCAAGTAGAAGATGGAAATATATGCACCCCCAGAGACTATGTATCCCAGAAGCGAGGTATGTTAGGTCACAAAACTCTTTCTTATGATAAACAAAGTTAAAATCACTGAACGTAGTTCAAATCTGGGGTAAACCTGGTCGTAACATTTTTCAAAGAAGCCTCAATTTGCTGTTTATTTAGATATCTTAATACTGAAGATAGCAAATTAAAGATTTTGGTGGAACGGACTGGTCCTTGGTTATCTTCAAAAATTGAAATACAAATCTTGTTCCCTGAAACCAAAAAAGATTAAAAAGGCACAACAGAGGTTGCTATAAGAGGCTCTAAGAGCAATCTCTGTTGTGTTTTTTAATATTTCTTGGTCTCAGGGGACAAGGTTTGTATTTCAAGTTAAAGATGGTATTGTTCTGGTAGACATCATCTTTAACTTATTTTGGGAAAAATTAAACTTAACATAGATTGCCTCTAAGGTACAATAAGTTTGGTGGAACGGACTGGTCCTTGGTTATCTTCAAAAATTGACATACAAATTTTGTTCCCTGAAACAAAAAAGATTAAAAAAACACATCAGTGGTTGCTATAAGAGACTCTAAGAGCAATCTCTGTTGTGTTTTTTAATCTTTCTTGGTTTCAGGGGACAAGATTTGTATTTCAAGTTAAAGATGGTATTGTTTTGGTAGACATCATCTTTAACTTATTTTGGGAAAAATTGGACTTAACATAGATTACCCCTAAGGTACAATAAGTTTGGTGAAACGGACTGGTCCTTGGTTATCTTCAAAAATTGAAATACAGATCTTGTCCCCTGAAATCAAGAAAGATTAAAAAACACAAAAAAGGTTGCTCTAACGCGTTTCGACAGCCAAGCTGTTATCTTGGTGTCGAAACGCGTTAGAGCAAACTTTGTTGTGTTTATTAAATATTTCTTGGTTTCAGGGGACAAGTTCTGTATTTCAATTTTCTAAGGTACAGATAAAGATGGTGATGAACTACCGATTTAAATGCAAGTTGTAATTCTCTATGGAACCTATTCGGCAATGCAGTTTCAGAATTCCACAGAAGAAAGTCTCCATTTATAGAAGTTCTGACTATGTCAAGTTACACCGACGAAGGAGTTTGTTTTCTCACACTATCTTGTATGGCTTAAGAATGTGGGGTATCAAAGCCAATAACTCTTGCATCTTCCATCATTTGTTGAAAAAGAGACTAGTCGCTAACCCTCCCCGTGGCTCCAATATCTGGGGAGACTAAAAAATTGAAGAGAGAACTAGTCAAACTTTGGTCATCAATTAGAGAAACTGCCATTCTCTGGAAGAATTCCAAGAGCCAATGCGTGTTTTTGGGATTGAGCTCCAGACAAGAGTACATTACAGCAGCGTTATTCCATGAGGTTGTTGGCTGCATTATTGTTTGACGTTGTCTTAGAAGAAAACCTAAGATTTTGAAGTACTGAAGTCAAGAAGATTTTTCAATCCTTATACTAAAACGATATTGAAATCACGATTAACTAATGGGAAGTCGCAAGTGTGAACTGTTCATTTTTGTAAATTTAGTTCCATATTGTATAAATAATTCCATAACGTGAATGTTGTTAAGTATGTTAAGTTGATATAACTAATCGTAAGCACATAAATGCGAAATATTGGTGACCAATGTTGTTCTGTAGTCAGAGTTGGCCATTGAAGTATGAAATATCTGTAATGCCTTCCAATAGGATTTGTTTTTTGGAATGCGCCGCATATATTTGCTTATTTCCAAAGTAAAAAACGAGAATCTTATCTTTTGTTGATAAATATCATGGCAACGTGTTAGGTAAAATATTTTAGAGATAAGGTATGCGAAAAACAGTACTTACTGAATTTCGGTCGAAGTACTTTCTGTAGGGGTTGGGGAAGTCTGTTGCTTGTGAAGCTCCGGCCTGCCGAAGACAGTGTAATTGTGCGCGCCGTACGCGTTAAGAAACAGAATATAGTTCCGGTTTTGGCGAATGTTCGCCTTGACTAGTGACGAAGGGTTATCCGAATCGCAACGCGTTGGATCGGAATCATTGGAGAACTTGAGGCGAATATGATCGTCAATGATGACTCGAGAGGGGTATTTGAGTTTGTTGATCACTCTGAAGAGCACCGAATAATTTTGATCCGGAGGGACGACGCTCACCGCTTCAGTTCGAGCCACCACCACGGTGTTGGCCACGAAAGCCTTATACGTGACGTCCGGTCTTTGGCAAGTATTGCGGTTCTTGCGACGGTTTCTTTTGGCAGGTTGAGGGTGGGCCCTCGGTTGGCGATGATGGTGTCTGATGCGATGGGGCGCTTCCGATAGGGGTGGCAGATCCACCGAAGTCGGTGGCGGTCGAGAGTTTCTTTTGCTGATATCCGTCATCGTGAGGTTATCTATGCGGAAGCCGGAACAACAAACGACTGCTAACACCACTAGAAAAAGGAGGAACAGGCATTTTTCGTACGATATCCCGTACATGTCGTTTAAAGCGGAAGAAGGAGGATCAGTGGGGTGAGTCCAGGTCCATCAGGAGGGCTGGATGAAGAACCACCGGAGTCCGGGGATGGAGCATGTTGGCGAGAGTTGTGCATTCCTATCGCGACATCTCCGTCAGCTGACACTGTCACTGCACCACTGAGCACTCTGCGACTATGGGGTGATGAAGCACTACACTCGCGCACGGGATTCGCAGCGGCACCGAGAGGTTGGCGCGACGGTGATGTCAACAGCCGGGAAGTTCGCACTATACTGCTGTGTCTTCCGTCACTAGTCCCCTCCAGACCATCTGGCGGTAGACGCCACAATTTTAGCTTCATCTCGGAACGTCGCGACGCCTCGTTCTCTCCTTCGCGACACAATCCGACGCTCTACCAACTACATATATATTTTACTATACAGCACTTGCACTTAAGTACGCACTCCTAAATTGTTATTATTTATTTACGTTAGCAGATCCAGTTACACCTCTTAACATTTTCCACCTTTTATCTTTCGTCTTATCTGACGTAAACTAAAGCTAATTTGCCCTTTTCACAATTATTCGCGGGTTCAATTATCGGTGATCTAATTTAGAACTTAATCACATCTAATCGGGCGAAATTGTTATAATTTAAAAGTGCGCTCTTATCAAATAAATTTATTACATTCTTATAAGATTAAAAAGTCTCAAACTTACACAAAATTTTACGATACAATTTTCATATTTGTTTTGCTTCCAAAAAATAACTGGGTTACGACTAGCGTTGTATTGCTTAAAAATAACTCATACTGACAGACTAATTTAATTACATGATAACTTTAGAAGAGGCAATCGAGCCTTCAAATCGTCAGTAACGGCACCAATTTTAACAAAACTTTTATTAAACACAATACACTGGTAGTGGTGCCCCATGGAAGCTAGGGAAGCACGGCGTCCCTTAAAATAGGAAATTATTTTTGTTAAAATTCGAGTTTTTTTTGAACATTTCGACTTTCCGTCCAACCTTAGGTGTTCAACTCGACATTTTTTTAATGTTCAATACACTATTATGTCTTCAAAGCACCGCGAAGTAGGATGCGAAAACAAGGATAGATAGCGATGAACCGCCTTCTTAAACAAGGATAGGTTGCAATTTCTGGGAAAATTCCTCTCGGTAACGAGTTCCATAGCTTGGAAATTCTACAGAAAAAAGAGCCTTCACAGACAGAAGTCCTCACTGTATCAAGCTGAACCTAAATTTTCCTTCGAAAATTTCCACCATAATCTGAAAATTTCAATTTTTCTAGAAGTTTTAAAATTAAAATTTCCTTTCTTCTAGAACTTCCCAAATTTTTCTCAAAATTTTAACC
Source organism: Dastarcus helophoroides (assembly GCA_028583605.1). Lineage (NCBI taxonomy): Eukaryota > Metazoa > Arthropoda > Insecta > Coleoptera > Bothrideridae > Dastarcus > Dastarcus helophoroides. The sequence goes on along the minus strand of CM053336.1, from coordinate 602,888 downwards.
TTATTCTTAAAATTTCGACATTTATCTTGAAAATGCCAAGTTTAAATTCCAACGTTCAACCATCTCTCCAGCTTGTATGCCTAAAACTTGATTTTTTTTCGATATCGAATTTCGACATGTTTTTCAAACTTTGTCGCGTACATTTAAAATTCTTACATTTCATAAAAGTTCGACGTTATAATCGAGATTTTTACTTGTTTTTCTCCAAATGCGAAAATCTTGATACTTCGAATCTGTTTATACAAATTTGGAAGTGCCAAATAAAAAAACAATTATCCCTCGGAAGCGAAAAGGTTTTGCAATCAGCGAAAAATGCAGGTAAAAGAGAAAATAGAACATTTTTGGAAAAAACGAAGGGAGAAAAGTACTGAAGTGTTTTACAGAGAACTGTTCTACTTAAAAATAAGTACGTCTGGTCATCCAACCTAACCTCATTAACTTACGAGAACAAATTCAGTTTTAACAGCCAATATTTCTTCGTTTTTTTTGGTTCTATTAAAATATCGAATTGGAACTTTTAAAACAATAGTTACCATTGAAAAAAAGATGGAAATTATTCCAAAGATCAATATATTCAAAAAGTCGAAAACAAAAGGATAACCGAAGTTTTCAAAAAAGTTTAAATTTCGAAGAAAGTCGAACTTTTTTGATGGAACGACTTGGTCCTTGATTATCTTCAAAATTAATATACAAGATTTGTCCGCTGGAACCAAGAAAAAACGTAACAGATGCTCTAGCGCGTTTCGCTAGCCAAGCTATCATCTTCAGACAGATTTCTCTCAAGACTCGTATATCAGTAAGTCAAATTTGGAAAGGTGGAATTTTAAAACAAGGGTGACATTTTGAAAAAAAGTGGGAAATTTTGCAATCGAATATGATAACGAAGGCTTCCACGGCCAGAGTCAGTACAGGATATACTTCTTCCGGGATTGGACCGTGTCAAAGAACTACAAAAGTGTTGCAATCGAAGTTTTGAAAGAAGTCCAGCTTCAACTTTAAAAAAAAAAACAGTATTTCTCAACGTGTAGAAATTTAGAAAAAACCTCAACATTTTCAAAAAAGTTACAATTTTCAAAAAGAAAATCGTTATTTTCAAAAAGAAATTTTCGGAAAAATCGACACTTTTAAGAATCGAAAATTTCAAAAAAAGTAACAATTTTTAGTCAACAAGTTGAGAAATATTCGAAAGTCTTAAGCGAGTCGAAATTTTGACAAGAAGCTTATAATTTGGAAAACGTTTATTTTGGAAAACGTTTATTTTGGAATAAAATTGATGTTTTGAAAAACTTTTCAAAATCGAAAACATTAAAATTTCCAGAAAAAGTTTGAATTTGGGAAAACGTCGAACTGTTGAAAGTCAAATTTTCAAAAAACTTGAACTTTTCGAGAAAAAAGCCAATGAAGATAAACTTAATGCTGAAGCCGGTGGGTATTGGAAGGGAACTCAGCAGATCAACCATAGCAGAAGCGAAACTTTTCTTCAGCGAAAATGGTAAGAACGACAGGGGAAAGGGGTAACAATTTTAATGAGCTTGGTTAAACTTTTGCGGTGAAACTTTTTTGCAGGGGGAGATGAGGTGCTTTTGATTCTGTCCTAAAGGATATTAAAGGATTTTGGCCTGGATTTTACTTCCGACTCGGTGCTACCGTTGATAAATAGGTGCTACTGGACGTGGAGTTGTTCCTTACAAAACAGTTTGGGAAATCTTGCATTATTAAATAATCTTACATCAAAGAATCGAACCTCGTTTCTCAGAACATAGCAACAAACGCCAAGTTCTTCGAATATCAATCAATTGGCCGTAAAATAAGGATGCCAATCCAACACTACTATTTTATGATTGTAGATGAAAACAAACTGGTTACGTTAATAGGCGCCTTTAATTATTTGATATTTTAAGTAATTAGCATCGATTATTTAGACTGTAATCTTTCATTTTTCGGTTCAGTTTATCAACATCAGAAAATACGCAGTTGTGAAAAATGTTTATTGACCACCATCGACAGGTAATCTAATTTTCGGAATAACCCGAGCAGTTAATATTTGTTTTTCCCTTCGAATTATACGAAATGCTAAATTGACTGCAATTGCACACGAAAAATCCATCTCGTAAATCTTTTTGACATGATAGACGTTAGCAAGGTTATAAAGTTCTAATAGATAACTAGCTTATGTTGCTTCTGCTATTAAGACATATTTTTTTGCTGGAACGGACTGGTCCTTGGTTATCTTCAAAAATTGAAATACAAATTCTGTCCCCTGAAACCAAGAAAGATTAAAAAACATAACAGAGGTTGCTCTAACGCGTTTCGATAGCCAAGCTATCATCTTTAGAAAGATACTGTAAAAGGTCTTTGCAAAAAAGTAAAAATAGGAAAAAAATCAAAATTTAAAGTTAATCGAAGTTTAGATTGGAAATCTTACGCAAACAGATGTTGCTCTAGAGCTCTAGAACAGACTCTGTTGTATTTTTTAATCTTTCTTGGTTTCAACGGACAAGATTTGTATTTCAATTTATTAAGAAATATAAAAATAATCTAGTATGAAGACGGTTAATTCAAAAAAACACATAATTTCTGGTACAAAGAAAATTTTTCTTTACGTATCTCTAACTTTGGTCGATTAGTATTTTAGAATAGAAACCAATTATTTACGAATTTAAAAGAATAATATAAAAAATGTCGAATGACTAATACAATAACATTGGAAATAAATGATAGGGTATCGATATTTTTTTTACTAATTTCTTTGGTCTATTCCAGAAGATGATAATTGATAAATTAATAGAGGATATCATATCCTTCCCTTTATTGGTTTTCTAATCTACGTACGTATTTCCAAATAAAAAATGGCAGCCTGTCAAAAATATTTGACAAATTACCATGCGAACTGGACCAATAGAAGAAGAAGAAAGTGAATAAAAAGAAAAAATATTTTTGTATTTATTAATTCGTTCAAATGCGTTCTCTATAAAAATTGTATCGATTCAGTATAAGTCGTACTAGATATATTCATAATACAGAAAATTAGGACTCGAATTAATTGGGTTAGTTAATTTATAAATCGTTTAGAACAGGACTTGGCAATCTGAGTGAATTATTTAAGTTTCTAAATCCATCGGGACGGAAGCTGACTTATAATCCGGAAATAATACTCCCAAATTTTGGCAACATTTACTTAAAAGCTTCATATTTATTTCTGTAAAATAACTGTTACAATAATGAAGAATTATCATAATCAAACATATTCCTAATCTTTTTAATAGTTAAACTATTTGATTATCTATTTAAATATACACTGTAATGGGTGCTTATTCATATCGGAGATATTAATACAAATATGTATTTAAGGTTAAGTAGTTTGAGTTTCCTGGTTCCAGATTAACAAAAATCTGCCAATTAAAGTTAGATTAAAAACATTAAGTACCCTATAATATCGATAGTTTCTAACTAGTAATTGCAAAGTGTCAATTAAACACATTTATTTGCGTAATCTAAATTAAAAGTCAGTTAAAGTTCATTCAACTTATAAAAAAAAAATGGTTGTCATCAGCTCAAGAATACCTATCAAATTAAATAAAAATTTCAATTTGGCATTACATTCAGTTTTTGGAAGTTACGGGAACACCTAGTATATTATGTGATGTTAATTATTATCTTAAAGACGCTGTAAGTGTCGAAATTAAATAAAAAATTCATAAAACCACTTTCAGAGAAAGAAGTCAAAATTTCGTGAACTAACTAGAAATTTTATAGAATAAATTATAAAAAAGTCGAACCACTTGGCACAAAAGTCACAATTTCTATCAACACAATTCAAGTTTCTCTCTGAAGATGACAGCTTGGCTGTGGAAACACGTTAGAGCAACCTTTGTTGTGTTTTTTAATCTTTCTTGGTTTCAGGGGACAAGTTATGTATTTCAGCACAATTCACTAAAATATCGAAATTTTAAGAAAAAAAAGGTCGACATTTATGGTAGATTTCCAAAATAATATTTTTATAAAAAAAATTTACGAAAAAGTTCAGGTCCAAAAAAATTTTTAGAGGGAAAAAATCTACATTTTTTAGAGAACTCTCCAACAAAAAAGTAGTAGTTTTGAGAAAAAACCTGAAATTTCTGGATCTGTAAATATGGATATTGGAATTTTCTATAAGTATTTATTATCCCGTAAGAAAATTCGAAAAAGATAACCTTCAAAAGAATAACTTAAGAAAAACTGTTTAGGAAAACTGTCAATAAGATCGAAATTTTTATACAAAAAAATTTAGTCAAAATGTTGAGACAATCACAATTTGTTCGAAAAGAAATTTCATTTCTTACGAAAAGAAATTTCAGAAATCAATTTGAAACAAAAATTTTAAATTTACAAAAAAAAATTAACAAAACTTCGAGAAAAGAATGAATTTTTACTCTTCCTAAAAACCCTTTCAAGACAGATCGAAATTTCCAGGAAAAACTCGAAATTCTTTAAAGAAAAATCTAAATTTCGAAAACCCCTTTCGAGAAAGGTTGAAATTTCCAGAAAAAAGTTGAAATTTTTTAAAGAAAAATATAAATTTCGAAAAAATATCAAGTTTTCTTAAAAATGAAATGTAAGTAAAATGTTTTTTTTTATTTAGTAAACAAAATGAATACGTATTCATTAAATTATGTAGATATTATTTATTTATGAAAATAAAAAAAAGTAACCTTGAGCTCACATGATCTGAAGACCAGGTGACATTGAACTCACGTGACCTCGAACTACACGACCTTGAACGCACGTGACCTTGATCTACACGACCTTGAACCCGAATGACCTTGAGCTACACGACCTTGAACTCACATGACCTTGAGGCACACGACCGTAAACTCACGTGACCTTGACACACGTGACCTTGATTCTCACGATCTTAACCGCATGTGACCATGACTTCCGCGACCTTGAGCCGTGTGATCTTAAGTTGCGTGATCTTGATCCACTGACCTCGACCTTGCATAACCTTGACCCTGCATGACCTTGACCTTACACGACCTTGACTCTGATTGACCTTGACACCCATGACCTTGAAACACGTGGCCTTGACTTCCATGTGACTACCCCGGGACTTTGTCCAACATGACCTTGACTTTGCGTAGCCTTTAACTTACTCACATGACCTTGGGGCACATGCCCTTGAATTCACGTGTCCTTAACACACGTTACCTTGATTCTCACGACCTTATCTGCGCGTGACCTTGACTTTCGCAACCTTAAGTCCTGTGACCTTGATTTGCGTGATCTTAAATCGTATGACCTTGACACACTGACCATGATCTTGCACGATCTTGATCATGAATGACCTTGACTCCTATGACCTTGACCCTCATGATTTTGTCACGTGACCTTGACCTCCATGTGACTTTAACCCCGTGATCTTGTCCCACATGACCTTGACTTCGCGCAGCCTTTAACTTACTTACATGACTTTGGGGCACATGACCTTAAACTCACAGGACCTTGACACACGTGACCTTGATTCTCACGACCTAAACCGCGCATGACCTTGACTTTCGCGACCTTGGGTCCCTTGACCTTGAGTTGCGTGATATTAAACTGCGTGACCTTGACACACTGCCCTTGATCTTGCACGACCTTGACCTTAAATGATTTTGACTTCCATGACCTTGGCTCACATGGTCTTGATCTCCATGTAACTTTGACTCCGTGACCTTGTTCCACATGACCTTGACTTCGCGTAGCCTTTAACTTACGTAACCTTGAGCTCGCCTGACTTCAAAATCGTACTACCTTGAACTCGCCTGACTTCAAACTCGCACGACCTTGAACTCGCCTGAGCTAACGTAATTCTGATCTAACGTGGCCTTGACAACATGTGACCTTTAACTTATCTGGAGCTCTTCTGACTTTAAATTCGCGAGACCTTGAGCTCGCCTGAGCTAACGTAATTGTGACTTAACGCGATCTTGTCAGCATGTGACCTTTAATTTACATAATCTTGAGCTCGCTTGAATGCCAACCCACGTGACCTTTAATTTACGTAATCTTGAGCTCGCCTGACTTAAAACTCGCACTACCTTGAACTCGCCTGACTTCAAACTCGCACGACCTTGAACTCACCTGAGCTAACGTAACTCTGATCTAACATGTGACCGTTAACTTATCTGGAGCTCTTCTGACTTTAAATTCGCGAAACCTTGAGCTCGTCTGAGCTAACGTAATTCTGACTTAACGCGATCTTGTCAGCAAGTGACCTTTAATTTACGTAATCTTGAGCTCGCTTGAATGCCAACTCACGTGACCTTTAATTTGCGTAATCTTGAGTTCGCCTGACTTCAAACTCGCACGACCTTGAACTCGCCTGAGCTAACGTAATTCTGATCTAACGTGATGTTGACCACATGTGACCTTTAACTTATCTGGAGCTCTTCTGACTTTAAATTCGCGAAACCTTGAGCTCGTCTGAGCTAACGTAATTCTGACCTAACGCGATCTTGTCAGCAAGTGACCTTTAATTTACGTAATCTTGAGCTCGCTTGAATGCCAACTCACGTGACCTTTAATTTACGTAATCTTGAGTTCGCCTGACTTCAAACTCGCACGACCTTGAACTCGCCTGACTTCAAACTCGCACGACCTTGAACTCGCCTGACTTCAAACTCGCACGACCTTGAACTCGCCTGACTTCAAACTCGCACGACCTTGAACTCGCCTGAGCTAACGTAATTCTTGTCTAACGAGACCTTGACAACATGTGACATTTAACTTATCTGGAGCTCTTCTGACTTCAAATTTGCGAGACCTTGAGCTCGCCCGAGCTAACGTAATTCTGACCAAACGCGATCTGGCCAGCACGTGACCTTTAATTTACGTAATCTTGAGCTCGCTTGAATGCCAACCCACGTGACCTTTAATTTTCGTAATCTTGAGCTCGCCTGACTTTAAGCTCGCACGACCTTGAACTCGAATGACTTCAAACTCGCACGACCTTGAACTCGCCTGACTTCAAACTCGCACGACCTTGAACTCGTCTGAGCTAACGTAATTCTGATCTAACGTGACCTTGACAACATATGACCTTTTAACTTCTCTGGAGCTCTTCTGACTTCAAATTCGCGAGACCTTGAGCTCGCCTGAGCTAACGTAATTCTGACTTAACGCGATCTTGTCAGCATGTGGTCTTTAATTTACGTAATCTTGAGCTCGCTTGAATGCCAACTCACGTGACCTTTAATTTACGTAATCTTGAGCTCGCCTGACTTCCAACTAACGTGATCTTGAGATCGCCTGACTTCACTTACCAAACCTTGGGTTTGCCTGACTTCACTCACCAAACCTTGAGCTCGTCTGACCTGACGTGACCTTGGGATTAAAGTTTTTGGAACGTAATCTGCGACATAGGCGTAGTCATAATACGACAGGGCGAGGCAATTGCTCCCCCACGCAAAAACACGTATTCAGCCGGGAAGTCTTTTTTGTTTCAAAATTTCGACTTTTATTTTCAAATTCGTCGTTTTTTTTTGGAAATTTCGCCTATTTTTCCTTTTCTCTATATTTGTCTTTTTTTTAAATATCGATTTCATGCTTAAAATTTCAGTTTCTTTAAGAACTACTTTTTTCCTAAAATCCGTCTTTTTTTCTTTTCAAAAATCGACTTTTTGCCCTTTCTTTATAATTGAATTTTCATCTCAGAACTCTTCTCTCTTTTTTTTCGAAATAAAGACGGACTGGTCCTTGATTAACTTCAAAAATTGAAATACAAATCTTGTCCCCTGAAACCAAGAAAGTTTAAACAAAGGTTGCTCTGATGCGTTTCGAAACGTTTCGTTCGTTTATTGTGTTTTTTAAACTTTCTTGGTTTCAGGGGACAAGATTTGTATTTCAGTTATAACTTAACAAAAAAATATAACTAAAAAGCTGGGCTTGTTAAAGGGTTTCGATAGCCAAGCTATCATCTTCAGAGAGAGTCGCAAAATTTGAGTGTTTTCAAAATTAATTTTTTTTCAATTTCGTTCTAAACGGGGCCTTCTTTAATAGAAACTTTGACTTCGTTTTCTACATTGATTTTTTTTTACAATTTCCACAATTTTCTCAAACATTACCTTTTATTGAACATTTTTCTTTTTTTAGAAAATTCGGGTTGTTTCCCTAAATAGGCATTTTCTCTAAATTTCGACTTTTATCTCAAAATTAGGCATTTTATTATGTTTCTACAAATGTTAAATAAAACTAATAAATATTATTACGGGTTTATCGGTTCGAACTGATTACTTGTCGAACAATACTCACTTTATTACCAAACTAAACTCGAATTACTACTGAACAAATACTGAACTGAACAAATAACTTATTATTGACTTCTACAAACCCACTAATAACACTGACTTTTAAGTGACTAACTACGAGGGAAAGCCGACCGCCTTATATAGTTTTGGCCTCCAGGTTCTAGAACAATCCGGCAGATGAGGTTTATCGTTTGCCGAAATTTCGGGAACGCTTATCTGCCGTTTGCTTCGTTATCGCGGCCCCTTTCCCCTTATCAGATCTTTCTAGAAACTTTTCTTATGCACTAAATTCTACGATTTACATTTCGTTACAATATGTTTCTACAAATTTCGATTTTTTTCATCTTGTTTGCAAAATTTAACTTTTTGTTCTTAAAATTTGCGTTTTCTCTGGGACATTCATTTTTTTTGAAAGTTTGACTCATTTGTCAAAACTTGGAGTTTTTTTTTATCATTATTTGTGTTTACTTACGAAATGATTTTACCAGTTATCTTAAAACTCAATTTTTTCAAAAATTATTTTATAACGATGCTTGAATTCGTTTTGCTTCATTCTCAAAATTTTGTTTTTTCTTCTTTGGAGAATTTCGATTTTTTTTAAAGTTGGACTTTTTCGAAAGTTTCTCGAAGCTTTTAAAATTTGTTGTTCTTTCGTTTTACGATTTTTCCATTAATTGTAAATTTTTAAAACGTATATTTTTTTCCTAATTTTAATACCTTGTGAAACAAAAATGTTTTTTTTTCTTAAAATTTAAGAACTTTCGACTTTCTTTTATATAATTCTTTTCGAGAAGTTTCATTTTTTTTAAACTTAAACTTTTTCTGAAAATGTCGTCAATAATGTCGAAATTCGACATAAGTGTTGACATTTTCAGAAAAAAATCGAAGTTCGAAAAAAAATGAAACACCTCCAAATGTTAAAAAACAAATCTTGTCCCCTTATAAAAGAGGCAACAATTTCGAGAAAAATATTCAAATATTAGCGTTTTTCTTATATGTGAAGATTGTGTGATTTAAATAAAGTAAAAATTCCGAGAAAACATTTTTGTAATATCGACTTTTTCATAAAATTTGAGTATTTTGGAAATTTTAGCTTATTCAATGAAAATTTCAGCTTGTTCAGTGGAAATTTCAGCTCATCTAGTGATGAAATAGATTTCGATCGAAAGATTTCCTGCAAATTACGTCTTTTTTTATTAATGAATTTTTCGGTATGAATATTGTCTGTCCCTGAAACAAATCCTGTCTACGCCTATGACTTGCGGTACGTACAGCAAAACGTATACGCCACCCCTACTCGATTTTTAGCATAGACTGTATGCGTGGATACAATAATACAAATCTTTAGGCCGCTTTGCACTAGAGCAGATTTTCTGATATGCACAAGATGAATCGTGACGACAGATGTGTGGAAGACCATATTTATCGTGTTAGACCAATTATTTATATTTTCAGCCATACGGAGAAGGATCAATGGGACAAAACATAGCAAATGAGTAGAAGGGAGTAACAGAGCAACCAGTTAGTAGCTTAATATCACTTTGAAGATATCCTCAGCATCTAATGAAAGCAAACTAAGAGCCAATTTCAATCCAAAACCGAAGAAAATTGGCAAGTTCCTCCAAATCTCTTGAAGTTATTTCTTTTTTGTTAAGATGCGTTGAGTTATAATTTGCACTAAACAGCTGTTAGGTCGGTTTTCGATTCAAACTCAATTCCAATTTTGTTAATGAAAAGCATATCAGTGTTCTGTTCTCTATTTTTCATAAATATTTGCTTTCGAACTCAATTTTGTTGAAATTGTATTTGCAAATAAATTATTAGCTAGTAATGATAAGATAAAGTGGCGCCTAGATTTTTTAAATCTTCAGTTATTGTGAAACTTTTCAGATACCTTCCTAGAAAGCTACCGATTCTATTAAACTGAACTGTCGATTTTGCTTTTAAAAATTATTATTTTTATCGATGATCGAATTCCCAAATAATGTGATCAACAATGCATCTGTAATGTTTTAAAAGGGGTAACTGAACAAAAATAATTTTTATATAGGTTTTCAGTGATTATAAAATCAAACAATCAAAATAAACTTCATTTTTTATTGATTTCATCCCTAAATTGTTACACTAAACGAAAAATAAAATTTTTCCTAAGTGGAATATCTTTTAAATTCTCTGAGGAATGGATTCTAGAAGTGGATACTATCTCAGGTTATTCGTTTGAGAGTTACAGATGAATTTTCAAGTTAGAGGTGGAGGCAAGGTTTGCCATTCTTGCCATAATGCATTCTGCTTATATCTCAGCGTTATTCGGTTCGCAATTAACGTAAAAAGTTTCTTTACAATAAATAAATTATATAGTTATTGTTATTAGCATCAGCGTAGAGTTCATGAACGCATTCTACTGTTAGAGTATTTCAGGATTATATTACCTCAGATTACCCGTAAAAACAACTCATTCTATTAAAATGTAATGGTATAAAAAATTGATTGCATCACTTATATTAAAGGAAAAATAGTGCAATTGTAATGGCTTAATAAAATCCTGCAGACGTCTAATGCACCGCGAACAACCGCACTTACTTCTGGATATGGTATAGCTTGACGCCAAGCGTCTAGTAAGTACAACCGACGGCGGCGCCAACGTCACGGCGCCCTCGGCCACTATCAATTTACGAGACCGTCGCTTGTAAACTATTCGATACTTTCTTGTACATTTTGCACAGCGTCCTAGGATACACCCAGACTTTTCGCGTATCCAGACGGGACAGACAAGCAAAAGAAATGAACGAGGCGAACACCCCTTCGCCCAGTTTTAAAGGGTTGTCTTCACAAAATTGCACAGGGTTTTAGTGCCTTGGTTGATAAGATAATTGAATTCAATGGTGTGATTACTTATGGTAGAGTAAAATTAAAGGGGGCACAAATTAAGCGCTCTGTTGTTATAATACAATAATTTTGGTGGAGCGGACTGGTTCTTGGTTATCGTCAAAAATTGAAATACAAATCTTGTCCTCTGGAACCAAGAAAGATTAAAAAACAGAACAATTCTTCATGGTAGACCCTTATTGACCGGAAATATTATGTTTTTTTCAATTTATTTAACATTTCTTGGGCCCAGTTTGGAAATATAAATATCACGTAGTATCATTTCAAAACCTGTTTAGAAAATTGTCAACAAACCAGAAAAATTTAAATATTTCCAAACTGGGCCGAAGAAATGTTAAATAAATTGAAAAAAACAGAACAATGGTTGCTCTAACGCGTTTCGTTTCAATTGCCAAAGTATCATCTTCAGAAAGATACAATAATAAAATAAATAAGGATGGCAAAGTTAAATTCGAAATTTCTAAATTAAAATTGTGTATTTTCAGGAAAAAATTGGGTCACCCAATAAATCGGCTTCCCAAGGAAAGACACTCCCAGGAATGACACCCCCATGGGTCGCAAACACCAAATAAGGAGGCAGTTTGGTATCGGTAACGTATTAAAAGTTGCAAAAGAGATTATTATTTTACATTTATGACTATATCACACATTATTTATATCGTTTCGTTTCCGTGAATTTTAAGTAAATCCCTCTGGCAATTGAGTGGTAAATGTTTTTCGCACTTCGGTTGTAAACAGTACTGAATTAATTCGGAATCTGTTTGAAAAACATACAGAAGATCAGTTTCTATTTTTACTTTATTTAGTTAAGACGCTTTTTACTTTTACTTATACTGGTTAAGGTTTTTAAATTTGTATAAGAACACGTTGGATGTGAGAGAAAGCGCCTTGTGTATCTTTTCCGTCGTTAATTGAATATGTTTAAAAGGAGGCGCCAACAAATTAACCCCTTTGATTTCCAACCGCCTCACTGGATCTTTGTTGCAGCAAATTTTCATTTGGAATTTTACTATTTGAACTGGAATACAGCCAAAGTTAAGTAAATTTAATTTTATGGTCGAGTTTCGTTTGACTATACTCAAATGGTAATTTTATAAAACATTTCAGGTGGCAGTATATTTTTCAAAATTTGAGAAAAAGTTTTTTTTTGGTGGAACGGACTGGTCCTTGCAGAACAACCTCTGTTGTGTTTTTAATCTTTATTGGTTTCAGGGGATAAGATTTGTATTTCAATTTTTAAGAAAAAATCGAAGAGGTGGTCCTTGGTTATCTCCAAAAATTGGATTACAAATCTTGTCCCTTGAAACCAAGAAGGATTAAAAAACACAACAGAGCAGCCTCTGTTGTGTTTTTTTAATCATTTTTGATTTTAGGGGACAAGATTTGTATTTCAATTTTTGAGAAAAAGTCGAAGAGTAATTTTGGTGGTCCTTGGTTATCTTGCAAAATTGGATTACAAATCTTGTCCCCTGAAACCAAAAAGGATTAAAAAACACAACAGAGACTGCAGAGCAACCTCTGTTGTGTTTTTTAATCATTCTTGGTTTTAGGGGTCAAGATTTGTATTTCAATTTTTGAGAAAAAGTCAAAGACTAATTTTGGTGGTCCTTGGTTATCTTCAAAAATTGGATTACAAATCTTGTCCCCTGAAAACAAAAAAATGATTAATAAACACAACAGAGGCTGCAGAGCAACTTCTGTTGTGTTTTTTAATCGTTTTTGATTTTAGGGGACA